>BQMB01001650.1:0-135000 GCA_027943415.1 Closterium sp. NIES-67 | reverse complement strand
GGAAAACGGGACGAGGTAAGGGAGCAGGGGAGGAAGGAGAGGATAGGTAGCAGGGAAGAGAATGGGAGAGAGGGGGGGGTCGGTGAGAGCAAGACCAAGAAGAAGTGGGCACCACATGGGCATCACGTGGGCATCACATGGGCACCACATGGTCATCACATGGGCACCACATGGGCACCACATGGGCATCACGTGGGCATCACATGGGCACCACATGGTCATCACATGGGCATCACATGGGCACCACATGGGCATCACATGGGCATCACGTGGGCATCACATGTGACCGTGGGTATCACATGGTTAAATCCCAGGGCAAGAGGGAACAATCCGGCGGACCGTAGGAGAAACAGCCATTGCAGGGAATCTACGTCGTTGAAGTGGCGTGTCCTGGCCAGGAGCACGTAATCTCCCATTCGATACGACGATCGCCAAGAAGCGGAAGAAAGGGAGCAGCATCCTCGTTACAAACAGAGGTCGCGATAAGGGAACTTACTGGCCTTTCCTTGCCAGCGGAACGTAGTCTCTCACTTGATACGACGAAGAGAGATACACCACGACGAGGACGAATGGGACCGGCATCCTCGTTATAAACAGCATTCACGGTAACGGGACTTACGTTGTTGAACTGGCCTTTCCTGGCCAGCGGTACGTAATCCCCCACTTGATACGACGAGGCGAGATGCGCCATTGTAACCAGAGCTACGAAGAACGACAGCAACATCCTCCTTATAAGCGCCATCGCTTTAACTAATTGTGAAGATCACAGATTGTGAAGATCGAAGACGGCGTGGATCCCAAAGCTCGGCACCCAAAGCCAAGGGTCAATCTACGCAAGTCAACGGAGCTAGTGTAGGAAAGGTGGCACCTGCTGTCGCCTGACGTAGCTGCACTTAGTACCAAACGGTAGTCCCAAAAAACATGGAGCTAATTACTATCTACTAGTCCTGCTTATCGCGGCGAGATGATTCTGACGGCAGCACAAAGAACTAACGGAAAAGCGAACCTAGATTCTAGATTCTAGATTCTGGAACTCATGAGGTGGGAGGGAGGGCTTTCGCCGGGGAGATGGCTGACAGATCCGCGAGTGCGGTTGTTCCTCAGGGCATGTTTGATAGAAGCAGCTCAGGGATCTCAGTTGGGACACGGAGAACGCACAACGCCGAGGTGACCAATGCAAACGAGAATCGAACTGATGCGCACCGTAACTTACAAGACTGTACCGCACAAAACGAAACCCTGAAATAGTTTCGTTGAGCTTTGAAGAGATATCTAGATCGAATTTGGTAACCGCTCTTTTCGCCACCCGTTCCAGGGTTGCAACTGGAGTCGACTAGAGTGTCAATTATTTTTCTGAGTATTTTTAATTTCAATGTACACATGTCATCAGTGCCAGTGGTCTAGTGGTAGAATAGCACCCTGCCATGAGCCCGGTGCAGACCCGGGTTCGATTCCCGGCTGGCACAGATCGTTTTCATTCTGTTAGCGAAACGCATTTTTTTTCGCAAGCAGGAAATCGAATTTGCCAGTGAAACTTCGTTGGGGTCAGACGCCTTTCGCTAATGCACGTTTGTTCTCGCCTGACTGGTCCTCCGTGTCGCACTTTTCTCGTTCGCGATTTCGTTTCAGTTCGTTGCTGCCACCGCTACATTTCACAGCCTGTGACTTTCGCCAAAGCAGAGCTCGTTTCGCAAATACTTGTTTCGCGAAACTCGCAACCTCCTCCCTCGTCCACCACTTTCTCCGCCATGGCCGCCACCACCACCACAGCCAGCAGCAGCAGCAATGCATGTTACATTACGAGCACTCCCACAATCGTCACATAATCTTCATCCCCTCTTACCTTGCAAACTTCACCTTTCACCACCACCAACATAAATATCGAAAACGAATGCTCGCTCATTTTTCATGGCGAAGCTTCCATCAACGCGTATGTCCGGCTCGCCACGTCATCCCCACCAGCACAAACCAATCAAGTAAATAGTATAGACAACCATAACATGGCGTTACTTTCCCACGGTTTCATCGGTCCATCGTCGCGCACGTCGCTCGGTGGTGGCACCACCGCGACTTCCCCTCATTCACCTGGGGTGCCGGCGTGACTTGCCAGTACGTGATGGCTTTACGTGCATAATCACCCTAAACCGTGACGGTGCGCATTCTATGCGATCGCGGCTGCGATTTTCTCCATATGACAAGCGTTCGCTCTCGGCAGCACGTTCAACGCCGCGCATCCTGATCGAACCGCTGTGCACCAGCGGCGTTGAACATGCTCTGATCGCTTTCGGCATGTTCATGTCAGCTGTCACGCTAGCGCCTCTGTATTTTACTCTTTGTCGAGCATCCTTGTCGAGCCGCATCGCGGATTCTGTGAGAGATATGTCAGAATTCTCAAGAACGGCCCAACATGCCACCTAAGATCCACGGAAGATCACCGCGGAGGCTCTGGGTTAAGCTCAGTTTTGCCCGGATAGGCGACGGGGTCAGAATACATTACATGACAATCTCATGACAAGCTCGCTGCTCCGAAAGCAACTGGCATGGTTCTTGGGTTCCAGGACCGTCGTTGCACAGCGAGTTTCCGTTTGTCTGACTGTGGGGCGGGGGTAAGTGTGTGTTGGGGGGGGGGGGAGGGGGGGAAGGGGGGGAGAAGGATGAATATGTGTGGAGAGGGGGGGAATTGTTGGAGATGGTTCGGCGCTGCCCTACCCAACGGCGGACCTACCCTAATCCGGCGGCACGATGGCGGCACTAGGTACGGAGGAGGAACGGTGATGCAGCGATATGCGGTGGGAGCACGAAAGAAATGTGGTAGAGGAAAGCGGAGAAAAAGGGAGAAGGAAACGAGGAGGAAGGAAGGATTGCGCGGCTGCTGGAAAGGATGCGTGAGGCAACAGCAGCTGCTAGAAGTGTTGTGCGTGGAATTGGAAGTTGGAAGAGGAGTGCATTCGGTGCCCGTTCAATGGAACCGAACTCGGTGTCAGTTTCGGTGCCAAACCGACGCGGAGCGCGTTCGGTTTCGGTGGAGTGCGACTTGGGGTGACTCAAGGCGCACGCGTTACAGCGAGACGCATGCGGTGTTACGAAGCACTTAGCTGAAATCCGAAATGCATATATGTGTTGTTTCAGTTCGTGCTTTGTATCTCATTCCGAATTATTGGATTCAGAAAATTGCTGCATCTCGCATTGACAACTTTCAGCTACTCTGATCATACCTTTGGAATCGTGAGATCAAGGAGATCGATAAGTAGCCTAACCGGAGGCGCTTGTCGACTAAGAGGAGTGTAGGGTGGGCTTGAGCATAGGGGGTTGAGTAAGAGAGGAAAGGTTAGGCAGGGCCATGGAAATGTGAACTGGTGTGAGAAGAGCAAAGTCTGGCGGGAAGATGGTTAGTGAGTAAAGGTGGGGCAGGGATGTTGTAAATTGTTTCAAGAAACGAGGGGAAGCCACGCGGGGAGATGGAGAAAGAATGTAATTATGGCGAAAAGCGGCAGCAGGGAGGTGTTGCTGCAGACGGCATGGAGATGGGGGGGACTGAGCAGTGGTGAGATAGTAGGTGGGGGGAAAGCGGATGGTCTGAGGCATTTGGATCTACTCTCAAAAGGCTTGTTGCGGGTCGAATCCATCCCCATATCAGCGGAGCAAACACTGAGCAATGGTGAGATTTGGGTGGGGGGAAAGCGGATGAAAGATGGAGGGGTGATAGTTGAAGTGGGGGGGGAGGGAGAGAGGAAACAAAGGAAGAGCAAGGAGGTCATGGTAGGAAGAGACGGTGGGACGTGGAGCAGCAGTGAGAGGAAGGAAGTCAGCCTTGGAGCATTACCTCCTCCCCGCTCCTCCTTCCCTTCCCCCTCCTCGTATTTGTTCTCCCACTCTTTCCCCCATCCTTCTCCCCCTCATTTCCCCCCACGGGCCCTCCTTCTCCTCGTTAACAAATTGGATATGGTGCAGCAGATTGCAGCATTTCGCCCTCACCCCCTACTCCCTCCACTTTTTTCCTTCCCTATTGTTCTCTGCTGCTGTTAGTGGGTAGTCTTCACTTTTCCCCTATGTTTTCTCCCCCTCTCTCCCCTTTTTCTCCCTTCCACTACAGCAGCGTTTGACCCTCGTCTCCCCTCTGCCCCGCGTCCTGCTGCTGCTGGTCAAACTGCTGTTTCTGAGGCCCCTCTTCTCCCCTCTCCCCACCTTCTCCTGCCCCTCCTGCCCCCCCCTTGCAGCAGTGGCTGATGGTAAACTCCCTCTGCTCCGAGTCCTGCTGCTGCGGGCCTAGAGTGTTCCAATGCGCCTGCTGCATTGAGCCTAACATGCTGAATGGGAAGAACTAGATGGGGCAAACCTGGTGGGCCAAACCTGATGGGCCAAACCTGATTGGCCAAACTTGGTGGGCCAAACCTGATGGGGCAAAGAAAATGCACCTGCTGAGAGGGGCAATGTTGCCAGATTGTGTTCCCTAGTGAGGTACTAAGGACGAATTCCAATGACCTCGCGTCAGACCACCTCGTGTCAGAATCATGCGGTCCTGCACGGTGCACAACCTCAATCTCGCAATTCCATGCGTGCGTCTCGGTTCGTCGCGAGTCAGACGCAAGGTCAAGTCTAACGCGGGCTGTAGGAATTCGCCCTAAGTTAAGCTGTGGTTTTCCTCTGTTCCTGTGGTCTTACAACAGCGACGCTATAGGCGCATCCCTTTATTTAGCCCAATGCGCTTATGGAGTGCAAGTGCACCTATATCTGTTATTCGATTACAAGCGCACCCCCTTTTTTTCGAAACGTATTTGCTTTAAGCGCATTTGAGCTATAAGCGCACCCGTATTTCCTATAAGCACATCCTTCATCAAGTGACACAACGTACAGTACTCCACTAGTTAGAGGCTAAAAGTTACAATACAATAATAATACTACTCCTAAACTAATCCAACCTTAGCTGCATTAACCTAGACACTGTTGGAAATACCTCGAAGACTTAAGCGTTTCTGAAGTGTAACACTACACTTGAGGAAAGCCGTATCGAGTACGCGAGTCAACGGAGGTTACACGAGGAGGTTGGACGAAAGAACACGAAAGGACGAAGGGACTCAAAGGGTTGCAACCGGAGGTTGCGACTGACCGTTACGACTACAAGGGTGGTAACCGAACCGACAATCGAATCGCTGTGCGACTCGATAAACATTCCTTCAACTGTATTCTACAACTACTTCATCTCTTATTTTCTATATATTGTTGTATGCTTGTTTCTTTTAATCAATCACTTGCTCTCACATACTAGTGCAAGGGATCAACTACTCAACTCTTCCGCTGCACTACTCAAGCATTTCATACAAGTGGGACTTAGTCTCTGAAAAGATCCTAGGGCTTTTCTCAATCCAACAGACACTATACACCTACTCAGGGGCTGCAACATCATCCGAATCAGAGTCACCCGCAGGAACGGTCTCGTTGTCCCCATAAAAGCCATCTGCGGCTATCTCAGCATCACACTCCATCTCTGTCTCTTTTGTAGATCTCCTATGGGCCATGCAGTGGTGATCCTCACTGCCATCTAGAGCATTGCTGATGCCACACATTAAGAAGGCCTTCTGGATGAGCTTTGCAGGGACGGCCTTCCAGGCCTTCGCCACCAACTTGAGAGTCATCTCAGGTGGAGGCTTCTTCAAATTCCCTAAACGCGTAAACAACGACCACAGTACCGTAGTTAGACATTATACAAGAATAAGAAACCTGACTCTGAGACAACCAAAATAGAAGAACTCACCCTTCGCCGTGAGGAGGTTACAACCCTCTAGCTGAAACCACTCTTCGTACTTCTGCCGTACATTCGCCCTGAACGACCGGTTCACAGAGACATCGAGGGGTTGCACCTCAGATGTACAGCGTGCAGGGATGACGCCAGGGACAATATTCAGCTCAGCATACCTGTCCTTGACGTACTTCGTCAATTGGCCGCGATACGAGTCGAGAATGAGAAGGGCCGAACGTGCATGCATGCCGAACCGCGACTGAATGAAGGGTTTGATCGTCTCCTCGAGCCACTCCAGTACGCCATCCGCATCCATCCAACCGTTGGGTTGGGCGACGACCCTGACCTCTGCAGCAGACGGGAAAAAAACATGAACAAAAAACAACAAAAAAACGGACTTAGTCATGACTAGGAGAGCCATGTGGCAATAGCAACTGGATGGAATGAAAACCGTGCTTAAAGAAAACAGCGCAACACCTAGTTAACAGAATCTCCTAAAGCGTCTAATATAAAACTGACATGGCGGGAAATTTCCCTTCGGTATTGTTTGTCGCTTAAAGAATACCCACGGCTTTAACTTCTTGCCAGTCGCTGTGCAGGCCAACATGACGATTACCCTTTCTTTTTGGTAACCAGTGCTGCGGATTCTCACCGAATTCGTGCCGATTTCGTCCACCGTGTGATCCACCGGCATCTCCAACCACAGTGGTGTTTGGTCGGCATTGATGATCCACCGAAGGTCGATGTTATAGTGCCGACGCGAGTCTCTGACAAAGCACCAGAATTTCAGCACCTTCTCCTCGTTCTCTGTTGTAAGGGATAGGAGAAAGGAAGAGAAATCTAGATAAGAAGCCAATAATTTGCATGGAAAACTGCACCATGGTAAAGGCAGTGAATGGAATATGACGGAATAGGGGCAAAAGCAACTGTTACTTACGCTCTGAGAGTCTCTGACCGACTTTGGTTTTTGCTCAAACGGAGAGGTTCCACCGACCGACTGGTCTTAAAGAATACCCACGGCTTTTAACTTCTTTCCATGTCTTTGTACCTGGAGCTCCGGCCGTGCTGCCAAACATAGATTGTTATGTTTGTATAGACCGTATAGGTTTGTGTCTTAGAGGGTACAGCTTCTAGGTTATATTACCTTGTACTCTCCCTTTCTAGTCTATTCTTCCATTCTAACATGGTATCATGAGTAGGTTAGGCTCCTCCCCCCCACCAGCGCTTTCGCCCTAGGTCCTAGCCGCCCGTTCCCCCTAGCCGGCCCCGTTCCCCCTAGCTTGCCCGCCCCTTTGCTGGCACCGCGTCCGCCCCTAGCCGGCCTCTCGTTTGCCCTGTCGCCGGCCCCGCATCCGCCCCTAGCCGGCCCCGTGTTCGCCCCGTCGCTGGCCCCCTGTTCGCCCCGTAGCCGGCTCCGCGTCCGCCCCTAGCCGGCCTCGCGTTTGCCCCGTAACCGTCCCCGCGTCCGCCCCTAGCCGGCCCCGCGTTCGTCTCGTAGCCGGCCCCGCGTCCGCCCCGTAGCTGGCCCCGCGTGCGTCCCTAGCCGGCCCCACGTTCGTTTCGTAGCCGGCCCCGCGGCCGCCTCGTAGCCGGCCCCGCGTCCACCCCTAGCGGCCCCGCGACCAGTCCTCTAGAGGCCCCTCGGACCCGTCGACCAGCGGCCCCTCGGCCTCGTCCCCTAGCGGCCCCGTAGCCCCGCCCCTAGCGGCCCATCGGCCCCGTCGACCAGCTCCCGCGGCCCCGTTCCCTAGTGGCCCCGTTCCTTAGCGGCCCCTCGGCCCCGTCGACCAGCGGCCCCGCAGCCCCGTCCCCTAGCGGCCCCTCGGCCCCGTCAGCCAGCCGCCCCGCGGCCCCGTTCCCTATTGGCCCCGTCCCATAGCAGCCCCTCGGCCCCGTCGACCAGCGGCCCCGCGGCCCTGTCCCCTAGCGGCCCCTCGGCCCCGTCGACCAGTGTCCCTGCGGCCCCGTCCCCTAGCGGCCCCTCGGCCCCGTCGACCAGCGGCCCCGCGGCCCTGTCAACCAGCAGCCCAGTGGCCTGCCGCCCGTCCGTTCCCCGACTCCGCGCCCGTCCGTCACCCCCCCCCCCCCCCGCCCATCCGTCACCGGCCCCCGCGCCCGTCCGTCACCGGCCCTGCGCCCGTCCGTTTTGCCGGCCCCGCGCCCGCCCCGTCCCCGGCCCGCGCGCCTACGCTGCAATCGACTACGCTGCACCGCACTGCACTGCACTGTACTGCACTGCATCCACTGCGCCGCACTGCACCGCATCTGCATCGCTCCTGATGGCGGACTCTGTACTGCGGCTTGATGCGGAGGGTCAGCCAATCGAGTTTGACACGTGCCTCGTCGACCTCCGCCGTCACCTGACAGGTCAGCGTCAGGACGGCCACTCCTTGGCCGTCCACCTTGATGGTACACTCCCCTGTCCTGACCCCCCCTCTCCGCTGCCCGCTGACCCCACGTCTGCTGATCGAGAGTCCGCTGCTGCTGCTGCCCTTGCCCGCTCGGTCTGGTTGTCTCATGACGCTGTTGCACAGCTTGCCATTAGTCATGCGCTTCCCCTGTCTGAGCGCCCCCGCTTTAGGTCTATCAGGACTGCACAGGAGTTCCTCGATGCTGCCAGCCTCTATGTTTCAGGGATGTGCGCCCACTCAGTGCACTTTCTCGGACAGCCCTGCTGCAGTGGCTGAGACGACCGCTGCAGTACAGGCTCGTCCTGGAAAGGGCTGCCGCTCCAAGGCGTGGCGTGGCGGTGGCGGTGGCGGTGCAGGTGGAGGTGGAGGTGGTGGTGGAGCCGGATCGTCTAGTGGTAGCGCTGACGAGGGGACCCTGACAGGTGCAGCCGAGCAGCCGTCTCAGCAGTCGCAGGTGTCAACGCCGGACACGCACCAGCCGCAGCAGCAGCCCTCGCACCAATAGCAGCAGCCGCAGCAGCAGAGGCGGGCTGGTGGTCTCCCGCCCGGGTGGCCTGACGCTGGTGGTGGCACTGAACGTGGTAGTCGTGCGCGTGGTGGGCTGTCGGGTGGCGGTTCGGGCGACGGGCACTGCCAGTACCTGCTTCAGACCGGTCCTCGCTGTGGCTTCGTTTGCGGTAAGATCGATCACACCTCCGTCCGCTGTTTCCATCGCTTGGACTACCTGTTTCGTCAGCGCTTCGGCCCGTCGCCTGACCTCCCCGACTGGCACAGCTTGCTTCGCCGTAGCGTTCAGATTTTTCATCTAGACAAGGATGAGATTGTTGCTGCCTTGCATGTAATGTATGCTGATGACTCTAGTGTGCCTGCTTCTTATTACCCCTTGTTGCCTAGTGTAGGCATGTCTAGTCGTGCCTCCCTTGCTTGTCGACGACTACACCCGCTACACCACCATCTTTCCCCTGGAGCGGAAGGCCGACGTGCCTGACGTTCTCATCCCGTGGCTTGTCTCTGCGCGTGTCCACCGCAGTCTCCCTGTCTTGCGTCTCCACTCTGACCGTGGCGGCGAGTTTGCCTCCGGCGTTCTTGGTCGTTTCAGTCGTGCGGAGGGCATCACCCAGACGTTCACCTTGCCGGACTCCCCGCAGCAGAATGGGGTCGCTGAGCGACGCATCGGTTTGGTCATGGAGGTGGCTCATACCTCCATGATAAATGCCGGTGCATCCCATTTTCTGTGGCCGTTCGCCGTTCGCCATTCGCTACGCCGCTCACTAGCTTAACCTGTGGCCGCACCCCCAGCAGCCTCAGGTTTCGCCGACCCTCCTCTGGACTAGGTCTCCTGGTGACGTGTCTGCGTTCCACGTCTGGGGCTGCCTTGCTCACGTTTGTGCCTCTGGCACGGACAAGTTCACTGCCCGCACCCTCCCCTGTGTCTTCCTCGGCTTCCCCCTAGACTCGTCCGACTGGCACTTATTGTTATGTTTGTATAGACTGTATAGGTTTGTGTCTTAGAGGGACAGCTTCTAGGTTATATTACCTTGTACTCTCCGTTTCTAGTCTATTCTTCCATTCTAACACGTGCCCGTGAAGCCGTTTCCGACATGGTGCGGCTTCTTTCAGCACTGGCTCTCTCGTCACCCATGTTGCGAGCTATTTTCGTGAGATTCCCGACTCCCTTGACACTTCGCTGATGCAATTGACTGTTCCGAGGCGCGTTATCCAGTGCAGTTTCTCCTTGGCTGTGTAGGAATGTCGTTGTCGGCGGGTCGGGCGGTTCCGAGGAGAGGGAGGGCGCTTATCGCGGTTCTTGGAAGAAGGATGGGGCTTCTTCTTCTTAGCGGCGTGGAACGTAGGGATCGGCAGCACCTCGGGGAGTCCATCACGCGCCCAAAACTCAGCTTCCCCCATTTCGGCATTACCAGGAACGTGTGAAAGAGCTAGACTAGGCTAGAAGGCAGTAAAGGCCGCCATGAATGTGGCGGCGGGGTTTAGCTAGGAGGGTAGGGAAAAGTGCCGCGAGAGAATATGTTTGGAGTAGTAAGAGAGAGGCATACAAGGAGGGGTTTATACCCTCTACAGAAAGGTTCAGTAACAACCTACCAAGCCTATATAAATTATAACTTAGATAATTTTAACACACCCCCTAGGCTTGGTAGTGTCAAGCCCACACAAACACCCCCACACCCCCTAACTAAGCACCCATGCCCAGCAGCATCTGAGATGCCGTCGGGACTGGTCCAGTCCCACGGCCCGGGAGACGGCTATGGCGGCAGCGGCGGCAGTGACGAGAGCAGGGTCGGCGACGGCGTGCGGCGGCAGTAGGCCAGCGGCAACAACGGCGTCGGCGGCGGCGGCTTCAATCGTCAGAGGCTACTGCAGCGGCCCCCGCCCTCTCGGCGGCATGGCCGGGCTCCTCGGCGACGGGGATGGCCTTCACGAGGCAATCGTCGACTGTGGCAAGAAGGGGGAACGGAAGGGAAGGAAAAGGGGGGGGGGGGGGGGGGGGGGGGAGCGGGGCGTTGTCCAGAATCACGCCGGCGGCTGCAGAGCGGGCGGCAGGTCCGGCGGCACCACTGACGATGCGCGGCCGGCTGTCGCCCGACGACGCCGCCACGGCAGCCAAAAGACGCCGCCACAGCGCGACGTCGACGCCGCGGCGGCGAGGCGGAGGTGCGGCAGTAGCACGACTAAGCCGCTGCGGCATCTCGGAGAGGCCGCCACGGCGGCACGGAAAGGCAAGGCCGCCACGGCGGCAGTAAAACTAAAGGCCGCCATCGGCGGCACGGAACGAAGACAGCCGAAAAACAAGTACGCGGCGGAAGCGTGGGGAGCAGGTCCGTAAACGGACACCTGCTCTGAAACCATGTTAAAGAGCTAGACTAGGCTAGAAGGCAGTAAAGGCCGCCATGAATGTGGCGGCGGGGTTTAGCTAGGAGGGTAGGGAAAAGTGTCGAGAGAAAAGATGTTTGGAGTAGTAAGAGAGAGGCATACAAGGAGGGGTTTGTACCCTCTACAGAAAGGTTCAGTAACAACCTACCAAGCCTATATAAATTATAACTTAGTTAATTTTAACAGAACGTCCCAGTCATCAGGCCGGCATCTTCAGCCCTTCCCCAGCGGTGAGGCAAGGCTCTAGAATCCTCGTTGACAGCGGCATGGGTGTCGTCAGCGGACTCAGTGGCGTGCGTGCTATCAGTGCTATCGGCGGGGTTTTCGCCGTCAGCGTTGGCAGAAGCGTGCATATCGTCAGCGTCGTCAGCGGCGCGCGTGTCGTCGGCGAACTCGGCAGCGGTTCCCTTGCCATCGGCATAGTCGGCGCTGTGCTGGTCGTCGGTGAAGTCTGCAGCATCCGTGCAGTTTGTGTTGTCTGCTGCGTGAGCGTCGTGAGGAACGCCAGCGGCTTGCTCGTCGTCAGGCACGTTGGGCTGCTCGTCAGAATCCGCTATCTGGCTATTGGTCGGCGGGATTAAAGGAGTGAGAATCGGCGTGCCATTAATTTTTTTGTGGGGAGAAAGGCTTGTGACTGCGTGGAGGAATAGGCGACGCGGGAGGCGACCAAGGGGCAGGGGGGGGAGGTGAGGTATTGACGCAAGACACACCTGTCTGTCTAAGGCGGGTAGGCTCAGCAGGTCTACCAAAAAGCACAACCATGGCCGACAAAGGCAGGCCAGCCATGGCTCCCCTAGCTAAGGTGGGGCTCAGAAATGTGATTGCTCGCTGAAATAATGAACAATATGAGGGGTGAGCCAGACCCCCTCTTGGTTGGCGGCTCGTTTTCCTCTACGAGTAAAGCTGCCAGCAGTTGAAATAGGCTCGTAGAGGACAGGTGGCAAGGTATGGTGTGCTCGCTTTCTGGAAAGGTTGATGCCTTGCCAGATTCATTGCATCTCACCCAAACCTTGCCTGCCTGGAGTGGATATGCATGTGCCAGCACCCCTACGACCGTAGCCATGATGTTGCTAGCACAGCAAACCGCCGTTCTCATCTCGTATTGGACTGCTAGGCAACTTTGCAGTAGCAGCGCTGGCGGAATATTCGAGACACGATTCCTCCCGATTTATCAACACGACCCCCATTTGTGAGTGGTCCGAAAAATCACAATTTTCAAGAGCTACATTTTCATCCATTCAAATATTTTGTCTATAAATAACTTATCATAAGCCCTGCTCTTATAAATTTTATTCGATTAAAGGCGCATGCTGCTTGTCTAAGGTATCCCCTATAAGCCCCTATGCGCCTATATCCGGGGGATTACGGTACCACCTCCTAATTATAAATCTGTATACAAAGCTTGAGTACTAATAATGTATATTCTCAACAGACTTTGCGGTGTTTCAGGAATCGCCTCTAACGCGTTCAGATTCTCGATTTTCTCGCTCTGCTAACTCCAGGAACTCCGACACCGAACCCCACAGCCATACCTGGACTTCTAGTTTTGCGCGAACAAATCTTACCACATGTTCAACATCCCGGGGTCTTGCAGTTCCGTAGCTCAGCCTCGGCAGTAGGTTTGGGAACCATACCGCGTGTGCCGAAAGTATCGTCGGCTTCCATCCTGACTGACCTCTTTCCCGCCATTCGAAATCTCGTCTCGCGCTCGGTATTCCCGATTGCGGCGGACCCTAGAGCACAACGCGCTTCCAGAGCGTCCCTCCTCGCTGGCACATATAGCACAGGTGTCGCATTCTGAATCGTTGCTAGTAAAACGGCCACTCGCGCGACCCCCGTAAGGCCCCCTAAGGCCAGCTGACGACGTCTCCATGGGCTCCGATCATCGCAATCCCTCGCCAGCCCACCCCACAGACATTGCGAATTCGCCCAGCAGCAGCCATCGGGTTCCCCTGCTTGCCTCGCACCCTCTGCCTCCCTCCCACCCCCTCCGTGCCTCTCGTCGCATTCCCACGCTCATTTCCTCTCATCCGCTTCTCAGCAGACGCTCATCAGACTCCCTGCATTCGCCAGACGGAAAATAGTATATAAAAGGGGGGGTTTCAGTTTTATTCACCATTCTCGACTGAACTTCCTTGCAAATCCTCCCATCTTGTCTTCGAGTTTCCTACTCTCTTCTCCTCGGTTTAAGACCTTGGTCACCAGCTGTCGTGCCTGTTAGAGTGCTCAATTTCCGCGTTTAGTACTCTACGCGAATCAGCCTTCCTTTCTACTCCGTCCGTCAACGACATGGGCTGCGTCGGTGCTGAGCGTGCCTGCGTGGACGTCGATGCTTTGTTCTCGAGCTGCTGGGAGCAAGATGACTCCCTGACTCGCTTCGTCTGCAGCATGATCTCTGCTCCTCGCCTGGTAAGAAACAACCACCCTAAAGCCTTCAGCTGCTCTTTTTCTGTATCCGTACCTCGACTATATCTGTTTCTGCTCTTTTACAATCTGTTTTTTCCGATAGAAAGTACCAGCACTCAGTTTTCTTTCCGATCCGTCCATTGATCTGGCTTTTCGTTCCTTTCGGAAACAACTACTAACTCTTGCCTCTTGGTTTTCTCTTGCAGGCCGTCGTCAGTTGGATCAGGTCGTGCAAGCAAGCTGCAGTCGAGGTGCAGCCAGTTCCCGCTCTGCCAGCTTTCAGTCTCCCAGTTCCCGCCCTTCCAGTTGTCACTCTTCTGGAGGAAGCTGAGTCGTCAACAGATGCAGAGGCAGAGTCCGTCAACGATCTGACTGAAGCTGGCAAGGCGGATGATCCAACTGTGACTGCTACTGTTACGTTTGTGGCTGAGGAACTGGAGGAACTGGAGGAACCAGCAGAACCAGAGATGGAAGTTTCATCGTTTCCAGTTGCAGAGCCAGAGGACGTGGTAGCTTCACTTCCGGTTAAGACTGTTGCTCGCTCGATTAAGGTTGCTGCCTGGCTGGGTGTGGAATCAGAGTCGGAGCAGGCACAGCAGGATGTGAAGGTGGGAGCAGAGGCGAGCAGCGGGTGGAGCAGCTTGAGTCGCAGTGAGAGCACCTGCAGCAGCCACAGTGCGTGCCTCATTGACCTCGCCTGGGACTCCTGCTCCTCCTCCTCTGCTCACAGCCTCTGCTCCTCCTCCTCTGCCCACAGCCTCTGCTCCTCCTCCTCTGCTAATAGCCTCTGCAGCACTCCCACTGGCTTGGTCACGGAGGCAGCTGCTGTGAAGAGGGGGATTGGCCGAGGCATTTCCAGCAGCGGGAAGGGATGGAGCATGGAGGTTAAGGGGTTTGGGAAGGCGGAGGCAGGGAGTACCTTCTCAAACCAGCTGTTTGGGGAGGACGATGAGGATGATGATGAGGAGGTGGAAGAGTACGGCAGCAGCAAGCAAAGCTACGAGGCGTTTGGTTCAGGGAACATGTGCTACATGAATCAGCTATATATGGATGAGGCGGAGGAGGAGGAGAGGGAGGCATTGGAAGCATCGGGCATCTCGGTTGGCATTGGCAGGTGTGGTGCGAGGCGGAGAATATCGGGCTCTAGCAGCCGGATTACTCTCCGCAGAATGAGCAGCGTGCTGAGGCAGTTCTAGGGGACCCTTTCAGTAGGAAAGAGGAGCAGTGTGTTCTAGCGTAGTAGTAACTATCGAACTGAGAGAAGTGAATGATGACTAGTGGGAGAGTACAGATAGATATACCTAAGTATTGTACCCTCTAAGAGGTGACCCTATACAGTCTATGCAAACATAACTAACACACATGTTTGACACACCCCCTAGACTGCATAGGGGAATGTCCTGAACAAGCAGCTCAGGGCGGCACTACTAGTCCAACCTCTGAGACAAGGGTCTAAATGACCAGTCAGAAGGAGTACAGACAAGGCAAGAACAAGATCAGGGCGGCACTACTAGTCCAGCCACTGGGAGAGGACACAAGTCCAGTCTGAGTATACATATAAAGGGCAGTACAAAGTCAAGGCCCTAGCAAGTGAGAGGCTACAGGGACTAGACCAAGCTGTACGCAGTGCCGCTGATGATCTTTAGGCGCAAGCGCCTTCGTAAAGATATCAGCTGTGTTGGCACCTGAGGCCAAGTGTACTACGCGAGCCTGGCGTCGCTGCTGTAGCTCGCACAGGAGGAAGTATCGCAGCTGAATATGCTTCGCTCTGCCCTCGAGTCGAGGCTCCTGACACAGGAGGATCATGGCCCTGTTGTCAGCGAACAGGACCGGGGCAGAGCTAGGCCGCTCACCTAAGTCAGTGAGCAAGAAGGTCAGCCAGCGGAGCTCCTGTGCCGCCATGGCACCAGCGTAGATCTCGGCCTCACAGCTGGACTGGGCAACAGACGAGGAGCGGGTAGCTCTCCACGAGACGGCACCTGAGCCAAGGCTGAAGCAGTAGCCCTGGGTAGACCTGAGTGTCTCGGCGTCGTCTGCCCACGAAGCCTCGGTGTGTCCAGTAAGGACTACTGGCCTGCGTCCTCCTAGCACTAACCCAATGCCCGATGTACTAGCAAGATAACGCAAAACCCTCTTAGCGGCAGACCAGTGCTGCGGTCGGTGTCTGCCTGTGGCCACAAAGCAAGCCAGGATGCTGAGAGGGTATGCGAGATCTGGGCGAGTGCAAGTCATCAGGTACATGAGGCAACCCACCAGCTCTGCAAAGGGGCCGCTGGGCTCTACCGACTCCTCAGACACTGGAGCGGAGAGTCTGTGGTCTACAGGCAGAGGGGTGGGCTGTGCAGAGGAGAACTGAAGGCTGAACCTCTGAAGGACCTGGCGCACCAAGTGTGACTGAGTCAGGGTGATGGTGCGCGCAGCTCTGTCCCTGGAGATCTGCAAGCCAAGGTAACGGCGCAGTTCTCCAAGGTCAGTGCACGTGTGTCTCTTCAGCAGCTCTGCCTTCACGGAGGCCAGTGCGTCCCTGTCTGCTGTGGCAAAGACCAGGTCGTCAACGTAAACAAGGATGTAGAACGGAGTCTGGCCAGCACGAACGAAGAGTGAGGGGTCTGCGGAAGAAGGAAAGAACTGCAGGTCAGCAAGCGTAGCACGGAGAGTGTCGTGCCACCCACGGGGAGCCTGGCGCAGGCCGTAGACGAGGCGCCGCAGGAGCCACTGGGTCCCAGGAGGGAAGGTGCCAGTAAAGCCCTGAGGGCGACGCAAGTAGACCTGCTCGTGTAGGCTGCCCTGAAGGAAGGCAGTGGAGAAGTCGAGGGAGTGAAGCTCGTAGTCGCGCTGAGCAGCTAGGTGTAGCAGAACCCGAAGAGTAGTCATCTTCGGGGTCGGAGCGAAGGTCTGGAAGAAGTCCACCCCCTCACGCTGACTGAACCGTCTAGCCATGTAGCGCGCCTTGAAGACAGGCGGCTCTCCAGGAGGGCGCTTCACTTTGAAGAGCCAGCGGCCATCGACTACGTTCACCCCAGGCGGGGGAACTGCGTCGACGAAGGTGCCGGTGGATCTCCAAGATGCCATCTCCTGCTCCATGGCAGCTATCCACTGCGAGGCCCAAGGTCCCGAGGTCGCCTCAGCGTAAGTGCGAGGGGTCGGAATGTCGAAAGCGTCTGGGTCACCCTCAGGGACTAGCAGCATGGAACAGAGATGAGGAGCAGCCTCGGACAGGAAAGCAAGCTCGAACTGGCGGTCCTCCAGGACGTCACTGCCAAGGGCAGGAGCAACCCCGACAGACGGAGGACAGGCAAGGTCAGAGACCAGAGCTGTGGCGTAGTCAAGGCGGCGGGTAGAGGCGAAGTCAGCGACCGCAGCTACAAGAGCGTCAAGGCACGAGACCGAAACAGACGGGTCGGTAACGAGAGAGGCAAGGACCCAGGGAACAAGAGGACGAGCGGCACGAAGGTAGTCAGACAGCGGGGGGGGTGCAGCAACAAGGGAGGACGGAGGAGGCGACGGCAGAAGGGGAGGACGAGACGCGTGGGAACGAAGCAACATAGGGTGGGAGCGCAAGACAGGCGAGGCAGGACGAGCACGGGAGGGACGGTGAGACCAGACGTGCGACGGAGAAGTCGGGTCAGGAGACAGGGGAGGGGACACAGGAGGGGAACGAGGGGGAAGACGGGCCGGGGACGAGTCCGGCGGAGGGAACACAGGGCCGTAGACGGGAAGAGGAGGAGACGGTCGGAGAGGAACAGCCGCAGGGTCAGGGGACGGAAGGCCGAGCAGGCGAAGGGCGGACACCGGCGGGGACTGCTGCTGCGGCGGCACAACGGCGACACCTGGACCGCAAGCTGCTCCTCGGCTACCACCGACACACTCCACACCAGCACCCCCAGAGGGACCACCCCCAGGGCGACCGGGACGAGCACCCCTAGAGTCAGCGAACGGGTGTTGGGACGGCGGCGGCGGCGGCGGCGGCAGCGACAACGACGGCTGCAGCGGCGGCAGAGGCGGTGGAGGAGGGGACTGGGGAGGGGACGCCGGGGGAGGGGCGGCCGGCGAGGACTGCGCAGCAGGGCCACCAGAGTCAGAAGACTCCTCAACCGGGTCTACCGACGGAAGGGGGGTGACGTGGGACACACCAGAGGGGGCAGGACGGGGAGGAGGAGGAGGAGGAGGAGGGGCAGGGACTACCGGGGAAGGAGTGACCAGGAACAGGGGGGGGGTAACCGGGGGACCGCGGTGGGGGAAGCGACGGTAGTAGGAGACGGACTCGTCAAAGGTGACGTCGCGAGAGTGAAAGAATCGGTACAACGGGGCCCGGCAAACGCGGCAGGGCCGGGCAGGGCGCAACGGGGCCGGGCGGGTGCGACGGGGCCGGGCCGGTGCAACGGGGCCGGGCGGGTGCGACGGGGCCGGGCCGGCGCGACGGGACCGGGCAGGTGCGACAGGGCCGGGCGAGGGCGATAGGGCCGGGTGGGCGCGACGGGGCCGGGCGGGTGCTACGGGGCCGGGCGGGTGCGACGGCTCCGGGCCGGTGCGACGGGGCCGGGCGGGTGCGACGGGGCCTGCAGGCGTGACGGTGGCCCAGGTGGGGCACTACGGAGCCCAGGAGGGTCGCAACGGGGCCCAGGAGGGGCGCGGCAAGGCTATGGGCACGACGGGGCCCAGTGGGTCGCGACGGGGCTAGGGGGGAGGCACGGCGGGGCCTAGCTAGGGGACGAGCGGAAGCGGTAGGTGGGGGGATCCTAACCTATGCGTGATACCATATCGAACTGAGAGAAGTGAATGATGACTAGTGGGAGAGTACAGATAGATATACCTAAGTATTGTACCCTCTAAGAGGTGACCCTATACAGTCTATGCAAACATAACTAATACACATGTTTGACAGTAACAGCTCTGGCTGGCACGGGCGTAACTAGACTGCCATATGTAGGCATGTTTCTAGAACCTGGTATTGTAAATTATTTGATACATCTCTTCTGTTTCTGAAGGTCATGGTCCCCTTAACACACACTTTGACTGAGTGCGCAAGTGCACTCAAGAAGAGTGCTGCCTTCTTCAACATTCACAGAAGCAGCATCAATCTTTTTCAACCTAGGGAAGGATTGAGCTGCCAGCGGCTGTTTTTCATCAGAAATTCTGCTAGTGGCTGTTACTGGGCACAAGCCAAAGCAAGCAACGCTATCAGATACACATTATGTTCCCATGAATAGTGCAATAAGGTGGTTAAAACAAGTATAAACAAACATGTCCACCGGAAAACCTTGGTCTGGTCTGATAATAAATCCACCTAAGGAGCTCCCGCCCTCCAATCGGGAATGCTCCATGTTGCATCGTTAATCATGGAAACCAGTCGGAACTGCAAGCACAAATGCGCACACGCAAGGCAGCACGCGTGCCCAATGAGGAGTGCGACATGGTAGAAGACCAGTTGGAATTCACTATGACAGAAGCAGATAACACTTTAATGGGTGGTGTTGAAAAGTTGCTTATAAGGAAAATGCTGTTTATCACCAAAATAGGCTCTGGCAACGGTGGTCTGGCAAGAGAAGGGGCAACCCCTTGGGATGGGATGGAGGGGTTACGAGGTGGCGCTGTGTTGAAGTCCCTTTTACCCGAAAGGCCTTGCATGAGTTGACATAAATGCAACAAACTTACACTAGACACCACTGGACATCAAAACAGAAAAGCGTGGTCTTACAACGGAGGGGGCAGCCCCTTGGGGTGGGAGTGAGAGGTTGCGAGGTGGTGCCGTGTTGAAGTCCCTCTTGTCAAAGTGCCATGGACCGACCACCCCTGGAGTAATCTTGCCCTGGGAGGAGAGGAGGGAGACAAGGAGATGAGGAGCAGCAGGGAGGAAAACGGACCAGTGAAAGAGGCACCATAAGGATCTTAACAACGAACAACGATCCAGGAATTTGACACGCATGCAGAGACTTGACATGTATGCAGAGACTTTGACGTCAATGTAGGAACTTGACAAAATGACACAACTAAGCAAAGCCGCATAGATGCAAGAGCCACACAAAGGTCGAAATCACAGCTACATGTGCAATGGATGCGGTGCAAATCGCAATTACATTGAGGTCAAAATCACAGCCGTATGTGTAGTGGATGAGGTACGAGTCCCCAGGCTCAGTGTCCCATGGAGGCTGCAGCATTGAACATGCACGATTCACCGTGCATGATTCAGCATGCATGATTAACCATGCAGCATGCAACATGTCCCATACCCCATACTTCATACCCCACGCCCCACGCCCCATGCTCCACACCCCATGCCCCACAGTCTATGCCCCATGCCCCATGCCCCATGTCCCACGCCCCATGCCTCATGCCCCATGCCCCATGCCCCATGCCCCACACACCATGGCCCAGCCCCATGCACCGTGCAGCATGTAAGGGAGGAGAGAAGTGAAATTGCAATGAAAACGAAGATAAAGAGGAGGCGGCGGAAAGCCAAGAAAGGCAGTAGGGAGAGCAAAACAGCGAGGTTTGCAAATAGCCACCTGAAGTTTGCAAATAGCCACCTGAAGTTTGCAAATAGCAACCTGAAGTTTGCAAATAGCCACCTGAAGTTTGCAAATAGCCACCTGAAGTGTGCAAATAGCCACCTGAAGTGTGCAAATAGCCACCTGAAGTGTGCAAATAGCCACCTGAAGTTTGCAAATAGCCACCTGAAGTTTGCAAATAGCCGCTTGAAGTTTGCAAATAGCCACCCGAAGTTTGCAAATAGCCACCCGAAGTTTGCAAATAGCCACGTGAAGAGTGCAAATAGCCACATGAAGTGTGCAAATAGCCATGTGAAGTGTGCAAATAGCCACCTGAAGTTTGCAAATAGCCACCTAGCGTGTGCAAATAGACACCTGAATCATCCACATGCGGTGTAGAGTGTGCTGTATCCCCAACAGGGCCGCTGACGTGGCATAGCCGTACCTGGAGGCACAGCAGTGGAAGCGATGGGAGAAGAGGAGGGGGGAAGGAAGGTGGGGGAGAGAAGGATGAGCGAGAGACATTCCACATCTAAAATAACCTTTGGCTGGGTGTGTGGTGCAAGCATCCTCGCTCAAAAAAACGTCGCTCAAAACCTCCAGCGCCAAGCCCTTCAAACCTCATAATCGTTGTGAGGACAGGGACTCGACGCAATGAGTTTGAGTCGAACCAAAAGTCTCGCGGTTACAGGGACTCAACACGATAAGGAGAAGCGGACCAGAGAGAATCAGCATGGCTCCTGATTGTGAACATCAACTACTCTAACTTTTTTACTAAGCGTTTAAACTTTACAGTTGCTGCCACGTCACGTATGGTAGAAAAAATATGGGCGCTAGGGTGCTTCGGGTGAGTAAAAATTACAACTACTTCTGAACCGACTGCTCATAACCACCTTCTTACTACTGTGAGCAGGGCTTTTGCAGAATAAACGGCGACATTGTCATTGTGGATGGTAACTATTCGCCCTCTTAAGCTTTCCTCATCGGGTCAAGTCGTGACTGTTGGGAGGTGTTGAAGAACAAAGACACGACGCTCCTCTGTTCACCTTCTACCTTCAACTACTTACATAGTGTCAACCCTTCCTTTTCCAACAAAAACCACACCGTAGAGCATGCATGCACTCACACACATTTCCAGCACCCATCCAAAGGCTTTGTCAGCCGCCTCATCCGCCTTCATCTCGAGAGTCACGTTGTGCCACAGCGGGGCCAGGCGGCGCAGTAGATTCTGGCACGTGCAGGTGGTTGTAGGGGAAGGAGGGGGGGAGGGAGTGTGGATGAGAGCCGAGGGGGGTGAGAAGGTGTGTGAGAGTGCAGCCTTGTCCGCATTCACCTCGAGAGTCACGTTGTGCCACAGCGGGGCCAGGCGGCGCAAGAGATCCTGCTGAGAGGTGCGAAAGGGAGGAAGGAAGGGGGATGTGGCCTCGAATGTATCCATTTCAAGAGTCATGCTGTGCTGCAGCAGGGATGGGAGGCACACGAAGTGCTGGCGTGTGCAAGCGGTGTTAGCGGAAGGGGGGAGTGGGCGGGGGGTCAGGGAGAATAGGCTGTGAGTGCAGATTCAGCAGCCTCAAACGCATTCGTCTCAAGCGTCATGTTGTGCCACAGGGGGGGCGGGCGACGCAACAAGTGCTTAATTCGAAAGGTTGGAGGGTGCAAGGGTGTGCGTGTGGAGTGGAATACTTCTGAGGCGCCTAGACTAGTTTTGCGGCGCCTCAAAACAAGGTTGGAACTTGGAAGCCGCAGGTGTGTGCGTGTGGTTTGGGACGGAAGGGGTCGGTGGGGTTGTCCAGCGGAAAGAAAGGGGCAACGATAGGCACTCTATCTCCCATGGATGAATGTTTTTGAGGCGCCTCCAGCGGAAAAATAGACTCCTCCAGCGGAAAAATAGACTCCTCCAGCGGAAAAACAGACTCCTCCAGCGGAAAAATAGACTCCTCCAGCGGAAAGCAAGGGGCAACGATAGGCACTCTATCTCCCATGGATGAAGGGGAAAAAAAACATGCTGCGAGCGAGGGTCTGTATCGTCCAACGAGTAAGAGTTACAGTAAGAGGTAGGTACCTTACCTTATGGTCGACGACAGGTGCAATAAGGCCAGTCTTGTTTAAAGAGAGAGCAACAGGGTAAGTGAGTGGTTGGTGCCTTGTGAATGATGACTGGTGAGTTGCCAACAGGGTCAGTGGTTCTAATGGGGTTCTTCTCGGTTATGATGTGCCTCGAAACAAGCCTTCGGGGGAAGAAAGAGCGGCACCTTATGGATGATGACTGGTGAGTTGCCAATGGGTTCGATCTTGTTGATGGGGCCCTTCTCAGGAGGGAACCATCGGTGCAGCGCCTCTGATGGTGGTGCACATACGGATGGGAGGAGCAGATATGTACATAGGATAGGAGGATACGGACTTACGGATGAGTGCGAATGTTTATGGGCTGATCATGTCACTCACTCACAGGACCGCCAAGACCACCCCTGCTTTGATCATGGGTGCCTATGATATGCCACCAGTGCTGGCCCTCACGCACACCTCTACCCTTGGCGGGTTCGATGAAGTGAAAGGGGAAGGCAGACGGGATGTCAGGCAGTGGCGGACGGGATGACGGGTTCTGTTATTGAGAATTCTGTTATTGAGAATTCTCAAAAACACCCTGTTAACACCCCCCACTACGAGGCCTCTCAAGCCTTCCACCCACTCACGCCCACCTTTATTCTTTGCAGGTTCGATGTAGTCGAAGGGGAAGGCGGATGGCATGTCTCCCACTGAGAGGTTGGGAATGGGCCGCAGAATCAAATGGTCTGGCTCTGCCATCCACACGTAGCTGATGGGAGGGGGGAGGAGAGGAGGTGGCGCGTGGGGGTAGAGGGGTTGTTAAGGTGGTTATTGCAATATCAAATGGTCTGGCTCTGCCATCCACACATAGCTGATCGGAGGGATGGCATCAGAGGGTATGGGATGGCATGGGATGGCATGGGATAGCATGCGAGGGCATGTCTCCCATGGAGATGGTGGGGATGGGCTGCTGTAGCTGATGGGACGCATGGCAAGGACAGCAGAGAATGGCATGCCTTCACCACATGGCGTGTGATGGCATGTGATGGCATGTGATGGCATGTGATGGCATGTGACGGCATGTGGCATGTGATGGCATGTGATGGCATGTGATGGCATGTGACGGCATGTGGCATGTGATGGCATGTGATGGCATGTGATGGCATGTGATGGCATGTGATGGCATGTGATGGCATGTGATGGCATGCAACACTCACTCTTCAGGGAAGGTGGCCTGCTGAATCCACTGCACGAAGGCGTAGGGGCGATTGAGCACTACATAGTCCTGCCATGCAACAGGAATGCCATGCAACAGGAATATGGGGGAGGATGGGTTGGAAGATGCAAGAGAGTCACGCCATACTCCTGTTGCCATCTGCAAGATGGGATTGAGAACGACGTCGCCCTGCCATGCGACATGGGCACAGGATGGGATGGGATGGGATGGGATTGGGGGTGTGCAATGCAAGCGATAGCATTCGTGCGACGGTGCTAGCCAATATCACATCACACAGTGGTGGTGACTGACTGACATGAGGTAACATGTCGCTTCATGGAAGGGAAGGGAGGATGATTGCTGGATGAGTAAGCCACGTAATACCAGCGTGATACCTGCTGAAAAAAGGTTGCTCGAGGGAATTATCTACATGCCTGGCAAGCAACCCTTTCCCCCTGCCCTCGAACTGACTGACCCCCTTCCTCACACGAAGTTATCCCCTGCTGTTCATCCCTGTTAAATGCGAGCGAGCTGCGCCATTAGTTGTTGCGGTGGCAGCAGGTTGACAGCAAAGGTGGGAACCTCCCCCCCCACCCCAGGCCATGAGCTCATCCCTAGCCTCTGCCAGCGAACTCACTCCTCTCCCCATCAGTCAGTCCCGGTTACCCCCCAACCATGCTACCTCGCTACACCACCCCGTCAGCCTTGTTACGCTGTGGCACCGTTTGTTGTTGTGGCGGCAGTGGGTTGACAACGAAGGTGGGTATCCCCCCCATAAGCTTATCCCCTTTCCCCGCGGGTGCACCCGCCCATCGTCCCATCAGTCAGTCCCGGTTACCCCAGTCATGTCACCCTGCAACGCGCGCTGTTCAGCCCCGTTACCCCGCTACACCACCAGTCAACCCCCCGTTACCCCGTGGCACCGTTTGTTGTTGCGGCGGCAGCGGGTTGACGACGAAGGTGGGGATCTCCCCCATGAGCTCGTCTTCCTTCCCAGTGTGCAGCACGCGCGTGAATCCACCCATCTCCTCGCCGCCCGGCTCCGCCCGCCACTTCTTATAGTAGAAGTACATCACTCGCGACTGCCACTTGCTGTAACCCGAGCTGTCGCACGTCATCGCCGCGTGGAACGGTCGCAGCGGCCCCTCTCGTCGGATTGACCGCTTGCCGTTTGCTGTGTCGGCTGGCCGACGGGCAACCGGCAGTTCTGACGGTGACGTAGAACCGCGGCCGTCAGGTCTGATGCTGATTTGACGAGAAACGGAAGCTTGCCTGGCGTTGTCAGAATATATTTCATTGAGGGGGTGACGGAGGGATCGACGGTGAGAGACTACAGTCGGAGAATTGTCTAGAAGCATAGTAACGAAGTTGAAGGCCGCGAAGAAGGACGCGGAGAACGCTATAACGAGGATGAGCCCTGACAGACGAGCCATCGGTCCAAACGGCTGAAAGATTCAATTACGAAACGCAGGGGGAGAATGATCGAGTGATCACCACAGCTGCGGATGCTCCATAATCGAGTGATTCAGCAGCCATCTCCCCCTGACAGTTTCACTCCAAGAAGGCTATCGAGCAAGGGAAAGAACACTGACCAGATGAAGCGGTGAGGGCATGTTTCTAATTTCTGCAAACCGTCACCAAAGCCGAACTAGTTCCTCGTGTCTGGCCACCTATCTGGAAGCAGCAATAGCCTTGTCGACGAAAAATCGTTCTGAACCTGGCAGCTGCGGTTTAATTTGGAAACCCGGAACGAGTACCCAAATCCAATCTGCAGAACCACGCACTCCCCGAGGCAAAGTGGGCAATTTACGCGGATCGTATGGTGGACAATCATCGATACAGTGTACTTTCCACATTCCCACTCTCTTGTTATTATGCCACAGACATCCCTGCTTGAATCACTACCAACCGTCTAAATGTGCAAATCCTAGGACAGGTTGGTAACGCAGTTTTCAATAACGGGAACTTCCCCTATCAAAAGCAGAGATGGCTTGCTTTTCAAGACATGGCATTTTGTTCAGGCTGCAAACGGAATTCGTTTATCAGTGACGGGAGTACTCGGCGCGCTCGGCACTTAGTAACCAGCGACAGAATACTGCCATCGTGCTGGTCACTTCGGGTGTGCAAGTACCGAGTAAGCGTAGTCAGGAAAGCGACGAGAACTTGACGGGAGCTATGGATGGCGGTGCTGACGTGGACGTTGACGAGGACGACTTTCTGGTGCTGGATGAGGATGACGAGCTCCGAGCGCAGCGAATCAGCGGTGAGGAACGAATCGGCTGTGAGGATTAGTGGTGAGAAGTGGGGATGAGCGGTGGCTGGTAGCGGCACGAGCGAAGAGAAATTAAAGGTAGCGGAGGGAACCGGGAGGGACGACGGTGGCTACGACGGTAGAATGGATTCAGTTTATACCGTAGTATTTTTTTTGGAGCAGAATGGTACCTTTTTATGAATTATGAGTAGCCAAATCCTCTTTTAATTGGCCGGAGTAGCCAGAGTGGTGAGTCGCACATTCAAAGATTAGCGGCGTTTGCGAAATGGCATTGTTGAGCGGCCTCTAGTTGTCCGAAGCTTCTGAAACTCGCTTTAAATGCTCTGCTGTTGGCGAATCAAGGGGATCACGTGCAGCGAGTCAGCGACCCGTGTGGGTGTGTCTCTACATGCCTAATTCACAGTGTACGCATGGCTCGGCTCTTGGCCCCACACAGAATATAGTCGCCATCACCAGGAGCAGGGGAGGGGGTCCTCTGACGAGGGTCTTCTGCGGGCTTACAACCCAAGGTGCTGCTGAAGGAGGACCACGAGCAGCGACCCATGTGGGCGTGCGGGTAGCCTTCTACGTGCCTAGGTGTATTTTGAGTCGACTCAAAATACATGCGCGCTTACTACCCAAGGTGCTGCTGAAGGAGGACCACGAGCAGCGACCCATGTGGGCGTGCGGGTAGCCTTCTACGTGCCTAGGCGGCCAGGCCAGCGTGTGATCACCATTTTCCTCCCCTTCTAGCCCTCACGTGTTTCCTCCCCTTCCAACCCTCACGTGTTTCCTCCCCTTCCAACCCTCACGTGTTTCCTCCCCTTCCAACCCTTACGTGTTTCCTCCCCTTCCAACCCTCACGTGTTTCCTCCCCTTCCAACCCTCACGTGTTTCCTCCCCTTCCAACCCTCACGTGTTTCCTCCCCTTCCAACCCTCACGCGTTTCCTCCCCTTCCAACCCTCACGCGTTTCCTCCCCTTCCAACCCTCACGCGTTTCCTCCCCTTCCAACCCTCACGTGTTTCCTCCCCTTCTAACCCTTCTTAACACGTGCAGCGGCAGGGGAAGGCACGTCTGACGAGGGTCCGTCGCTACGTGATTTCTTCAAGATGCAGCTGAAGGAGGACCACGAGGAGCGACCCATGTGGGCATCTTGGCATGCCTAAACCACACCATATTAGGCAGCTCAACAGTGGGGAGTCGCACATTCAAAGATTAGCGGCCTCTTGGCATGCCTAAACCACACCATATTCTTACCCCCCTCAAACATCCCACCATCTTTACCACCCACAGCGGCAGGGTGTTGCAGGGTGTTTTTGAGAATTCTAAAAAAAACCCTGCAAATTTTAGAATTCTCAAAAACACCCTGCAAAATTGAGATTTCTCAAAAACACCCTCAAACATCCCACCATCTTTACCACCCACAGCGGCAGGGGAAGGCACGTCTGACGAGGGTCCTTCTCTCCGAGTTTTCTCCAAGATGCGGCTGAAGGAGGACCATGCGCAGCGACCCATGTGCACCATCCAACCCCCCTTTTCCGCCTCCCTCCCTTCTCCCACCCCTCAAACCCTGTGTTGACACGTGCAGCGGCCGGGGAGGGCACATCTGACGAGGGCCCTTCTCTGCGCGATTTCTCCAAGATGCAGCTGAAGGAGGACCACGTGCAGCGACCCATGTGGGTGTGCCCCGATGGACGCATCATCCTCGAGACCTACTCCCCCCTCTACAAGCACGCCTACGACTTTCTCATCGCCATTGCCGAGCCTGTCTGCCGGTAGGTTTGGCCCCTTGCTAGCATTCTCGAGACCTACTCACCGCTCTTTACAAGCACGCCTACGAATTTCTGACTGCCATTGCTGAGCCTGTGTGCCGGTGAGTGTGATGCTATCCATACTCGAGTTGATTTGCTTGGAAGAAACCACCATTGTTAAAAGAAAACACAGTTCTTGATACCTACTTCCCCCTCCACGAGCATACGACTCTATGATCGCCATTGCAGAGCCTGTGTGGCAGTGAGTTTGGCTCTTTCCTAGTAGGTCTGATGATGGTTTTTGAGTGGACTTAATTTGCACCATCATCAGACCGACCACCCCCTCCACATGCACGCCTAGGACTTGCTCATTGCCGTTCCACCAAAACCTCTTTCCTTTCTCCCCCTATTGTTGAGTCGACTCAAAGATAGACTCATTACACATGGACCACCGCCTCCACAAGCACGCCTAGGACTTGCATATTGGCGTTCCATTAAACCCTCTTTCCTCTCCCTCCCTCCCCCCCCCCCCAACGACCCGAGAATGTGCACGAATTAACATCACGCCCCACTCCCTCTATGCAGCTGTCTCAGTGTGTCTCAGTGGGTCTCAGTGTGTCTCAGTGGGTCTCAGTGGGTCTCAGTTGGTCTCAGGGTGTCTCAGTGGGTCTCGAGTGTCTCAGTGGGTCTCAGTGGGTCTCAGTGGGTCTCAGTGGGTCTCAGTGTGTCTCAGTGGGTCTCGACCCCCCACCATCATCTCTGTTCTCTATTCCACGCATACCCCCCTGTTCCTCCCTGCCCGCCCCCAGACCAGAGAACGTGCACGAGTACAGCCTCACTCCTAGTTCCCTCTACGTGCATTTTGAGTCGACTCAAAATGCACCTCAAAATGCACCTCAAAATGCACCCAGACCAGAGAACGTGCACGAGTACAGCCTCACTCCTAGTTCCCTCTACGTGCATTTTGAGTCGACTCAAAATGCACCTCAAAATGCACCTCAAAATGCACCCAGACCAGAGAACGTGCACGAGTACAGCCTCACTCCTAGTTCCCTCTACGTGCATTTTGAGTCGACTCAAAATGCACCTCAAAATGCACCTCAAAATGCACCCAGACCAGAGAACGTGCACGAGTACAGCCTCACTCCTAGTTCCCTCTACGTGCATTTTGAGTCGACTCAAAATGCACCTCAAAATGCACCTCAAAATGCACCCAGACCAGAGAACGTGCACGAGTACAGCCTCACTCCTAGTTCCCTCTACGTGCATTTTGAGTCGACTCAAAATGCACCTCAAAATGCACCCAGACCAGAGAACGTGCACGAGTACAGCCTCACTCCTGGTTCCCTCTACGCAGCTGTCTCAGTGGGTTTCGACACCAGCAACGCCATCATCTCTGCTCTCCACCACCTCTCCAAGGCAAAGCTATCGGCAGACATCATCTTCCTTCCACCCTTCCCTCCCCTTCGTTCCCTTCCCCTCACACCCTTCTCCCTTCTCCCTTCTCCCTTCTCCCTTCTCCCTTCTCCCTTCTCCCTTCTCCCTTCTCCCTTCTCCCTTCTCCCTTCTCCCTTCTCCCTTCTCCCTTCTCCCTTCTCCCTTCTCCCTTCTCCCTTCTCCCTTCTCCCTTCTCCCTTCTCCCTTCTCCCTTCTCCCTTCTCCCTTCTCCCTTCTCCCTTCTCCCTTCTCCCTTCTCCCTTCTCCCTTCTCCCTTCTCCCTCATCCCTTCTCCCTTCTCCCTTCTCCCTTCTCCCTTCTCCCTTCTCCCTTCTCCCTTCTCCCTCATCCCTTCTCCCTTCTCCCTTCTCCCTTCTCCCTTCTCCCTTCTCCCTTCTCCCTCATCCCTTCTCCCTTCTCCCTTCTCCCTTCTCCCTTCTCCCTCATCCCTTCTCCCTTCTCCCTTCTCCCTTCTCCCTTCTCCCTTCTCCCTTCTCCCTTCTCCCTCATCCCTTCTCCCTTCTCCCTTCTCCCTTCTCCCTTCTCCCTCATCCCTTCTCCCTTCTCCCTTCTCCCTTCTCCCTTCTCCCTTCTCCCTTCTCCCTTCTCCCTCATCCCCCAGCCCAGAAAACGTGCACGAGTACAACTTGACTCCCCACTCCCTCTACGCCGCTGTCTCTGTGGGCCTGGACACCAACACCATCATCTCTGTGCTGGACCGCCTGTCAAAGACGAAGCTCTCTGCTGACATCATTGCGTTCATCCGAGACTCCACTCAGAACTACGGGAAGGTCAAGCTGGTGCTGCAGCGGAACAAGTACTTTGTGGAATCGCCATATCCCAATGTGAGAGTTCGCGCCCCAATGTGAGTGTGCTGCGCAGCCATCCACTATCAGCCGACATCATAGCGTTCATCCGAGACTCGACTCAGGACTACAGCAAGTGAAGCTCGTGCTGCAGAGGAGCAAGTACTTTGTGGAATCGCCGTACCCCAACGTGAGTCGCCTTACCCAATGTGAGTTCTGGCGCTCTAGTCTTGCGGCAGGTCAAGCAAGTGGATATCAGCTGAGTCCCCATGGATTGACCTGCTGACGGGCACTCCTCCACAAGCACCTGCTGACACGCACCCTCGCACTCCCACGCCCACCTGCAGTGTAGTCCTGGATTGATGTCTGTCAGACGAAAGCAGACATCAATCCATGGGTTCATCCGAGGTGACTTTTGAGTCGACTCAAAAGCAGATCCATGGGTTCATCCTGCAGGCAGTTTTGTCCTGGATTGATGTCTGTCACACGAAAACAGACATCAACCCATGGGTTGATCCATCCCACACGTCCTGTCCTGGATTGACATCTCTCTTCGCATGGCCCACCTACTGCCTTGCAGGTGCTGCAGCTGCGGGGACTCCTGAGGGACTATGTGGTTCGGTTGGTTTGAGGCGCCTCAAATATCAGCTGAGCCCCCATGTCCCTGTGGATTGGATTGTGATTTGCTGGTCATCCGCCTGTTCGCCCATGGCCCGCTGCCTTGCAGGTGCTGCGGGAGCTGCTGAGAGACGACGTGATTCGCCGAGCCAGAATCATGCCACCTGTCAACCAGGTGTGTGCAGATTGCATGTGTCCATGTGTGTGTCCATGTGTGTGTGCATGTGTGTGTGCATGTGTGTGTGCATGTGTGTGTGCATGTGTGTGTCCATGTGTGTGTCCATGTGTGTGGACATGTGTGTGTCCATGTGTGTCCGCGCCTGTTGCTAGTCTCCAAGGCGCCAGTCTCTGCCAGTGTGCCCGGCGTTTCGTTCGGTATCCCCTCAAATAATGCCTCTCTGTCATTTGCGGTATCTTTCTTCTTGAGAAGGGGGCAACAGGAGAGGCATTCGCAGTGCAGCAGGGGAGAGGGGCAGATGGGTGGGCAGCAGTACTGACACATGCTCTCATGGGGGCGGAGGGGGTCGATTCGTGTTCCTATGTCCCTCAACGTCTTTCTCCTTTGATGTTTTCTAATGGCTTGGCATGGCATGGCATGGCATGGTGTGTGGCATGCAAGCAACAGGGAGCAGGAGAGGCGTTCGCAGTGCAGCAGGGGGGAGCAGCAGACGGGTCAGCAGCAGCGCTGACGCATGCGCTGATGGGGGCGGGGGAAGGGGATGAGGGCGATGTGGGGGGCGGAGGGGACGATGGGGAGTTCCACTCGTTCGAGATCGACCCCTCTCAGGTGGGTTGGCCCAAGTGGATTGGTCCGGGTGGATTGGTCCGGGTGGATTGGTCCGGGTGGATTGGTCCGGGTGGATTGGTCTGGGTGGATTGGTCCGGGTGGATTGGTCTGGGTGGATTGGTGGTGGTGCAGCACAGGTGGCCCAGGTGTGCTGGAGATTGCCATCTCTCCCCTTCCCTGATGTGGGTGGTGGAGGGAACGCAATGGGGGGTTCCACTCGTTTGAGATCGATCGGCCCCTCGCAGGTGTGTTGGCCCAGATGGGTTGGGGCAGGTGTATTGGCCCAGGCTGCAGGTGCGCCATTTGGGATTGCCATACCTGCCCTTGCTAATGTGGGTGACGCTGGGGACGATGGGGAGTTCCACTCGTTTGAGATCGATCGACCCCTCGCAGGTGTCTTTGAGCTGCTGTTGGAGCTCTTCAGAATATTAAAACATATGTTAATGTGCGTTCTCTGCATGTTGTTTATATATGAGCTCCCAGGTAGGTACGGAGGTGGGCATTCTGTATGTGCATGGCGTTGGTGTTGAGTATGTGGGCTCACGGGTGTGAGCGCGCGTCTCCCCCTTGGCCTGTGGCAGGTGGAGCGAGTGAAGCAGCGGTGCCTGCCACAGGCCAAGCCCAACGCGCCCAACGCGCCCAGCTACTGAGGCGCCTCAATCTTGTGATTTCTGCATTGATGCATGTGTGCACATGGATGCTCATGTGTGTGCATGGGTACGCATGGGTGCGTGTGCTTCTCCCCCTTTGCCTGTCGTTGGTAGGTGGAGCGAGTGAAGCAGAGGTGTTTACCCAACGCGCTCAACTACCCGATGCTGGAGGAGTACGACTTCAGAAACGACTCGGTATGCCAGCCACACGGCCAGACACACACCCGCCGCATGGTTGCATTGCATGCATGCACACAGTGTGGTATGGAGGTGCGTTGACAGCAAGCGCGCTCAACTACCCATGCTGGAGGAATACGACTTCAGAAACGACTCGGTATGCCGACCATATGCAAACAGTGCACACACATGCGTAGCGCATATGCACTTATCACACTTGCACAGACACACAGTCTTTTACGCTCACCATCTCTCGCACGTTCACACATGCATGCACACACACCCTTCAATTACTGACGCTCATTTCAAGCTTTGTGTACACATACCTTCTTTGAATGCTGCTCCCGCACCTGCCATGATTTTGCGCCATGTGTGTTTCAACGTGGCGGCACGGTATGTATGCAGGTGATCCTCGATGTGGAGTGGAGTTGAAGCCACATGCCCAGCTATGCCCGTACCAGGAGAATAGCCTAAGCACTTTCTCTTTGTAATCTTCTTCTCGTGCAACATCCTGCATGTGCCATGGCCTTGCCACATGCTTTTCTGTGCCATGGCCTTGCCACCTGCTTGTCTGTGCCATGGCCTTGCCACATGCTTGTCTGTGACATGGCATGGCGGTTTGCAGGTGAACCCCGATGTGGATGTGGAGTTGAAGCCACATGCCCAGCTCCGACCTTACCAGGAGAAGAGCCTAAGCAAGATGTTTGGCAACGGTGAGGGTTTGATCCATGGTGTGGTCTTATGAGTAGCAGCAAGGAGAATTGCATAACGTGAAACGCCGCCTCCTTGCCTGGCAAATCTCTTTCTCCCCTCCTCCCGCCCCCAGGCCGGGCACACCCAGGCATAATAGTCCCACTGCCGAGTGGCGCAGGGACTCCTTGGTGATTTTTGAGTCGACTCAAAAATCCCCCAGGCCGAGCACGCTCAGGCACTTTAGTCCTACTGCCATGTGGCGCTGGGAGCCCCTTGGATGGTATGTCAGCAGCAGTGCGCATTCCTAAAAGCTCCTTGTGCGTGGCAACATACCCCCCTCTCCTCTCTTTCCCGTCTCCCCCCCCCCTCTCTTGGTTTTCAGGCCGAGCGCGTCCGGCCGGCATCATCGTGCTGCTGCCCTGTGGAGCAGGCAAGTCGCTCGTGGGAATATCCGCAAGAGCTGCCAGCCTGTGCCTCTCTCAGAAACACTGCGTATCCCACTCAGGCGGAGAGTTGCCTGAGCGCTCTCGGCGTGCTTATCCCACTCTCTTTCCTCCCCCCAACCTTCTCTCAGGCCGAGAACGCTCTGGCACCATAGTGCTGCCATGTGGTGTGGGAGAATCTCTGTTGGGTGGGCGTGTCGGCAACAGTGTGCCCAAGGCAGTGGCTTACACATAACATGCTCAGTTCTCCCCTCAGGCCCGAGCGTGCTCAGGCGCCTTAGTGCTACCGTGTGGAGCAGAGCAGGCACGTCCTTAGTGAGAGTGTCGGCTGTGGGAGTGTCGCTAGACACATTCCACTTTCTTCTCGTCTCCCTCTCCCCCGCACCACCTTCCGTGTTCTGCAGGTCGAGCGCGGTCAGGCATCATAGCGCTGCCGTTTGGAGCAGGACAATCATTAGTGGGTGTATCAGCAGCAGCAGTACGGATTCGCAAGAGCTGCCTGTGCGTGGCAACACATGCCATGTCTTCCTCTCCCTCCCTCCCCCTCTCCCCGGGTTTACCAGGCCGAGCACGGTCAGGCATTATTGTGCTACCCTGTGGAGCAGGCAAGTCCCTGGTGGGTGTGTCAGCAGCGGTGCGCATCCGCAAGAGCTGCCTGTGCCTGGCAACGAACGCAGTGTCGGTGGACCAGTGGTGCCTGCAGTTCAAAATGTGGTCCACCATTAAGGACCAGCACATCTCCCGATTCACGTCGGACACCAAGGAGATGTTCCAGGTGAGATGGACTAAGGGCACGCATGCATGCATGCTTGTGTGTGTGCATGTGCATGTGCATGTGCTGATAGGAGCAATCAAGGACCAGCAGCACATCGTCCGATTCACGTCGGACACCAAGAAGATGTTCCAGGTGTTTGGTCAGAGGACATACATGGGGGATGTTCCGGACGACTTGAAGAAGGGATGTTCCGGATGAGTGCTCAAAGGTCATGCATGCGTGAATGTGTGCATGGCATGTCTACGTGGTACATTACATGATGTGCTTGCATGCGCTTGCATGTGCTTGCATGCGCTTGCATGTGCTTGCATGTGTGTGTGATGTATTAGAGTTGGCTTTGCATGTGCATGTGCGTGCATGTATGGCTGCAACCATTTCTGTATTGTTCTTCCTCTAAAACTTTCTTCTGCCTATTCGCCTCTCTTACCCCTTCACCTTCTCTTTTGTGCACACAGGGCGATGCGGGAATCGTGGTGACCACGTTCAACATGATTGCGTTCGGGGGGAAGCGGTCAGCAGAATCAAATAAAATCATCGAGGCGATCCGATCACGCGAGTGGGGCTTGCTGCTCATGGACGAGGTACAGTGCGGTTGAATCGGATGGGATGTGTTGCGGTGCGGTGCGCTGGGGTGCCATGGCGAGCAGGGAGGTCCGGTGGCGTACTCTGGATTGTAGGGTTTGCTGTTCGTGGGTAAGGTACAGCATAGTCAGGAGGAGCCATGTGATAGAGTGGCGGCCATCTCACATAGTGAGATACGATTTATGGTTTAGCTAGCTATGCCGTTTCCTTGTGGATGGACTAGAAATTTTGTGTTTCTATCGGTTGGTGAGGTTCGGTGTTGAAGTATGATGGGTTGTAATGAGTTTCAATCAATAGGGTACTGCGGTGTATAAGGGTGCACATGTCTCTCGTGACAGCTGCCCCTGTGTGTCTCTGTGTTGTCTCCCATGCACATGTCTCCCATGCGCATGCCTCCCATGCACATGTCTCCCATGCACATTTCTCCCATGCATATGTCTCCCATGCACATGTCTCCCGTGCACATGTCTCTCATGCCCATGTCACTCATGCACATGTCTCCCGTGCACATGTCTCTCATGCCCGTGTCTCCCATGCACATGTCTCTCATGCCCATGTCTCCCATGCACATGTCTCTCATGCCCATGTCTCCCATGCACATGTCTCCCATGCCCATGTCTCCCATGCACATGTCTCTCATGCCCATGTCACTCATGTGACCTATGCCCCCATGCTGCCTTCCATCTTGACGCTCCTATGCTGACGTCAGGTGCATGTGGTGCCAGCTCAGATGTTCCGCAAAGTCATCGGCATCACCAAGTCGCACTGCAAGCTGGGGCTCACAGGTGAGTCAACGCGAGTCAACAGGTGAGTCAGTAAGTCAATGCAAGTCACCTGGTGAGTCAAGGAAAGTCAAACCCCTTCCTAGCCAGTCTTATCTCAAAGAACGAGCATTGACCACCATGCACCATGTCTTATATATTCCCTCCAACATTGACTTCTATGCACATCTCTCCCTCTCCCTACACAGTCTCCCCTCCTCTCCCCTCCTCTCCCCTCCTCTCCCCTCCTCTCCCCTCCTCTCCCCTCCTCTCCCCTCCTCTCCCCTCCTCTCCCCTCCTCTCCCCTCCTCTCCCCTCCTACCCCCTCTCCACCTCCCTCCCGCGATTCTTGCCTGATATGATAGCAGACCTGATCTCCCTCATCAATATGAGCCCTAATGTTTCTCTCCCCCGCTCCCCACCGCCCTCCCCTCCCCATCCCGCACTCTCGCACTAATCTTCTCCCAGAAATGCTGGTTTGACCGCATGAGCTGAATGCCGACATTGACTCCACACACATCACTCCCCTCCCTCCCTCTCAACACCCCTTACCCTCTCCCCATTTCCTCCTCTTCCCCCCTCCCCCTCCCCCTCCCCCTCCGCCTCCCCCCCCAGCCACGCTGGTCCGCGAGGACGAGCTGATTGCGGACCTCAACTTCCTGATCGGTCCAAAGCTGTACGAGGCCAACTGGCTGGACCTGGTGCGGGGGGGATACATCGCCAACGTGCAGTGCGTTGAGGTGAGACTTTACCGGGTGTGATTGTAATGGGGTGAGCCTGTAGCGGGTGAATAGCAGGCCTCAACTGCCTTCACTGTTGAGGCCAACAGGCTGGGCCTGGTGCGCGGGGGGTACATCGCCAACGTGCAATGCGTTGAGGTGAGACTGTACCGGGTGTGATTGTAATGGGGTGAGCCTGTAGCGGGTGAATAGCAGGTCTCAACTGCTTTCACTGTTGAGGCCAACAGGCTGGGTCTGGTGGGGGGGGGTACATTGCCAACGTGCAATGCGTGGAGGTGAGATTTTACTGGGTGTGATTGTAATGGGGTGAGCCTGTAGCAGGTGAATAGCAGGCCTCAACTGCCTTCACTGTTAAGGCCAACAGGCTGGGCCTGGTGGGGGGGGGGTACATTGCCAACGTGCAGTGTGTGGAGGTGTGTATGATGTTACTGTGCAGGCTGTGCTGATGTGAGGCGTGATTCTAATGAGGTGTGATGACATTGAGGGGTGGCTGTATTGATGGCTGCATCAGGCTGATAGCAGGCCCTCGCACCTGTACGAGGCCATCTGGCTGGACCTGGTTGGGGGGGGGGTTACATTGCCAACATGCATTGTGTGGAGGTGAGTTGCTGTAGTGACGTTTGGCGATGTTGAGAGTGACTGTATTGAGCTGATAGCACACCTCAACTGCCTGTGGTTGCTTGCATGTGTCTGCTTGTGCGTGTGTGCATGTGTGTGTGTGCGTGTGCATGTGCATGTGTGTGTGTGCGTGTGCATGTGCATGTGTGTGTGCATGTGTGCGTGTGTGTGTGCATGTGTGCGTGTGCGTGTGCGTGTGCATGTGCATGTGCATGTGTGTGTGCATGTGCATGTGTGTGTGCATGTGTGTGTGAATGTGTGTGTGTTCAAGCATGTGTGCATGTTCGTGTGCGTGTTAATGTGTTGTGCATACCCCCACCAGGTGTGGTGTCCCATGACCCGGGAGTTCTATGCGGAGTACATTCGAGCGGATGCCAGGAAGCGACAGGTGAATGGGGCTTTAAGGGGTGTGACCCTGTGAGGTGACTGGGGCTCCTATGGCTGTAAGGTGGCATGGGCTTTAAGGTGTGGTTTCCCTTGCTCAGGGAATTCCAGGCAGAGTCCGAACGAGCAGATGCAAGGAAGCGACAGGGTGTAACCTTATAACAGGACTAGGGCTATAAGGGGGTTCAAGGTGACTAGGGCTTTCCGGGGATTACAGTTATTAGGGCTTTAAGGTGTGGTGTCCTTTGACAAGGGAGTTCGTGTGGTGTGGAGTACATACCAGTGGGCGCAAGGAAGCGACAGAAAAATAGGGCTTTAAGAGATGCTAGGTGACTGGGTTCTAGGGGCTATACTTGGTGGTAAGGGCGTGTCCAGCGCGTACGTTAACGATCCGGGATCACGGTTCAATAGGATACATCACGGTTGAGAGCGGTTTTCGCACGTCACCGCGCTGGACCGCCGAGCACCACATTTGAACCGTATAAAGTGAACTGAAAACATACGCGTTGCACACGCCCTCAGGGTCATGACAACAGTTCGGTTTTAGTTCTAAGTTGCACTCTCTCCTCTCTCACATCCACACTCCTCCTCTCTCCCATCCACACTCCTCCTCTCTCCCTTCGCACGATGTCTGTACGTGAGGAATCCCAACAAGTCCCTGGTGCGAGTGTCTCATTCAATTCCACGAGTAGCAACGGACTGCTCCCAATCACCTGCACTCCACGCTCCATGACACTCACTCTTCAAGTTCCCTCACTCACTCCTTATTCCCTCATACTGCCCACCCACAGGGTCTATACGTGATGAATCCGAACAAGTTCCGTGCGTGCGAGTATCTGATTCGCTTTCACGAGGAGCAGCGGAGAGACAAGATCATCGTGTTCTCCGACAACCTGTTTGCGCTCGAGCAGTACGCGAGGAAGCTCAACAAGCCCATGATCTATGGCCCCACCAGGTGTGACTGTAGGGAGTGTGAAGGTGGTGGGTGTGTTCTCGAGTGAAAGTGCAGGGGACAAGATTGTAGTGGTCTTGGGTTACCTCTCTCTTTGCTCGAGCAGTACGCGAGGAAGCTCAACAAGCCCATGATCTACGGCCCCACCAGGTGAATGCTTTGTCAAGATCATTGTGCTCTTTGATAGCCTCGTTGCTCTTGAGCAGTAAACGAGGAAGTTTAGTATGGAGTATGGAGTATGGAGTATGGAGTATGGAGTATGGAGTATGGAGGAATTTTAGTGACCTCAATCTGATTCTGACTCAAACCGTTGAAGGTTCTATCCTTTTTTACTCCTCTGCTTCCCGCCTCACCTTCCAACCAGCCATGCAGAACGCACGCGAGTGCTATATGCCTTTAAGAACAGCCCCAACGTCAACACTGTCTTCCTCTCAAAGGTGTGCTTTTCTTTAAGATACCTTCCTCCTCGTCACTGTCTTCAACTGCTTCATTTCGTTTGTAAGACACGAAGCACGTGTCGTTTGTAAGGTGTTTTTGAGAATTCTCAAAAGCACGAGGCGGGGAGACTCGGGCGAAGCTGGGAGAACTTGACCCAACACAGTCTCATTATGAGGAGAGTGTGGCTCTCGACTCGCCCCTGGCTCCGACCTGATTTTCAAAATGATCGGGGCTGCTACACTCTATTCAAACCTCTGCTGGACCCCACTCACAGGTCAGACACGTAAGTCTCTTTTACCAATTATAAGTTCTCAGAACACCACCCCTGTTGGTCTTATGACTCTATTGACATCCCTGAGGCAGTGTGAGCATCAAAATATCATCCCGGGTGAGAGGAGGAGGCACGAGGCTTAGTAGCTAACACGATTGTTGTCATTTATATGTCAACTTCTTCGTTTCCCCCTGACCTCCCGGCAATTCCAGGGTATTCTTTAGAATTCTCAAAAATACCCTGCAAATAAAAGGCACCCGGGGTGGGAGACAACTCTATCGACATTCCAGAGGCAAATGTGATCATCCAGATCTCGTTCCGTGCGGGTTCCCGGAGGATTTTTTAGGTGCCTCAAAAATAGGCAATTCCTTGGCAAGCGGGGTGGGAGACAACTCCATCCAGATCTCGTCGCAGGTGGGATCCAGGAGGCAGGAGGCGCAGCGACAGGAACAGTTCTAGTGATCCAGATCTTATCTTCACTCGTCTATTCCTCCCCGCGGTCCCATTGCAGGTGGGAGACAACTCCATCGACATTCCCGAGGCGAATGTGATCATCCAGATCTCGTCCCACGCGGGGTCCAGGAGGCAGGAGGCGCAGCGGCTGGGGCGGATTCTGAGAGCCAAGGGGCGCAAGGAGGACCGCATGGCCGGGGGCACGGAGCACTACAACGCCTTCTTCTACTCGCTTGTGTCCACCGACACTCAGGTGATTCCCCAGGTGGTTTCAACAGATGCGTTTGGGGGCGAATTCAGAGAGCCAAGGGGCGGAAGGAGGACCGGATGGCTGGGGGCACGGAGGACTACAACGCCTTCTTTTATTCCCTGGTCTCGACCGACACTCAGGTGATTCTCCAGGTGGTTTCAACGGGTGTATGTTTGGGCGGATTCTGAGAGCCAAGGGGCAGAAGGAGGGCTGGATGGGGGGGGCACGGAGCACTACAACTCCTATTCACCAATTGTCGGGTGAGTTATCTGGTTTTTTTTTCTACAGGTGTGTGGTCTTTTGCTCGCTGTGGGGTCCCGTTTGCCATCTGTCAATGTTATGGCATTCAGTAACTTGGTGTGACGTGGCACGTTTTCTTTTTCAACCTGCTTGTATGGGCAGGAGATGTACTATTCGTCAAAGAGGCAACAGTTTCTCATTGATCAAGGCTACTCCTTCAAGGTACAATACTCTGCTGCAGACGCTACTTACTGCAGCCACTAGTGCAGCCACTGTTGCATCCACTACTGCTGAGGAGCAAAGGCAACTCTATTTATTCAAGATTCACAGGGGCTCGCTGGCTTTGCTTCCGTCTCTCACTACCCCTCCCTTTCCTCTTTCTTTTCCGTTCGCTCCACTTTCTCTATCCTCTCCTTCCCTATATCACGCACTTGCGATCCGTCGCTGCCCCTCTCCCCCCATCTCTCTCCCTCTCACTCTCACCTGTCTCTCGCTCCCCTTTCTTGCCTCTCTTGGCAGTCACTCACTCTACCTTTCACTCATCCCACCACTCCACCCGTGTTCATCCTGCTCACAACCCTTGCCGTCCAGGTGGTCACATCTCTACCCCCACCAGGCGAGGGCGACGACCTCTGCTACACGTCCAAGCAGGAGCAGCTGGACCTGCTGTCCACTGTGAGTGTGCCCTCCTGCCTTCAGGGCACTGTGAGTCAAGCTGTATAGTTTCCAGGTGCCTGCTGGAGGGAAACATGACGACCAGCCAGGTCGGTTTCTGTTTCGAGCTGCTACGCTTCCAAGCAAAGCCATGCCTCTTGCTTTCTCTCCCTCCAGGTGCTCAGTGCTGCCGATGGGAAGGACTAAGAGAGGAGGTCCTAGCTTAGGACTAAGATGATCTAAACCACTTTCCAACCGTCGTGACGTGCACGGTAGCTTCCATGCCCTACCCTTCTTATCCCTCTCTTTCTCCCTCCAGGTGCTCAGCGCATGTAACGAGGCATTGAGGGAGGAGGTCTTAGCAGAGGACTACGACAACATAAGCCCTCCTCCATTTGAGTCTACTAAAAAAAAAAAGTCCTTTTCCTCTGCTGCTGTAGTCATTGAGGGAGGAGGTCTATTCCTCTTTCCCTCCATCTGTTGCTGTAGGTTCTAAGTGCAGGGGACGAGGCGTTGAGGGAGGAGGTCCTGGCAGAGGACTATGACGATCTGAGCCACGTGCCCGCCATTGTGAGGTGGGCTGAGCATTCCTCATTTATTGTTCCTTCTGTGCTACTCCCTCTCTTTCTCCCTCCAGGTGCTGAGTGCAGGCGACGAGGCGTTGAGGAAAGAGGTCCTGGCGGAGGACGATGACGATCTGAGCCACGTGCCGAGCATCGTGAGACAGGCGGTAGCATCCCTGCCCTCCTCATTTGACCCCTCTCTTTCTCTCTCCAGGTGCTGAGTGCAGGGGACGAAGCATTGAGAGAGGAGGTCCTAGCAGAGGACTACGACGATCTGAGCCACGTGCCGACCATCGTGAGGCGGACAGCAGCATCTATGAGTGCCATGTCGGGAGCCCAAGGGAGGATGTACATGGAGTACAGGTATGGTGCCATGATGTGTGCTTGAGTTATGGGTAGGGGTGTGTGTACTGGTGAGTCCCTCCGTAGCAGTCATGAGTGCTATGCCTGGTGTGCAGGGATGCATGTACATGGAGTACAGGTATGGTGCCATGATGTGTGCTTGAATTAGGAGTACTATATAACTGTGATGTGAGATTTCAAGTTATGTGTGTTCCATTTCGGAACAAGACGCACACACAACACCATTGTGCGTACAATGCGCCGATACAAAGACGACTCAATGTGTGACGAGTCATAGTACGTTATGAGTCATTGCACGTGGACAAATGGTGTTGCTAAGTGAATGCAACAATTTCCATACCCTCAGCATTAAGGTTCCATTTGTCCTCCTTCCCATACCTTTCCACCTGGCAGCACCGGCAGGGGGGGAGGAGCTGGGGGGAGGGGAGGGGGAGCAGGGAGAGGGGCAAAGCCCAAGGATCCAGCCAAGAGGCATTCTCTTTTCAAGCAGCGGTATCGATAGGAGCACACTGCGTTGCAGCACTGGCAACAATCAAAGCACACTACCTTCGATAGTGCTGTTGATTGAAGTACGCTGCATTGTAAGAGGATGGCCTTGCTGACAAAGGCTACTGGGTTGAGAAAGACTTGTTAAAGGAGCTAGGTAGCTAGAGAAGCCATGGAAATGGCGTGAGGGTTTAGGCTAGGAGGAAATGTTGAGAGAAAAGAGAGCTGGAATAGAAGAGGAGATACAAGAAGGGGGGTAGTCCCCTCTACAGTAGGATTCTGTAACACCTACCTACCAAGCCTACAATTATATATACATAATATGTAATTTAACACACCCCCTAGGCTTGGTAGTCGCAAGCCCACCCCGCATGCAACACCTCTCTGTTAAGAACTTAGGATGCTAGGTCCCTAAAGTTAGGACACTAGCTTAGCTAGGATAGGAGCAAGGCCGCCATGGAACGGCGCTAGGAAAAAAACGGATCTAGGAGTAGGAGGAAAGTCGAGAAGAAAGAGTGTTGGATTAGGAAGAGAAGGGAGTACAAGGAGGGGTTTGTACCCCCTACAGAAAGGTTCAGTAGCAACCTACCAAGCCTATATAAAATTATAACTTATATAATTTTAACACACCCCCTAGGCTTGGTAGTGTCAAGCCCACTCACACCCCCACACCCGCACCCAACCCACCCCCTAACCCCGCACACCCTCAAGCTCGTGCTTAGCCGGGTATCTGACCCTCAGGCAAAGCGTTGACACACCCCCGTACACGAGGCAGCCGACGGCGTCTAGGCGGGTCAGCGACAAGCAGCCGCGGAGCTCTGGCTCAAGGCGGCTGGGTCGCCGACGACAGGCGGCGACTGCCGCGGCTGAGGGCTCTCGGCAATGTGGCAACGACCGGGCAGAAGACAGCAGCTGCGACAGGAGGAAGGGAAGATGCAGGGGGGGGAAGGGAGAATGGGGGGGAGGGGGGGGGGGGGGGGCGGGGCGAGGCGGGTCATCAGCGACGCGCCATAAGAGGCGCGGCGCTTACTGGCAGGGGGCCGGGCAGGTGACGACGGGGCCAGGCAGGGCGCGACGGGGCCGAGCGGGTGCGACGAGGCCAGGCAGGGCGCGACGAGGCCCGGGCAGGGCGCGACGGGGCCGAGCGGGTGCGACGAGGCCAGGCAGGGCGCGACGAGGCCCAGGAGGGGCGCAGCCGCGGCGTCGCGCTGACGTCGTCCCGGTCGCGTGTCGAGACGGCCGCGGCAGGACGGCGCAGCCAGCGAAAAGACGACGACGCCACAGCGTGACGTCGCCGCGGCCGCCATGGCAGCGTCGATGCCGCAGCGGGGCGTCGACGCTGCGACTGCAGAACAACGGCCCGACTCCGCGGCAGCGCGTCGGGCCGGTCGCGGCACGACGCGCCCAGTGGCAGCGCGACGTCGCCACTGCAGCAAAACGCGGCCGCCATGGCCGCTGGAGTGAATGAGGGTGAGGAGTAAATGGCGGAAGCGAGAGGAGGCAGTCCAGCAGGAAGGATCTCCTGCTCTGATACCATGTTAAGAACTTAGGATGCTAGGTCCCTAAAGTTAGGACACTAGCTTAGCTAGGATAGGAGCAAGGCCGCCATGGAACGGCGCTAGGAAAAAAACGGATCTAGGAGTAGGAGGAAAGTCGAGAAGAAAGAGTGTTGGATTAGGAAGAGAAGGGAGTACAAGGAGGGGTTTGTACCCCCTACAGAAAGGTTCAGTAGCAACCTACCAAGCCTATATAAAATTATAACTTATATAATTTTAACACTCTCAGCCTAGCACCCCCATACCCTGCAGCAGAGGTGACTGCAAGAAAGGAAGGCGCTAGGCAGCCTTGAGCTGCGGCGGGGCGGAGCCAGCTGGCGTGGCGAGCTGGGACCGACGCGGCGAACTGGGACCGACGCGGCGAGCTGGGTCCGACGCGGCGAACTGGGTCCGACACGGCGAGCTGGGGAGGCGCGGCAAGCTGGCGTGAGGGCTTGCTGCCTGGCGCCTAAACCAGTGAGCGGCCCACTGCCGCCCGTGCGCTGACGTGACGACGGCGGCACGACGAAGCCGCCACAATGTGGCGTCGAAGCCACGGAGGCACGTTGAGGCTGCCATGGCAGGTCAAAACTGCCAGATCAAAAAGTGCTGGCCTCTTCTAGGAATATACCAGCATCTTGCTAGGAATCCAGCAGCAGAAGGCAGCAAAGAACATTGATTTCGAGTTGATATAGCACTGCAAGTTGTAACAGTTGTGAATGAGAGCCTTGGTTGTACATGTGCTGGCTCATAATGGCAGTGGTGCGTCAGCTTATGCCAAGTCCCTCGCAGGTCCAGTGAAAGGTTTTATGCAACCAGGCACTCCTGGCTCAAACCTTTCACACACACCAGCCTCAAAGAATAGACTGAAGGAAGCAGCAGCACCTCGGATGGTCACAGTGCCCTCAATACCATGTTATTGAGGTGACCATGTACATAACATATGTGAGCATACAGCATAATTTACAGCTCCGAATTCTAGAAGCATGCCAATCGCTACCAGTCTAGTTACTCTGGTCTGGTGCCAGCCACAGCTCCTACACTAGTGAAAAAGCCCTACAACAGCCTATTTCCTGGTGAAAGGTTCACCTAGAACTGCCTCAGCGCGCTGCTCATTCTGCGGAGAGTAACCCGGCTGCTAGAGCCCGATATTCTCCGCCTCGCACCAAACCTACCAATGCCTACCGAGATACCCGATGCTGCCAATTCCTCCCTCTCTTCCTCCTCCACCTCATCCATGTACAGCTGGTTCATGTAGCACATGTTCCCTGACCCAAAAGGCTTGTAGCTTTGCTTGCTGCTGCTGTACTCTTCCACCTCTGCATCATCATCATCCTCCCCAAACAGCTGGTTTGCGAAAGTACTCCCTGCCTCCACCTTCCCAAATCCCTTCACCTCCATGCTCCAACCCTTCCCGCTGCTGGAAATGCCTCGGCCAATCCCCCTCTTCACAGCGGTTATCTCCGCGACCAATCCAGTGGGAGTATTGCAGAGGCTACCAGCAGAGGAGGAGTAGAGGCTGTGAGCAGAGGAGGAGCAGGAGTCCCAGGCGAGGTCAATGAGGCACGCACTGTGGCTGCTGCAGCTGCTCCCACTGCGACTCATGCTGCTCCACCCGCTGCTGGCCTCTGCTCCCACCTTCCCACCCCGCTGTGCCTGCTCTGATTCTGATTTGACACCCAACCATGATGCAACCTTAACCGAGGAAGCAGCAGTCTCAGCCGGAAGTGAAGGAATCAGGTCCTCTGCATCTGCAACTGGAAATGATGAAGCTCTCTTCTCCGCTTCCGTTGGTTCCTCTGCTTCCTTAGCCTCAGACGAAACGGTAGCAGTCACAGTTGGAGCATCCGCCTTGCCAGCCTCAGTCGGATTGTTGACGGTTTCTGACTCTGCATCGGTTGACGCGGCTTCCACCAGAAGAGCGACAACTGGAAGAGCGGGAACCGGCTGAACCTCGACAGCAGGGTGCTTGCACGACCTGATCCAACTGACGATGGCCTGCAAGAGAAATCACGCAGCACAAGAAAACCAGATTAAAAGTTAGTCGCTGTTACAATAAGTGATGGAACTCTTAAACATCAACGAGCAAATGCTGATACGTTTGAGCAAAAATCTGCTTGTAAAGATGTCCAGGGTTTGCAGAAACAGAATCAACAGCTAGGAGGAGTTGGCTCTTACCAGGCGAGGAGCAGAGATCATGCTGCAGACGAAGCGAGTCAGGGAATCATCTTGCTCCCAGCAGCTCGAGAACAGAGCATCGACGTCCACGCAGGCACGCTCAGCACCGACGCAGGCCATGTCGTTGACGGACGGAGTAGAAAGGAAGGCAAATTCGGGAAGAGAACTTCACACGGACAAGTTGCACTCTATCAGGCACGGACAGCTGGTGAGGAGGGCCTTAAGAGCAGAAGGCGGTAGGGAACTCGAAGACAAGGTAGAAGGATTCGATACTAGCTTCAGTCGAGACTGGTGGGCGAAACTGAAACCCCTCCTCTATTTGTACTATTTCTCGTCTGGCGGATGCAGGGAGTCTGATGAGCGTCTGCTGAGAAGCGGATGAGCGTGGGAATCCGAGGAGAGGCACGGAGGGGGTGGGAGGTAGGCAGAGGGTGCGAGGCAAGCAGGGGAACCCGATGGCCGCTGCTGGGCGAATTCGAAACGCCTGGGGGGTGGGCTGGCGAGGGATTGCGATGATCGGAGCCCATGGCGACGTCGTCGACTGGCCTTGGGGGCCTTAGGGGTGTCGCGCGAGTGTCCGTTTCACTAGCGGCGATTCAGAATGCGACACCTGTGCTATATGTGCCAGCGAGGAGGTGTGATCTGGGAGCGCGTTGTGCTCTAGGGTCCGCCGCAATCGGGAATACCGAGTGCGAGACGAGATTTGGGAAGGCGGGAAAGAGGTCAGGTTTGGAAGCTGACGACACTTTAGGCATACGCGGTATGGTATCCAAACCTACTGCCGAGGCTGAGCTACGGACCTGCAAGATCTCGGGATGTTGAACATGTGGACCGATTTATTCGCTCTGGCGTTGAAGTCCAAGTAAGGGAGTGAGGTTCGGTGTCGGAGTTCACGGAGCTTGGGCACAAGCAGCGAGAAAGTTGAGAATCTGTACTCACTAGGGGCGATCTCTGTAACACAAAAACTGCCAGAAGAAATTATACATGCGTAACATACCAGTTTTTGTACATTAATCTAGTATCTCTAGGAGGTGCAACATTCCATGACTTTGTATTTGATGCATCACTCAAACCCTCCAATTGCACTATCCCAACATTCTAGAAGACTAGTTAACGAGCTAGGCAAGCATAGTGTTGCTTGCTAGCTACGCTTTCTCCTACATCATAATCGATCGAACATGGCAAGTAAATGCGGGGCTAAGGCTTTGTCAGGTGGAAGATTTGGTCAAATATGTTTTAAACCCCGAGACCCAAGTTTCTAGAACCTGGAGCAGGTGTTTTACAGTTGGTTGGGAAAAAACAGGTTTTGTGTCAAGTGGGCGTGCCCAGCGCGATCGTTTACAATTCACTTTACACGGTTCAATATGGTTTTCAGAGTTCCAACGTGGTGAAGTGCGAGAACCGCTCCTGATCGTGATATATGCTACTAAACCGTCATCTGTATGCGGTAAACATACGCGCTGGACACACCCTGAGTGTGAACTCATATTTATACGTTATTGTAGACTAGATAGGTGCATGCTCTTAGAGAGTACAACACCAAAGCATAAGAACCCTTGTATGCCCTTGTCTTGTTCACTTCATTACGCTAACATGTAATCGAAGTAGGTAGATCCCACCCACCCGCGCTTCCGCCCCAGCCTACTATAGTGCGCCCTGTTGCGCCGCGCGCGCCGTGCCGTCGTGCCGCGTTGGCCCCTAGCTCGCCGCGCTGGCCCTAGCTCGTCGCGCTGACCCTAACTCGTATCTATTAGCCCTAGCCCGCGCCCTAGCCCGTGCCCGCGCCTTAGCCCTAGCCCGCACCTTAGCCTTAGCCCATGCTCGAGCCCGCGCCTGCACCCAAGGCCGCGCTTGCGCCCTAGCCCGCTGCTCCTAGCCCGCCGTTAGCCCCGCCTACTCTCGTCGCGCAGACCCCGCTTTTGCGCTGTCCCTCAGCTCGCACTGGCCCCACTTCGCGCTGGCCCCCCCCCCAAGCTTTGCGCCGGCCGCACTTCGCGTCATTCCCTTGTACGCGACAGCCCCCAGCTTCATGCCAGCCCCTAGTCCACTTCGGCCACCAGCTTCGTGCCGGCCCCTAGTTCCCACCGGGCCCCCCCTCCCCCCCCCCCCCAGCTTCACATCGGCCCCTAGCTTCGCGCCGGCCTCCAGACTGCGCCGGCCCCAGTCTGCGCCGGCTTCAGCTCACGCCGGCCCTAGCTCCCGCCGTGCGGCCATTGTCGCAGTGCTGCTGAGCTGCTGTGTCGCTGTGTCGCCGTGCCGCCGTGTCGCCGTGCCAACAAGCCGCTGTGTTGCCGAGCCGCCGTGCCGCCGTATCGCTGTGCCGCCATGTCGCCATATCTTCCTGGGAGTCGCATGATGCGGTTGCGCAGCTTGCTATCAGTCACGCCCTCCCCCTGTCTGAGCGCCCCCGCTACCAGGCTGTAGAGACCGCACAGTAGTGTTTAGATGTCGTCATTGCGCGCTATTCCACTCCCTCCTCCGCCTCTGCCGGCCGTCTCCTCCTGCCCCTGCTCTTCCCTGATATCGCGTCCTTCCCCACTGTCGGTGACCTTGCTACTCACCCACTCTTGACTAGCTACCAAGCTGCTAGCACCCGGGCTCAGCTCACTGTTCCGCGTCCCGCCCTCGGCGCTACCCTTTACTTTCGTGCCACGCGTCTTCCTGACCGCCTTGCTACTGCCCGCGACCACTTGCTAGGCCTCCACCGTGCTTACCTCACCCTCACAGACTTTGTCACCACCCTGACCGCGATAGAGACCCGCCAGAGCAAATCGCTCAGCCCAGTAGTACTGCAGCGATCCCTATCTTCTAGGGCTCTGCACCCTCCCAGTGCACTTACTCTGACATCTCTGCCGATGTCGCTGAGATGGCTCCTACTGCTGAGACCGTCGCAGCGGCCTCAGTGCCGGCTCGTCAGGGTAAGGGTCGTCGGGCCCGAGGGGGGGGCGTGGCGGCGGGAGGGGTGGCGGGGGTGGCGAGAGGGGTGGAGGTGGTGGAGATGGTGGAGGGGCCGGTGGTGCAGACGAGGGGACCGGGGCTGATGCCTTGGCACAGCGACAGCAGCAGCAACCCCAGCATCAGCCGTGGGGACCCCCGCCGCCGTGGTGACCTGGCGGTTTTGGTGGTGGCCGACCACGCAGCTCGCTGTCGGATGGCGGCTCCAGTGCAGTGACCTGCCAGTACCAGCTTCAGACCGGCCCTCGCCGCGGCACCGTGTGAGACCGATTCACACCACCGCTTGTTGCTACCACCACCTCGACGACCTCTTCCGTCTCCGCTTTGGCCCTACGCCGGACCCCCCCAACTGGCACAGCCTGGTACGTCACCGTGTGCCGGTCTTTAAGATGGATATGGATGAGCATATTACCCTGTGTTGCTTAGTGAAGGTGTGACAACTGTGTATAGTCTAGGCTCCCCTGCTGTGTCAGGCATAGGACCTCCTGCTTTGTTTAGCCTAGCCTCCATCCTAGTCCCTCCATCAGCCGACGCTACTACCGCGATCTCCATCACGCTTGTCTCTAGCGCATCCCACTCCTTCTTTCGTGATCACACTGCGCTCACATAGCTTGCCGCCACTGCAGCTGCCGCTCTTGCTAACCCCTCTTTCGGTCTGATAGCTGCATGTAGCTCCACCACCCTTCACTGTCTGGCAGCTCCCTCATGTTCGCTTATAGGTGTGCACCTCCCCTCGTTCTCCAGGAACCTAGTGAGTGTCGGCCGTCTTCATGACTTCGGCGTCACCACTACGTTTCATGGACATGAGTGGTACGCAATCTGGTCCAAGGCTGCCGCTGGTGCCCCTCTCACTACGTTCTCCCGAGATCCAGACCCAGTATCTGGCCCGTTTACGCTCGACACTGCGTCCCCCTGGTGGGAGGGTCCCCCTAGGTGGCGGTGCCTACTCAGGTCGATGCGGTTTGCTCGTGCCGGTCGCTCACTCACTCGTCACTTCTATAACACCGTCACCTAGGTCACCCTGCACTCCCACGTCTGCGTCACATGTCCAAGCACGGTCTTTTCGTAGGTCTCCATGCGTCACTTCCTGCCCTCCCACCCTCCCCCGCGCCGCCGTGCACGCCTTGCGTTGAGAGCTGGCTGCACCGTGATCCTCACTCCCCCTTGCTCCCCCCTACTACTGCGCCACTCCAGACCCTACACCTGGACGTCTCGGGCCCAGCCCCCGTCCCTGGGCCGCGTCGTGAGTGCTTCTTTATGGTGCTTGTTGACGACTACACGTGCTACACCACGGTGTTTCCCCTGGAGCGGAAGGCCGACGTGTCTGGCGTTCTTATCCCGTAGGTCATAGCTGCGCGAGTACACTGCGGCCTGCCCGTGCTGTATCTCCACTCTGAACGTGGCGGCGAGTTCGCCTCTGGTCGGCTTGGCCAGTTCTGTCGTGCGGAGGGCATGACCCAGTCGTACACCCTGCCAGACTCCCCGCAGCAGAACGGGTCGCTGAGCGACGCATTGGTTTGGTCATGGAGGTGACTCATACATCCATGATCCATGCCGGTGCACCTCATTTTCTGTGGTGGTTCGCAGTTTGCTACGCCGCTCATCAATTTAACATGTGGCCACACTCCCAACAGCCGCAGGTTTCGCCGACCCTCCTCTGGACCGCGTTCGATGGAGACGCGTTTGCGTTCCACGTCTAGGGCTGCCTTACTCACATTCGTTCCTCTGGCATGGACAAGCTCACGGCCAGCACCATCCCTTGTGTCTTCCTTGTCACTTATGACAGGCACTTTTACCACCCGCCGTCTCACCGTTTCTTTCACTCTCGTGACATCATTTTGACGAGTCTGTCTCCTTCTACACCCGCTTTCCCCACCGAGGTCTCCCAGTTACCCCGCCCCTATTTCTGGTCCCCACTACCCTGGGAGCCCCTGCTCCTCTTCCTCCCCATCCTACCTTATCTAATGAGTCTCACGTCACTCCTCTCCTGTCGGTTGTCCCGCTGGAGGAGTCTGCTGAGTCTGGGGGCCCTGCTGCTCTAGTTTCGCCTCTTGTCTTTGCCCCAGTGTCTCCTCCTCTGCCACTGCAGCAGCAGTCGCCGTCGTCGCCGCAGTAGCAGCAGCCGCCGTCGCCACAGCAGCAGCAGCCACCGCCGCCGTAGGGGCCCGCGAGCTCTGGAGGTGCGAACGGTGAGGAGGGTGCTGGTCTAGGGAGTGCTGGTTCTGGGGCTGCTAGTCCTGGGGGTACTGTCATGGCTTGTCCCAGCAGTCCTGGGGGTGCCAACGGTGCTGGAGAGGGTTCTCGTTCTGGGGATGCTGTCGTGGAGCGTCCCGATGGTCGCTGTGGTACGGCTGAAGGTTCTTGTATCGGCGTGGAGCAGCAACAGCAATAGCCGCTGGTATCCGCCCTTCGCCTCCTCAGTCTTCTCTCCCGTGACCGCCCGCTCACACCTCCCCCCGCGTCGCCTCCTCTGCTTGTCTACAACCCCGTGTTTCCTCCGCCAGACTCATCCCCGGCGCGTCTCCCCCCTCGTTCTCTCCTGTGTCTCCTCCTGTGTCTCCTGACCCGACACTTCCGTCCCACTTCTGGACTCGCCGTCCCTCCCGTGCTCACCCTGTCTCTCCCATTCTCACCCTATATTGCTTCGTTCTCATGCCTCTTGTGCTTGCCTTCTCCCGTTGCAACTTAGTCATCGCTTCTTATCTCTCTGCCTCCATTCTCTAAATTTCTCCGTGCTGCTAGTCCTCTTGTTCCTCGGGTTCTCGCCTCTCTCATTACCGACCCGTCTTTTCGTGTCTCTAGTCTCTTGGCTCTTATCGCTGTGGTCGCTGACTAAGCCTCTACCTACCACCTTGACTACGCCACCGTTTTGGTATCTGACCTCGCCCGTCCTCCGTCTGTCAGGGGTGCACCTGCCCTTGGCAATGACAACCTAGAGGACAGGTAGTACGAGCTAGCTTTCCACTCCGAGGCCGCTCCTCATCTCTGCTCCATGCTGCTAGTCCCTAAGGGTGACCCGAACGATCTTGTCATCCCGACCCCTCACACCTACGCTGAGATGACCTCGGGATCTTGGGCCTCTCAGTGGATAGCTTCCATGGACGCACATATGGCTTCTTAGTGATCCACCTGCACCTACGTCGACGCAGTTCCCCAACTTGGGGTGAATGTAGTCGATGGCCGGTGGCTCCTCAAGGTGAAGCGCCCTCCTAGAGAGCCGCCGGTGTTCAAGGCGTGCTACATTGCTAGAGGTTTCAGTCAGCATGATGGTGTTGACTTCTTTCACATACTCGCCCCGACCCTGAAGTTGACCACTCTTCGGGTGGTGCCTCACGTAACAGCACACCGCGACTACAAGCTACACTCCCTCGACTTCATTATAGCGTTTCTCCAGGGTAGTCTGCACGAGCAGGTCTACCTCCGCCATCCGCCAGGCTTCACTGGCACCTTCGCCCCTAGGACCGAGTCGCTCCTCCGGCATCCTGTGTACGGCCTGCGGCAGGTGTCTCGCGACCGGCACGTCATGTTGCGTGCTACGTTAGCTGACCTGCACTTTTTCTTGTCCTCTGCAGACACTTCACTCTTCGTTCGCTCAGGCTAGACTCTTTTCTACATCCTAGTCTACATAGACGATCTGGTCTCTGCTACTGCAGACAAAGACGCATTGGCCTCCGTGAAGGACGAGCTGCTGAAGAGACACACCTGCACGGACCTAGGAGATCTGCGCCGCTACCTTGGCCTGCAGATCTCCAGGGACAGAGCAGCGCACACCATCACTCTCACACAGTCACACTTGGTGCGCCTGGTTCTTCAAAGGTTCGGTCTTCAGTTCTCCTCTGCACAGCCCACACCTCTGCCAGTAGACCACAGGCTCTCGGCTCTAGTCCCAGGCGAGTCGGTAGACCCTAATGGTCCGAACGCAGAGCCGGTGGGTTGCCTCATGTACCTGATCACTTGCACGCGTCCAGATCTCGCATACCCTCTTAGCATCCTGGCTCACTTTGGAGCGACAGGCAGACACCAACCACAGCACTAGTTGGCCGCTAACAGGGTTTTGCGTTATCTAGCAAGTACATCGGGCATGGGGCTAGTGCTAGGAGGACGCAAGCCAGTGGTCCTTACAGGGCACACAGACGCTTTGTGGGCCGACGACGCTGAGTCGCTCAAGTCCTCCTAGGGCTACTACTTTAGCCTTGGTGCAGGTGCCGTCTCATGCAGGTCCACCCGCTCGTCGTCTGTTGCAGAGTCTAGCTGTGAGGCTCAGATCTATGCTTGTGACATGGTGGCACAGGAGCTCCGCTGGCTGACGTTCTTGCTCACTGGCTTAGGTGAGCAGCCTAGCTCTGCCCCGGTCCTGTACGCTGACAACAGGGCCATGATCCTCCTGTGTCAGGAGCTTCGACTGGAGGGCAGAGCGAAGCACATCCAGCTGCGGTACTTCCTCCTGCGCATGCTACAGCAGCGCCGCTAGGCCCGCGTAATTCACTTGGCCTCCGGTGCCAACACAGCTGATATCTTTACTAAGGCGCTTGGGTTTAAAGGTCATCAGCGGCACTGTGTACAGCTTGGTCTAGTTCCATTAGCCTCTCACCTTCTAGGACCATGATTGTGTACTACTCTTTATATTATCTTCACTGGCCTTGTGGCTCTTGTTCCTGTGGCAGGACTAGTAGTGCCGCCCTAAGTTGCTCTTGTCTAATTTGTACTCTTCTGATTGGTCTTCAGACCCTTGTCTTAGAGGTTGGACTAGTAGTGCCACCCTGAGTTGCGTGTCTCTTGCTAGGCAGTGTCCCATTGTCTAGCCTAGGGGGTGTGTCAACTCATATTTATATGTTGTTATAGGCTAAATAGGTGCATGCTCTTAGCATAAGAACCCTTGTATGCCCTAGTCTAGTTCACTTTTTATTCTTCATTCAGCAAGTTCCGCCCAATGCAGCAGGCGCATTGGGAGACACTAGGCCAGCAGCAGCTTAAGATGACATAGGAGAGGAGAAAGGGGCAAAGAGGGAAGGGGGCAGAGGGAAGGGGACAAAGAGGGAACGGGACAGAGAGGGAAGCGGGCAGAGAGGGAAGGGGGCAGTGAGAGAAGGGCGCAGAGAGAGAAGGGGGCAGAGAGAGAAGGGGGCCGAGAGGGAAGGGCGCAGAGAGGACATCAGGTCAGAGGCCTCTCTGCCAGCACTGGCAGGAATCGGTTTGGGGGGGAGGGGGGGGAGACGATGGGAGGGGAGAGAGAAGAGGAGGAAGCCACGGGGGAAAGAGAGGGAGTTATAGGGGGGAATAGAGGCCGGTCCACCAGCAACAGCAAGAAGCGGCATGGAGGGGGAAGGGGTGGGGAGAAAGGGGGAGATTCAGGTAGAGAAAGGGGGCGAGAATTGGAAAATAGCCGAGGATAAGAGCCCACTGCTTTGGGAAGCCTTGAGGGAAAACGGGTCCGATGAGTCAATAAGGAGAAACTAAGTCCTGCGAGGGAAAGGGGGAGGAGAGGTGGGGTGATGAAGAGAATGAGATGTGGGGAGGGGGATGGGGAGGCTGCCTTATTTTCTCTTATGGAAACACAATGGGTCATAAAGTTACCGGTCCTAACCACTAGGACAAGAAGGGATGTCATCAGGAAGGTTAGGCTCCATATATCCACCTCCCCCAGGGAAAGCCTCCCCATTATCCTCCCTAGAGAGAGAGAGAGAGAGAGAGAGAGAGAGAGAGAGAGAGAGAGAGAGAGAGAGAGAGAGAGAGAGAGAGAGAGAGGATCGACAGGGTTATCCCAGTGCCACGACACACCCCCCCGCTGGGCTAGCGTGTACACTAGGAATTGAACCCCGGACGGCTCTGATACCAAGTCATTAAGTCACCAGTCCTAACCACTGGGACAAGAAGGGATGTCATCAGGAGGGTTAGGCTCCATATATCCACCTTCCCCTTGGAAAGCCTCCCCAGTACCCTCCCTAGAGAGAGAGAGAGAATCGACAGGGTTATCCCAGTGCCACGACACACCCCCCCACTGGGATAGCGTGTACACCAGGTATTGAACTCTGGAAGGCTCTGATACCAAGTCATAAAGTCACCAGTCCTAACCACTGGGACAAGAAGGGATGTCATCAGGAGGATTAGGTTTCATGTATCCACCTTCCTTGGGGAAAGCCTCCCCAATACCCTCCCTAGAGAGAGAGAGAGGATCGACAAGGTTATCCCAGTGCCACGACACAATGTCCCACCTCCGACTTCTCTCGTTCCTCCTTTCTTCCCCTTCAAGAGTATTGCCTTCACTTAGAGCCATCACCTCCCTTCCCCCCCACAACTCCCATCCCCATCTTTCGTCTGATTTCCCTCCACCTTTTTTCACCGCTGCCCAGTCTCCCAGAAATTCAGTTGCAACAAGTCCCTGCTTCCCACTTTCCCGCATAATCGCCCTTTTTTCCTCTTCATCTTCCCACCAAACTCCGCTCCCCATCGACCCCAACCCCTCACATTCCACCCGCCCCATCTCCCATCCTCCTCCCAACCCCCCCCCCCCCCCCCCGCCCCCTCCTCTCACTGCAACTCGGTCCCTCAAATTGTCTGCCACAACGCCTTTCTTGTTCCCTCGCATGCCGTTTATGCTTCCGTTCCCCATCTACCCACCCAGCTTCTCCCCCTTCCCCCTCTCACAACGAGCATACACGTCCCTGCCTCAACATTCCTCGCCCACCAACTCCCAGCTCAGCCACTCTGCTTTTCTGCCCCGCTGCTTGCTGTAACCTCCTCCCTCATCCTGCCGCCCCTCAAGCTCCTCCCCCCCCCAGCACCTCTCTCCCGCCTTACCGCTGCTTTAGAATCCACATCGCTTGCAGCAGTCGCCTCAGCAGCTTCCAAACACCAACCCCCCCCCCACACGGCTGGCCTCCAAGCATTCCGATAACATCCCTCTGACAGTGAACCATCCATTCCACCGCCAGTCTCTACCCTATCGCGCATCTCTCTCCTCATTGTAACCTCCCATCCGTCCGGCAAGTCGCCTTAACATGCGCTCCTCCCGTGTCAGCTTCCATGCGCCCCTTAAATGTTTAGGTTCCCTTAAAAAAGTGCGCGTTTCCTTGTTCGCCGAATCTCCCGTGGGAGCAGCATCTGCTGGTTGTCAGCTCCCATCGACCAAGGAGCGCTGCTGTGAATACGGGGCAGAGCAGCACCAACGCAAGCACCGGAAAAGAATTCGTTCGGCGCGGCGACAATTCTCAAGCCGAGGGCCGACGAACAAGTCCATTGCTTTCAAGGCAGCAAGGAGATGTCGCTGTGTAGTCTCACTCAGCTACTAATCGAGGGGAAAACAGGGGCTCCGACTGTAACAAATCGTCCCCTAGACCGCTAGGTAAAACGAGAGTTGTTCAGAGGCGCAGCAGTTAGCGTTACACCAACCCCGTTTTGGGATTTGCCAATGCTAAAAAAATATTAGGAGCCTCTCGAATGTCCGTGGCATGTCAATCCGTTCATGAGAATTCTATCAAATCGCCTACAGAATCCGTCATGCGTCCCAAAAGGGACGTGCGGCGACGAATATGCTGTGACAGACAGGCATGTTTAATGCTGCACATTCGGTGCACAGTATCAGATCGACATGGATGCGCGGCGTTCAACGTGTCGAGAGCGCTGAGCTCCTGTACGGAGAAAAGGCGCAGTTGCGATTGCATAGAACGCACATCGTCACGGTTTTGCGTGAGTGTGCACATAAAGCCATCACGTACTGGCAAGTCACGCCGGCACCGCAGGTGAACGAGGGGAAGTTGTGGTGGTGCCACCACGGAGCGACGTGAGCGACAATGGACGGACGAAACCGTGACAACGTAACGACATGTGATGGTTGTTTAGACTAGATACTTGATTGGTTCGTGCAGGTGGGGATGCCATGGCAAGCGGAAACAACATGTTGATGGAAGCTTTGCCATGAAAATGCGCGAGCATTTGTTTCCAATATTACCGTTGGTGGTGGTGAAAGTTGAAGAGTGGAAGGTAAGAGGGGATTAAGATATGACGATTGTGGGAGTGAACAGGCATTGCTGCTGCTGGTTGTGGTGGTGGCGGCAGCCATGGCGGGGGAAGTGGTGGAGGAGGAGGTTGCAGGATTCGCGAAACAAGAATTTGCAAAACGGGCTCCGCTTTGGCGAACGGGCATAGGCTGTCAAACGGATAGCAGTGGCAGCAATGAGGGGGAGGTGGCAGGGTCTGGTTGGGTGAAACAAACTGACGACATCGCGAACGAGAGAAGTGCGACACAAAGGACAAGAGAAACGAGAAGAAGCTTGCACCAATGAAAGCGATCTGACCCCTGCGAAACGAAGTTCCACTAGTGATTTCATACTCTCGCTTGCGAAACCGAGAAGCGACATTCACGGACAGAGACGAAGAGCCCAAAACGAGATGTGCCAGCCGGGAATCGAACCCGGGTCTGCACAGGGCACATGGCAGGGTGCTATTCTACCACTAGACCACTGGCACATGGAACACGTTACTTAAGAAAATGTTTTATTATATTGTTTTTAAGTTAAATCCCTATGCCAAAATTGAACCTTTGCAACCTGCACTTAGTTACCAACAATGTCTCATGCACTTTGGGCTCCGGGATCAACATTTGGTGATATTTAGAACACGCCCTATCTGCCAGGGATTCTACTCGAGCACGCATTTCCTTTCTCGGACTATTCTAAGTGAAATCCAAATTCCGTTGCTTTTTTATTTTTACCAAGCCGCCACCCGAACCATGGCGACAACGTGGCAGAAGCCGCCAGAAATCAGAGATCGACCCGCGATTATGCAAGAGATTCAGTGCGTCGTCGGGCCAGGCGGCGACAGTTACGATGCTAACGAGCAAGACGACTGCGCAAATCTCGTTACCAGCGAGCGACACGACAGCCTCCATATTTACCTCTTAGCCACGTCCCTGCCTCACGATTCTTCAGGGAGATTAGGTCTTAGCAGCCCTTTGCAGCAGCAATACCGCGTGATCGTGAAGCCGTCGCCGCGCAGAATCCGCTTGAAGCAGGTTAAGAAGAATCACCAGCAGGCTTTAGCTTCGCGGAGTCATTCGGACGGTCCTAGTGTCTTGTTACAATCCGAATCCGACGGTTTAGAAAACCGTTCTACGCAAGCGAGTTTTCGGAGATGGAGCTCGCAGTTCTCGATTGCACAGCCGAACGCGCTACAAGCAGAACCGATAGCTCGCTTAGGGATCCGGCCGGGGTTTCCAGGGCTGTTAGATGGGATACGAGTGGCGTTGGGACGGCCGCTGGCGACTGCAGCGATGTCATTCGCGGGTCTGACAGGTGATCAGTCATTTTTGGGAGCCCTAAATAAAATAACTCATTATTTATGGTTAATCCTTAGCAGTGGGAGAGTTGGATGCAAGCATAGAGTTGAGGATGCTTGTGTGATCCGGCCTCAATTCTCGCTCCTATTTCCGGTCCTGCTGAGTCCTTGCGCTTCAAAACGTCTCTTTTCATTCTGTCTCTATCCAGTCTCATTCCCCTGTGCCTCCCTTCCACTCGTCAGCCTCTCTATTATTGCTTTCACCCCGCTCCGTTCTTTGGCTTGAAAACTCCTCACTGATCCCCCCGCGCCCACCATGACCCCTTTTGCTGGCGTCTTGACAGCTCAGTCGCTGCTTTTCATCAACCCTTCCTGAAATTGCACACCCTCACGGCTCACAGGTCAGAGCTCCCGTGGGTCTCCTTTTGGCGTTCTGCAATTGACCTCAATTGCTGGTATCTCTAAACCCTCCCTGAAATTCTTCTCCCCCACGGCATCTCGCAGGTCAGAACTCCCGTGGGTCTCTGCGTCATCTAAGGCCCTGCCCTCCGTCTCTGCCGCTGCTGCACCTGCCGTCAAGCCGCCACCCGGCCTTCCCTGCGCGCCTGCTGTGGTCCGCTGCACGGCTGCCAGCAGTAGCAGCTGCGGATGGGGGGAGGGGGAGTCAGCTGCTGGCTGTTTTACCAGGGAAGGAGAAGCGGTGGGATGGCTTGCAGCTTGACCTGCAGGGGTCTCCTGTGCTGCACCTTTCTGAATCATCCGCCGCCTCCTCCAACTCCTCCTCCTCCTCCTCCTCCTCCTCCTCCTCCTCCTCCTCCTCCTCCTCCTCCTCCTCCTCCTCCTCCTCCTCCTCCTCCTCCTCCTCCTCCTCCTCCTCCTCCTCCCCCTCCCCCTCCTCCTCCTCCTCTCCGCCCCTCTCTCGCCCATCCCCCACACCCCCCCCTCCCCTTTCACCCGTCCACCCGGTCTACCAGCAGCAGCTTAGCGCCACTGGTCCAGCGTTCATGGGCAATGTGTTTCTGATTTCCGACGCCTCTAAGAGGGGCATGCTGGGAGTCAAGGGGCCGGAATCGCCCCTCGCAGGGCTGGGGCAGTGGGTGTTGAGGCAGCGGCAGCACCTGCCAGGGTGAGTGACCTTGTTGGAGGAGAGAGAGAGGGAGGGCGTGGGGCATGCTGGGAGTGTAGGGGCTGGAATCGGCTATTACAGGGCTGGGGCAGTGGGTGCTGCAGAAACGCCAGCACCTGCCAGAGCGAGTGGCTTGGTTGGAGAGAGGGAAGGGGAGGGTGGAGAGGGGGTAAGGGGGGGAGGAGGGGTTTGCTGCACTGCCCTCCAGCTGTGTAGCATCTTCTCAGACGGAAGAGGGAAGGAGGGACATGCTGGGAGGAGGGGCAGAAAGGGAGGAGGGGCATAAAGGGAGGAGGGGCAGAAAGGGAGGAGGGGCAGAAAGGGAGTAAAGGGGCCACTCTCCTTCCTCTTTCCTCTCATCTCACATCCGTCACTCAGCTTTTGAGGAGTCTAGATAAACTGCTTCTTCTTCCCTTTTCCGCCCTCTCCCTCTGTCTCTTGCCTCTCCTTTTTTTCTCAACACACAGCGCCAAGATGATCCGGATTTTGCTTCCATCTTCCCGTTCTTATTTCCCTCCTCCCTTTCCCTCCTCCCTTTCCCTCCTCCCTTTCCCTCCTCCCTTTTCAACACACAGCCTTTTGAAGGCTGCCCTTCCTCCGTTCCTGCACAAGGGGAGACAAGAGGGGGGAGAAAGGGGAGGAGGGGAGGAGGGAAGCAGCAAAGCAGAGCGAGCTAGGGGACTGGGGATGGGCGCGAGCGAGATGGGCGCAAGCAGGAGGGGAGGGAAGGAAGAGGGCGTGAGAGACGATAAAGAAAGGGAGGCGGACGATGGAAAAGTGGCTATCTTCCGATTCTTCATGAGCCAGGGGGGTGCAGGTGAGGCGAGTCTTAGTTTCTGAGACGCCTGAAAAGGACATGCAGGTACGGCAAGGACATGCAAGGATGTGTTCTGTTTGTGAGAACGTGTGGCAAGTCTGCACCTCTCTGTTGCCCTCCCTCCCTCCCACTCCCCAGCTCGTTACCTGCGGATTCTGCAGCGATGCCCCCTTGCGTAATGAAACAGACTCATACACACCGATTCTGCAGCGATGCCCCCCTGCATAATGAAACAGACTCATACACACCGATTCTGCAGCGATGCCCCCTTGCATGATGAAACAGACTCATACACACCGATTCTGCAGCGATGCCCCCTTGCATGATGAAACAGACTCATACACACCGATTCTGCAGCGATGCCCCCTTGCATGATGAAACAGACTCATACACACCGATTCTGCAGCGATGCCCCCCTGCATAATGAAACAGACTCATACACACCGATTCTGCAGCGATGCCCCCTTACGTAATGAAACAGACTCATACACACCGATTCTGCAGCGATGCCCCCTTGCATGATGAAACAGACTCATACACACCGATTCTGCAGCGATGCCCCCCTGCATAATGAAACAGACTCATACACACCGATTCTGCAGCGATGCCCCCTTACGTAATGAAACAGACTCATACACACCGATTCTGCAGCGATGCCCCCTTGCTCCTAAATCGAATCCCACATCGCTGGTCGTGCCTTCTCTACTCCAGGGTGCCTTCACGTGGGTGCCTTCACAAAATCCAGTCCCCCCCTCCCCCTCTCCCCTCCCCCCCAACCCCCCCACCCCCCTGCCCCCTGTATTCCCGCCCCTTCCCCCCGCCCTCCCATCTCCACACCGTTGGATCACGCCGAGTTGATCTAGGTTGCGTGGAAGTTCCCCAGCTTTTCTTTCCCACCCTTTCTCTGCCTGCAGCCTGCTACGTGCAGCGGCTGCCTTTGTACCCGTGTGCCTCTGATGAGGTCAAATCCCACACCACCGTTGGATCATGCCCATCCGTGTTCATGGTGTTTGAAATACCCCATTTCTCCCCCCCAACCCCCTCTCTCAACGAGCCCGCTACCTGCGGCGCCTGCAACTGTTCCCGTCCGTTCCAGATTAGGTCAAGGCAGCACCGTTGGGTCATGCTCCCTTGTACTGATGGTGCACTGCTTCCTGTTTTGCCTCACTCCCTCCGCTCCCCCCAGCCCGCTACCTGCGGCGCCTGCAGCTGTACCCGTTTGCACCGGACGAAGTCAAGGCCAGCACCGTTGGATCCTGCCCGCTCGAAATTGCATACCGTTTCTTCAAGGTCAGCTAGAAAAACGATAGACTCTGAGCATTTAGGTTTCAGGCACCTCAAAACAGTTTCTTCAAGGTCAGTTAGAAAAAGGATGGATTCAAAGCATCTATGAGGGAGGCTATCTCAAAGCCTGCAAGGTCGCATCTTGCCCACTCGAAGCGTCCTTTTTTTTGTTGACCTTCGCTATTGATGGCAAGGCTCTGGTGTGGGCGTCGGGCGCGGCGTGGCAGTTACTGCTTCTTCTGGAAGTTGTCGGCTCATTCCAGACATGGCCCCCCACGCCCCCTTAGCTCTCTTCCAGATTCGCTTTTCGCCTTTGTTTCAGATGAGGCTCATCTGCAGTGCCGTGCAGACAGTGCAGACAGTGCAGAGCGCTGATAGCGCTGACAGTGCAGAGAGTGCAGAGAGTGCAGAGAGTGCAGAGAGTGCAGACAGCGCTGACAGTGCAGACAGTGCAGACAGTGCAGACAGCGCAGTCAGTGCAGACAGCGCAGACAGCGCAGACAGCGCAGACAGTGCAGACAGTGCAGACAGTGCAGACAGTGCAGAGAGTGCAGAGAGTGCAGACAGTGCAGACAGCGCAGACAGTGCAGACAGCGCAGACAGCGCAGACAGCGCAGACAGCGCAGACAGCGCAGACAGCGCAGACAGCGCAGACAGCGCAGACAGCGCAGACAGCGCAGACAGCGCAGACAGCGCAGACAGCGCAGACAGCGCAGACAGCGCAGACAGCGCAGACAGCGCAGACAGCGCAGACAGCGCAGACAGCGCAGACAGCGCAGACAGCGCAGACAGCGCAGACAGTGCAGACAGTGCAGACAGTGCAGACAGCGCTGACAGCGCAGACAGTGCAGACGGTGCAGAGAGTGCAGACAGGGTGGCACTTATTGTTTCAGATGAGGCTTATCTGCAGTGCCATGCAGACAGTGCAGACAGTGCAGAGCGCTGACAGTGCTGACAGTGCAGAGAGTGCAGAGAGTGCAGAGAGTGCAGAGAGTGCAGACAGCGCAGACAGCGCAGACAGTGCAGACAGTGCAGACAGTGCAGACAGTGCAGACAGTGCAGACAGTGCAGACAGCGCAGTCAGCGCAGACAGCGCAGACAGCGCAGACAGCGCAGACAGCGCAGACAGCGCAGACAGCGCAGACAGCGCAGACAGCGCAGAACAGCGCAGAACAGCGCAGACAGCGCAGACAGCGCAGACAGCGCAGACAGCGCAGACAGCGCAGACAGCGCAGAACAGCGCAGACAGCGCAGACAGCGCAGACAGTGCAGACAGCGCTGACAGCGCAGACAGCGCAGACGGTGCAGACAGTGCAGACAGGGTGGCACTTACTGCGGCAGCTGGAGGGGAGAGGGGAGAGAAGCAGCAGAGCGGTTCCAAGGATTTAACTGCTTCCTCAATACCTCCTCTCCCCCCCGGTCCCTGTTGCTTCTGCTATTCCGTTTCTTCTGCTATTCCGTTTCTTCTGCGATTCCGTTTCTTCTGCGATTCCGTTTCTTCTGCGATTCCGTTTCTTCTGCTATTCCGTTTCTTCTGCTATTCCGTTTCTTCTGCGATTCCGTTTCTTCTGCTATTCCGTTTCTTCTGCGATTCCGTTTCTTCTGCGATTCCGTTTCTTCTTTACAGATTCCCCACTCCTCTTTCTGCCTTTGTGCCAGACGAGGCTCAGGTGCCGACAGCGCGGCAGTGACTGCTTCTTCTACAGCTAATGCCCTTCATTTGCTTCCGGCCCTTTGCCACCCCCGCCTCCCCCCCCGGTTGGTTCCCCCCCCCCCGGTCGCTTCCCCCCCCGGTCGCTTCCCCCCCCGGTCGCTTCCCCTACATACTCGCAGCTTCGCCACCCGCTTTTCGCCTTTGTGCCGGACGAGGCTCAGGTGCGGGCGGCGCGGCAGTTACTGCGCCAGCTGGAGGGGAGAGAAGCAGCAGAGCGGTTCCAAGGGGTGCCGGTGTTTAGCGCGGCCAATCTCACCATCGCCGTGCCGTCTAAAAGTGGCATGTTGAAGTGGTAAGTGCATGTAGCACTTAGGGCCGCGCCTTTGGCAGATGTGGCGCTGGAAGCGGTTCCAAGGAGTGTCAGTCAGGGTCAAGGGCGGCCAATCTCCCTATCGCTGTGCCGTCTAAGAGCGGCGCACTGAGGTGGTAAGTGCGGCACTGTTGATAAGTGTCGTTCTCGTCCACAGTTGACTGGTTCGCCGCCCCTCCCCCGTCCTTGCATACAGTGCTGAGTACTGTTGGCCAGAGCTAACCTCCGTTGACCCATCCCCCCTCTCCTCCCCTTTACAGGTACCGCCCCTACTTCTTCAATAAGGAGCAGCTGGACCGGCTGCTGGCGACCAGTGTGGACCAGCGTTTGACCACCGTTGACCCCTGTTGACCCACACCTCCTCGCCCTCCTCTCCTCCCCTCTAGGTACCGCCCCTACTTCAATGAGAAGCAGCTGGACCGACTGCTGGCATCCAGCGTGGATCGCACCGCTGACATGCGGTGACCTCCACCTCCCTCTTCCCCCTCCTCTCTCCCTTCACGCCTGTCGCACGCGCCCCATGTACCATCCCTACTTCTTCAACAAGAAACAGCTGAATTTGCTGCTGGCATCTAGTGTTGACCAGCGTTGACCAGCGTTGACCCACGTCTCCTCTCCCTCCTCTCCTCCCCCTCTAGGTACCGCCCCTACTTGTTCAACAAGAAACAGCTGGATTTTCTGCTGGCATCTAGTGTTGACCAGTGTTGACCCACGTCTCCTCTCCTCTCCCCCCTCTCCTCTCCTCTCCCTCCTCTCCTCCCCTCTAGGTACCGCCCCTACTTCTTCAACGAGAAACAGCTGGATCGACTGCTGGCGTCTAGTGTTGACCACCATTGACCAGCGTTGACCCCTGTTGGCATCTAATGTTGACCTCCGCTGGCCGTCTTCCTCCCCTTCCCTCCCCCCAGGTACCGCCCCTACTTTTTCAACAAGAAACAGCTGGATCGGCTGTTGGCTTCCAGTGTGGACCAGTACTTCATGAGCCTCATGCGCGCCCGGCGAGCAGCGAGACGGGCTCAGGTGGGGATGCATGGGTAGATAGGCACCGGTAGAGATGTGCGCAGGTACTCAGGTGGATCTTGAGTTGACTGACAGGGCTGCTGGAATCCAGTATGGACCAGTGCTTCAGGAGCCTCATGCACGCCAGGAGAGCGAGGCGAGGTCAGGTATGCATGCAGCAGTAAAGACACGTGATGTGGGCGTGTGCCCCATGGGCCGGCTGAAAGGGTTGCTGGCGTTCAGAGTATCTGTGTACTACTCTCTTGCATCAAGCAAGCGGGAGAGCAGCTAGACAAGTGATTTTTGAGTCGACTCAAAAATCACTTGCTGGCATTCACAGTATCTCTGCACTACTCTCTTGCATCAAGCAAGCAGGAGAGCAGCTAGACAAGACAAGTCCAGGTGGGGAAGCAGGGAGGCAGCCGTCAAGGCACATGAAGTGTGTCTCACGGATCCACTGACAGGGCTGTTGGTTGGCGTCCCGTGCCAATGTGGAGCAGTTCTTTCTTTCCCCCATGCGAGCAAGGAGGGCAGCTAGACACTCTTAGGCTGGGATGCACAGAAAGGCACATGCAGTTGTGCCACAGTCTGATAGGGCGTGGTTGGATTAACTGCCGGAGGAAGAGGAAGTGTGGATCAACACTTCCTCTCCCTCTGGCTGCAGGAGAGGCGCGGGTGAGCATCAAATGGTGGAGAGGCAACCTTTGTGTCTAGGGTTATGGCGCACGCGGAACGCCTCACAGGGTGCACTTTGTACTTCCTTGCTGCTCCTGGTTGTGCTAGCCAGGAGGGATGGTGGGAGGCGGGTGCGGATAGAGGAGCGAACAGGTGCACTGTAAAACCGGCTCTAGCAGGCTCATCGGGCATTGTAGTCGACTTGTGTTTTACGAAACCTGGGCAACGCAGGCTGAGTCCGTGTTACTTCCCTAGTAGGCTCATCGGGCACGTGCAGGTAGGGAAGTAACATGGATGTCTTGGTAACAGGCAGAGCGTAACACGGTAACAGGCAGAGCGTAACACGGTAACAGGCAGAGCGTAACACGGACACAGGCTGACAGACCCCGGCAGATTTTTGGAGAGGGTTTTGTTATCAAGGTACTAGTAACAGCTAGAGCTTTCCTTTCTCATGAATGCATCCGGTCGGCCTTGACGCCTCCCCTTCCATTCTCCTCAAACCCCCCCCACACCATACGTGAAGAGTCTATTTTTGAGGTGCCTCAAAAATAGACTCCTCAAATCCCCCCCACACCATACACAGTTCCCTGCAGTGCATTTGAGTCGACTCAAAAGCATCCTCCCCACACCATACACAGTTCCCTGCAGTGTGGATGGCACTGAGGCTGCAGGAGGGGGAGGGGAAGAGGGATTGGCATCAAACTCATTACATGGTTCTTCTTGTGCGTATTCCCCCCCCCCCCCCCCCCCCACCCTGACGCACCCAGTTCACTGCAGGGGATGGCGCTGGGCCTGCAGGAGGGGGCGGAGAGAGATCTGAACCGACTCAATAGCATGCTTTCTGTGCCTTCAAACCCTCCCCCCCCCCCCTCCTCCTCTTTGTCCCCCCTCCTTTTCCCACCCTGACGCACCCAGTTTGCTGCAGTGGATGGTACTGGAGCTGCAGGAGGGGGGGGAGGGGCAGCAGAGGAGGAGGATCCGTTTGACGCCCTGCCAGACCCGCATGAGGTGAGGGGGGAAAGGGGAGGGGGGAAGGGGAGGGGGGAAGGGGAGGGGGGAAGGGGGAGGGGGGAGGGGTAGATGATCGTGGCAGGAGGTAAGGGGAAGGTGGAATGGTAAGGGAGAAGGGGAGCAGTAGAGGGGGGGGGTCCGTTTGACGCCCTGCCAGACCCACCTGAGGTCAGGGGAGGGTATAGTTATAGTAGGGGGGCGGAGGGAATTCTAGGAAGGGGGAGGGAGGGTATAGTTGTAGTAGGGGGGCGGAGGGAATACTAGGAAGGGGGAGGGAGGGTATAGTTGTTGTTGGGGGGGGGATAGTAGGAAAGGCGAGGGTATAGTAGGAAGGGGGATAGGGAAGGGATAAGGGGAAGGGAGAAAGGGAAGGGGGAGCAGCCGAGTGAGGGGGAGGGGGAGCAGCCGAGTGAGGGGGAGGGGGAGCAGCCGAGTGAGGGGGAGGGGGAGCGGCAGGAGAGGGGGGAATCCGTTTTACGCCCTGCCAGACCCACACGAGGTGAGGGGGGAAGGTGGAGGGGGAGGTGATAGTGGCAGGTGTGGAATGCTAAGGGGGAGGAGCGGCAGCAGAGGAGGAGGATCCGTTCTATACTGTGCCAGACCCACATGACGTGAGGGTGGAGGGGGAAAGGAAAAGGGGGGGAAGGGGGAAGGGGGAGATGATCGTGGGGGGGGGGGGGTAAGGGGAAGGCGGAATGATATGGGGAAGGGGCAGCAGAGGGGGAGGATGGTCCGTTTGTTTCCCTGACAGACCCACATGAGGTTAGGGGGGAAGGGGGAAGGGGGAAGGGGGAAGGGGGACGGGGGACGGGGGAAGGGGGAAGGGGGAAAGGGGAAGGGGGAAGGGGGAAGGGGGAAGGGGGACGGGGGACGGGGGAAGGGGGAAGGGGGAGGAGAGAAGGGGGAAGGGGTGGGTAGAAAGAAGCGGTGGGACGAGCAGGGCTAGAATGGGTATGAAAGAGAAGTGGGACCCACCTGATTCACACTCTGTCCTTAACTTGAGCAGGGAAAAAGGGGGGTTGGAGGGGGAGGGGAGGGGGAAAGGGGGGGGAAGAGGGGGGCTGAGCTGAGGAGGTGGGGTGCTGAGAAATTTCAAGGGCAACTTTCACAGAGTGGGGATTGGAATGCCTATGGTGGGTGGGGCTACAGAGGTCTATGTGCTTCTTGTTCACCGGCTGACGGCATTGCCTGCTTCCCGGCGTTTTCTTGCTGCTACCCACTGGACCGTCTTGCTGCTTGCTAGGAACAGGGGTTCTTGCTCTCTTGCTTTTCTACTAACCTCTTCATCTAACTCTTCACTCTCCCCTTGATGCCTCTCCCCCCTCCCCGCTCCCAACCGCCCCCTTCCCCCTTCCCCGGTTCCCCTTCCCCTTCCCCTTCCCGGTTCCCCCTTCCCCCACGCCTGCCTTTGTCAGTTTGCGGACGACAGCATGTTTCCAGACCCGCCAGAGGTATGTGCTGGTGAGGGCCGAGGGCTTAGGGTTTCGGGTAGAGTTGAGGGTTTAGGGTGCAGGTTGTGGGGTTAGGGTTTAGGGTGCAGGTTGTGGGGTTCGGGTATGAAGGACGACAGCATGTTTCCAGACCCGCCAGAGGTATGTGCTGGTGAGGGCCGAGGGCTTAGGGTTTCGGGTAGAGTTGAGGGTTTAGGGTGCAGGTAGTGGGGTTAGGGTTTAGGGTGCAGGTTGTGGGGTTCGGGTATGAAGGACGACAGCATGTTTCCAGACCCGCCAGAGGTATGTGCTGGTGAGGGCCGAGGGCTTAGGGTTTCGGGTAGAGTTGAGGGTTTAGGGTGCAGGTTGAGGGGTTAGGGTTTAGGGTGCAGGTTGTGGGGTTCGGGTATGAAGGACGACAGCATGTTTCCAGACCCGCCAGAGGTATGTGCTGGTGAGAGACTAGGGCGTCAGATGTAGAATGCATAGAATCCGTAGAATCCATAGAATCCATAGAATCCATAGAATCCATAGAATCCATAGAATCCATAGAATACATAGAATACATAGAATCCATAGAATCCATAGAATACATAGAATCCATCGAATCCATCGAATCCATAGAATCCATAGAATCCATAGAATCCATCGAATCCATCGAATCCATCGAATCTATAGAATCCATAGAATCCATAGAATCCATAGAATCCACAGAATCCACAGAATCCATAGAATCCATTGAATCCACAGAATCCACAGAATCCATAGAATCCATAGAATCCACAGAATCCACAGAATCCATAGAATCCGTAGAATCCACAGAATCCACAGAATCCGTAGAATCCGTAGAATCCGTAGAATCCGTAGAATCCATAGAATCCATAGAATCGTGTTGGGTAGGGCTGTGGCTTTGGGGTTTGTGGATGACAGCATGTTTCCAGACCCTCCCGAGGTATGAACTGCGGGGCGAGGACTTGGGGTGTGTAGTTCAGGGTGTAGGGCCCTAGGTGTGATCTTAGTTGCTACAAACGCGTTTGGCGTTTGAACGCTAGCGTTTGAACTCTAAACGCTCGGCAGTGTGTATCTGAACGCTAGGCAAACGCTTGCCCGGGCAGGGATAAAAATTTTACCCGGGCAGGGGTTCAAGATTCCTGTGGGGGAGGGGGCAAACATGGGGATTCTACCAGCAAGCATTTTGTCTCATATAAAAGAACCGTGCTTAACATTTAAGCCAGCATCCTCATATGTCATGTAAATCACCTATCCTTAAGGCTATTCTCCAGCACGTGCCTGTGCTGCCCACTCACGCTGCCGCCTTTCCCCACCCTTCTCCCTCTACTGCCGTTTCTTAACATTTCCCCCCCTCTCAGATCCAGGATTTCGCCCAGGAGCTAGGCCCCATGCTGGGGTCCAACTTCCCCTCCGCCTCCCTGGGTACGCCCTCCCCCGGGTCCACCCTTCCGGTGCTGCGAGACGCCGAGCTGGTGGTGCAGGAGGGCATGGATCGGGTGCTGTTAGGCAGCACGTGGGGGAGGAAACTAGCGGGTCTGGAGCCGTCTTTCACTGTGATCGTGGACTCGTTTCAGAGGAGGTAAGGTGAGGAGGAGGTATCACTGTATCTCCAAGTAAACTCTCTGTTCGCCCTCCTCCCTGCCGGTGCTGCGAGACGCTGAGCTGGTGGTGCAGCCTGCAGGAGGGCATGGATCGGGTGCTGTTAGGCAGCACGTGGGGCAGGTGAACTGCTGAGCCCGTCTGTCACTGAGGAGACAAGCTTTGACAGCATTGCTGGTGGTGCAGGCGGGCATGGGTAGGGCGCTGCTGGGCAGCAAGTGGGGGACGAGAATTGTTGGTCTGCAGCCCACGTTCACTGTGATTGTGGACTCGTTTCAGAGGAGGTAAGCAGCCGGGGTGGTGCTGCCAAGTGTTGAAGCGAATCAGAGCAGAGCTGGTGGTGCAGGAGGGCATGAGTCGGGTGCTGTTAGGGAGCACGTGGGGGAGGAAGACTGCAGGACTCGAACCTTCCTTTACTGCGATCGTGGATTCACTCTGGCGACAGTAAGCTGTTGGGGTGTTCGTGTCACCTTGCGTTGACGTGCCTCAGCAGCCGAGCTGCTAGGGCAGGAGGGCAGGGATAGAGTGCTGCTGGGGAGCAAGTCGGGCAGGCTGGTCGCTGACCCACTTGTGCACTGATAATCTCAGCTGCAGCCGTGGGTCTTCCCCCAGACCTTTCTCCCAATATATGTTTAGGGAGGACGACGCAGTGGCAGTGGGGGGTGCTGAGATGAGATGTGTCGGGCCTTCGTGAGTGCGGCTGTTAACCTGCGCCTCATTCTCGCCCCCTCCTACAGTTCCCTCGCTCTCCACAGAAACTTAGCCATTTTCAGAAGCACATACCTTTACCGGCGCTTTTATTTAGAATCGACTCTAAACTATGGAACGACCATTGGCGATCAACTCGATAACGTTTCCAGGGAAGCAGCTAAGGTCGAGCTTTCAAGAAGTACCATTGGCGATCAACTCGATTTCTCTCCCTCCTTTGCCCCTTCTCTTCCTCTGGCCTTTTTCCTTCTTTACTACAGAGCAAAGGAAGAAGAACCGGCGTTGTATGCAGGAGTCAACGCGTCTGCCAGTGCAGCCGTTAAAGCTGTGCCCCGAATCTCCCCTCCTCCTCTCATTTCCTCTGCATCCTCTGCTCCTCTGCCCGTTCCCTCCCCGTCTCTCATTGTACGCGCAGGGCGGAGGCAGCAGAAGCGGCGATGGATGCAGACATCAAGGCGTTTGTCAGAGTCGGAGCAGGCATTACCAGCCTGCTCTGAATCGCCCCTTGCCCCGTCTGTCCTCGTCTCTCAATGTGTACCTGCAGGGCGGAGGAGGCAGAGGCGGCGATGGATGCAGACATCGAGGCGGTTGTCAGTGCAGCTGTTAAAGCCCTGCCCCGAATCTCCCCTCCTCCCCTCGTTCCCTCCATGTTCCCTGCATTCTGCTCGTTCCCTCCCCGTCTCTCAATGTACCCACAGAGTGGAGGAGGCAGAGGCGGCGGTGGATGCAGACATCAAGGCGTTTGTCAGTGCAGCCGTTACTGGTCTGCTCCAGAAATACAATCTGCTTCCACAACGCTCCAGCTCACCTAAAAAGGGGAAGGACTTCCCTCTGCAAAGCTTGATAAAGGATCTGATTAAAGAGGGTACAGCAGGGAGCGTGGTTTCAGTCCCCCCCTCGGCGAATGCTCCGACAACTGCTGAATCAACTCAAGAGAAATTCCTGTCAGGACGGCAGCAGGAAAAGGAGCAGCGCACGCCGCAACAGCGGAAGGAACAGGAGCAGCAGCAGCAGGAGCAACAGCAGCGGCGTGAGAAGGAAGGGAATGTGTCAGACGCCAGCCCTTCCTCTCCCACCAGTATCCCCCCTGCCACTGGCACTTACCCTCCCTCTGATTCTACACCTTCCACCCCCACTGGTGCTGAACACGGACTGCCACCCATGGGGGGAAACAGGCGGCTGGAGGATCTAGCTGGCAAAGGAACGGGGAGAGGCGGCGGTGACACCGTGGCCCGTGATTCCCCAACAGCGATGGAAGCAACAAGCAAGAGCACAGGAGACACGGGTGCGAGGTCAGAGGGCGGAGAAGGGTGCACGAGTGTGGGAGGCACCGAAGAGAGGGGCACAAGCAGTAGGGAGAGAGAGAGGAATACGGGCGGGAAAGGCAAGGGGAAGACTGTGAGCGTCCTGGGACGTGTGTTTGAGGGGGAGCTGCTGGCTGGGATGTTGCGAATGATGGGAGAGTACCGCACTGCTGACCTTCTGGAAAAGGCTCTGAGCTTTGGGGAAGGGAATGTCAGGGAAGGGATAAGTGCTGCTGAAAGCAGAATTGAAGGAACCACAGCGAGCAGTCTTGGCACCATCAGTGGCAGCAGCAGCGGCGGCGGCGGCGGCGGCATTGGTGGCCGCAGCACAGCTAGTGTCTCTGGGAATGCGGATGCGACGACGAGGGAGGGGGTCAAAGGAGAGGGCGAGAAGAGAGGGGAGGTGAAAGAGATAGTGGCTGACAAGGAGCCAGTGGTGCAGCAAGGTTCTGTTCCAGTCCAGAAGCCGGCTTTGACTCAAGAGTCATCTGAAGAAGGTCCAGCGCAGGAGAGCATACGGCAGGTGGTGAGTGCCATTCGGGGGAGGCTGGGTGCTGCTGTAGCCGAAGGGAAACGTGGCATGGCTGGATTGGTGGTCTCTGCCAAGGAAGCTGTGGCTAGACTCGCCCGTCAGGATGGCACTTCTTCAAGCGAAGTTGCTTCTAACGAATCTGCTCCAAACGGAGTTGCTGCAAGCGAGGCTGCAAAGGGTGTGGTGGAAGGAACTGGTGGGGAAAAGGGAGCTGATTCTGCAGCTGGGGCTGCTTCAGCTGCAGCTGGTGCAGCAGTGGCTGACAAGTCACAGGCAGAAACGGGCGGACTACCTTCATTGGCAGCTGATCAAAGTGGTTCTCCTGCAAGAGACTTGGTGTCAAAACTGACTGCAGCAACAGAGGGTGAAGTGTTAGAGCCTTCTGAGACATCTGGGACTGCTATATCTGAATTAGAGGCGAAAAATGCTGCAGACAGAGCAGCTGCTGCTGCTGCTGCTGCCGCTGCTGCTGCTGCAGCAGAAGAAGTTGCTGCTGCAGCTGCTGCCAATGCAGCTGCTTTGGTTCGGCCCGAACGTTTGCCTGGGTTCCAGCCGAAACTAGCGATCCTGGGCGTGACTGTGCCAAGCCTGAAGGTCGAACCTGTGAGTAAAAGCAGCAGCGTCACGAAGGCCAAGGAGAGCGAGGGAGCGAATGGTGTGGGGAGTGAGGAAACAGCTTCTGGGGACCTCGGGAAGGATTCTGCTACTGTGGGAGAAGGGCAACCAAGAAAAGTAGCATCAAGCAAAGGAGATGATGGGAAGCCTTCAAACGAGGACACTCCAACAAACACTGCTAAGGGATCTGGCTTGTCAGATGCTGGAGCAACAGCAACAGCTGCTGATGTTTCAACAGGGGCTGCAACAGAGACAGCAGCAGAGGCAGCTGCAGAGGCTGCGGCAATGGCAGCATTAGCAGGAGTGAAAGAGACCATTGCAAGTGCAGCTAGGGATTTTGAGGAGACTGTTCGAAGGGGTGATGTTCCGGACGCAAGTCGAGACCCATTGTTCATTGCAGATCTTGGGGAGGACAGGGTGGAAGGAGGGTGGGGGAATTCAGCAGAGATTGGTGGCCTCAAGAGTACTGGATGATGCGTGGAATTGGAGCTGCCATTCTGGCAGAGGCGGGATTGATGTTTACCAGAACTTGTTTTGACAGATGGTAGATAAGGCCAAGCCCAGTGATTCCTGATGCCTTCATTTCAAAGTTGGTACTGGTACACAATCTGCAAGGCGCATCACAAGTTGGCCAACACCACTTCACCAGTCCATGTATTTTCACCATGGCACAACAATACCCCGTCATAATGTTACAAGACCAGCATTAATGTTACAAGAGATCAGCTAGAGATCCATCCAGCCTGACATCCTTGAACTTGGAAATTTCCCTTTCATAGTCTTCAATGCAAATCCCTCCCTTGACTTCGTACGGAAGCTGAGCACGGGACTCATGGCGTCCACAAATCTTCTCAAGCTGGGAAAGCACTCTGGTCTGGGTGTCCTTCTCTGCTGCTGAAGCTGGGCGGTAGCGGCTCATTAAGCCCAGCACGCTTTGTGATATCTTCTTGCTTTTCAGTGCGCAAACCTTTGACGAGTCAAGCTGAGTCCAGGAATCAATCTTTGAGACCAGATTCTTGGAAGGATGCAGCTTTGGGAGAAAGTGCGCTGCTTCACTCTGACCCAGTCTCAGGAGCTGCAACACAGAGCTTCCAAACTCTTCAGCTTCAAGGTCGCACGGAGCTAGTATGTCATTCACCAGAGTCCTTGCAAGGCTGTCTCTTCTGTTGCCTGGACACTGTTTGAAGATGCTGATCACCAAGACACAGCGGCTCTTGGCATTTCCATCCATCAGCTGCGTGACCAGTTCCTTCATTAAACCCTTGATGCGAGCATCCTTATGCAGTAGCCCCACAGCAAGCCGCTTCATGAATCCTTGTGCCTTCATCTTCTTAGAAAGAAGGAGATGCGCGTACACAGTGTATGCCTCCAGCTGTACCTCACTGGTATCAGTATCCATAAGGTCACTTACTCCATCCAAGAGATCTGGGAACTCATTTGGGGACGTTAGAATAAGTTTGGCCACAGTGGCAAGTGCAGCAACCTTTACTGGCTTCTCCTCATCCTCCAGGAGTCCTTTCAGCAGAGTGCGATGTCGCTTCGCAAGGTCAACTGACAGCAAAAGGAAGCTACTCAAGCTTCGCAAAGCTGCCAATCGCACGGCAAGCGCAATGTCACTTCCGGAGGCGAGGGACACCAGCATGGGAATGTAACACCCTGGCATGGAATTTCCATCCCAAAGCAGTTGCGAGAAATGCTGAGCAGCATCTGTGCACAAACTCGGACGAGGACTTTGAAGTCTCAAAACGAGAAACTTGGGGAAAGCTTACTTCACGTACCTTCCTCTTGCGCCTTCAGATCTTCATGTTTGAGATAGTCAAACTCTGCATTGCTGGATACACCTCTGGAGGTGCGAAGGCGCTTCATGAAAATATCAGAAGCAACCTTGTACCGTTGGGAGAGGTGTCCAATGAGCTCGAGAAATCTCACTGAAACTTCCATATTCTGCTCTTGTTCCCACAGGCGATGATGCTCCATAAAAGTCTGAAGGAGTTTCTGAGATACTTGAGTTGAGTTCTCCAACGAGAAAACACAGCTCATTGTCTCCTCAAGGAAGCTCTGGGATAGCTGGTTAAAATCCTTCACAATAATCTGTTGAAGCTCAGCTCCAGTGCAGTGTCCAGACTGTAGAGCCGCTGCGAAGGCCTGCAGAAGGAACAGAGTAAGGGGATTAAATTCACATCTAAAAGAAGAAGAGAAAGAGTCTCACCATACCTTCAAGCACCACGACACCATTTGTTTGGAAGTTTGCTGTTTTTCCTGACTGGTCTTCAGGAAAAGTTGGACAACTTGCTGAAGATGCCTGACCATGACTGGATCATAAGTAGTGGAACATTTATGTTCAGTGCAGGTTGGAGCGAAAAGCCAAATCACTCTGAAAGGTGCTGTACGCCCGTCTGAGAGACTTTCCAATCCCGAAATGCAAGAAAAGGCTTGCTCCACAATCTTTCTATAGGTTTTGATAGTGGACTGATCGCGGGAAGCCTCATCATTGAGAAAATCCTTCACTGTTGTCAGGGATGTCTCAGCACATTTGACAGAAAACTCCGCCCAGCGCTCGTAATCATGGAGATAGCGTTGGATGACTTTGCTTGCCACGGGCCGCGATGGTCGGCTAAGGCCAACGCCACACAGATTTGCGAGCTCGTCGTACACCATTGGATTCGGGAAAGGTAACAGACACAGTACTTCGCCCACACCTTCCCAAGTCTCCAGACACGAAAGACCCAACTCTGGCGGGACTGATATGAGCCTGAATAGGGTAATCATAAGGGGTTTCAGCTTTCTGGCATCTCCCAGAGCGTGCAGTGACAAGAACTGCTTTGAGAGGCTGACAGCTTTGAGCCTGACGAGCTTGCTCTTGTCACACAACGCAGAGGCCAATGCCTCTGAAGTAACCTCAGTCAGTTCCATGCCGTGATGATTTCCCTGGTTTGCAGCGGCAACGAGAGAGGTTATAGCCTGTAGCCGACATATAGCAGAGCGGTTGTTGAGGAGCGCTTGCAGAAGTTTTACGAGAGCAAGCGAATCGTTTCTGCTTAGCCGACGGCTTTGCTCTAGGCAGCTTCCGACGATGCTGATGTAGTGTTTACGAACAGAAGCCCTCTCACAGGTTAGCATAACCGATAGTCGATCTGGATTAAAAAGATGTCACGAATAAAGAGGCTCGCATGACGTGAAAGTTGATGTACATACGTGAGCAGATGAACATACCCAAATAAAGGCCGGCTATGATCAAGGCGTCCTTTCCGCAAGATGCACGCTTCGCCAGCTTGGATGCGAGGGCCTCTGCGGCAATGACGAAATCAGTTTTACTCTGCCAGCATTCTTTCACTAAGGTCACACTGGCTTACCAAGTTTGTTCCAGGAGTCAGCGTCCAGAGTACCTCGTGACGCCAATGCTTCTACAGCGGCAATATCGGATGACTGCACGCACAAGCGACAGCGTCATTACCTTCCGAAATATCATAAAACAGCGTGATGAGTAACTGACCAGCTGCTGTAAGAACTCCATTCTCGTGTGCTAAGCAGGACTCGTAATGACAGAATTTGTTGTTGATGGCCTGACAGAACTGCATCAGATTTATCGAATCAGGGCGTGTCTAGCGCGTTCTTCTTCTATTCAGTTGGCGTGACAGGTACAGAATTTAGGTATGGTAACCTGAAAACTCGTGTCTTTTTAGGACCCCTCGAAAAGCGCGAATTCTTAGCAGTCGCTCTCGAAGCGTGCCAGCAGTAGTGTGGCGGATGTTTTGAAAGCGGCTGGAAATCGTGCCCGAAATGAACTCCCGCCAGAAACGACAAATCCTGGCTGGCGAAAAGAAAATACAGGTCATATGCCCTGAGAGCGACTTCCTTTTACGCCCGGGAGTATCTCATAGGCATTTTATCCTTAAGGACCTCTCCTTGTAAGCAAAGTGTACCCGTGTCATGTGAACAGTTCTCATTACAGTCAATTGGCAACATTTTTCGAAAGCCAATCAGTGTTTTCGTGCGACCATTTTCAATGGCAGGATCTGACACTGGCTGTTTGTGTCAGAATCGTCAACCAATGCTCGGAGCAGAATACACATCACTTTCTGGAAAATCCAACAACCACTAGACCAGCCATTTATGTTCCTCCACGTTTGCCCCACAAATTGTGTGAGTAATGCTCGTACAATTGGGGGCCTGTTTTATATCACTGTAAAATGAATCCGGATGCGCAACCAGGACTGGTCACCGCTCTCGTCGATGTTCGCCTACCCCGTACATTTTCGATTCTCTCAAATGTAAACGCCTTTTCCTTGTTCTTGATAGAGCGCATTGAATGTTGAGTGGAATCTAAAACTTTACCATGAAATAAAATGCAAGCAAAAAACATTTTGCGACACGCCAGAGCCCCGTTTGCCCGAGCATATTCGATGTACGCGAAATCCCCCGAGTCGCCCCCCGGGCTCTCAGGGCATATGATCTGTATATGCATTTGTCAGATTCGAGCAGATGCGTCAATGCCTCGTTTTCCAGGCTCGTAATACCGTAACTCCGTTTCTTTCGCCAAGATCTATTGTTATTCGCTGCGCAGAGCATTTGTCGTGTCAAAGGCTGGACACAAGGCCGAGGCAAGCATGCTATCCATGGTCGAAAGGTGAGCCTCGCGACATCTACACTCCCCGTAACATTTTTCCGAGCATGTACAGAAGACTCAAAAAGCGCGTGTTAGGGAAAAATGAACGCGCTGGACACGCCCTCAGAGGAGATACCTCCAGGTTGTGGTACGGTTGGGTCAGGCATGAGGTCCGTAATGGATCTCGCTGTCAGCGGGTTTAAATACGTTTCTGTACGTTAGGGATCGATACAAAGCGATGCAGTACGGTACTCACGACCCCGACTGACGAGGTTTCTGGGTTACTGGAGCGTAACCAATCTAGGGAATCCAGAACCAGCGCTGTCCCCCCAATCCCGAAATTGCATTCATGAAGCCCTGAACAAGAGATTCGTCATCGAACCGAGCTCCTCCTCGTGCTCGGTTGTAACACTCGGAGGTTCAACTCGACACGTTCAAATACGTTCGCCAAGAATCCCCTCACACACGTTTGGTCCGCGAACTGGAAGCTAGGAAGGCCACTCCCACAAGAGCACGCTCTTTCTATCCCCCCGCCTGTCGGTCGAACGGCCAGACTGGCTTGACCCGACTGGTTCGGCAGACGAGGTGGCAGGCACCCCCCCTCCTCCCGCTCCGCACATTCCTTCCCTTCCCTCCAGTCCCTCTCCCTCCCCCATACATTTGCCTCCCATCCCTGCAAAGGCTGTCGGCTATCGGGGTCTTCCACGGGGGTGTGCTGGGCAACCGAATTTCCAGAGCCACCCCACCCCAGGAGAAATCGCATTTTCGCATTTGTTGGCCCATGTAGGCGCAAATCTCGCGGCAGACAGTGGCGCAAGCTGCTATCCATAGTGTTCCGTGCTCACGATTGGTCCTTTGACCAGGGGCCCTGCTCGTCTGTTCAAAAACACACCCACAGAAGTGAAGTGTACATCCGAAATCGAATCTAGGCATGTCCGATGGGTACTTTAATCCTGGGAACCCTACTCAACCGTTCTAGAAGCTACGCAAATACAGACGTTCTAGCTTGTGACACACTGGGGCCCTGTTCTGCGGGCACATTTGACAAGCCATTCGCGCTGAGGAAGCTTCTATGATAAGTGCAAATCGACTTGTCGAGGCTCGGCGATAAGCACTCACGGCTCGGAGCATGACAAACCAAGGATGATACTTTGTTCAGGGAAAACCTGCAGAGCACCAACTCCCGAATGACGAATTGTCAAACAGGGTGCTTCTCGTAAATTGCGCGCAGGGGCAGAGCAGCTGAACAACTCGTCAAATCTCTAACCTACCTTTGAAGGCTTGATGAGGGCTGAACGAGAAGTCCCGGGCAGCATTTAGACGCCCAGAAAAACTGCAGGCCCGCAACAACTCCCACCCCCCAAAAAAATAGCAAGCACAACCACACGCACACTTCCCAAGCGAGACATAAGGAGGTTGGTAGGTTTGCGGGTTACCCCTGCAAGCGTCTCCTTTTTGTTTTGTTGGGCCTGCGGTCCTAGATGGGGCAGTGCCAAACCTTCTTCCTGATCCGTAGCGAAGCTGCATTAGACAATGTGTGTGGTTTCGCTGGCTCGGCAATGTTGGTAAGAGTGCTAGCAAGTTCCGAATTGACGAGATATCTTATCACACAGGTGCCTGCAGAGCAGAGCCTGGAATTGCTTCCGTGTGGAGGTTGCTCCAGTCATGCCCTACACGCCGCCTGTGTGCCGACATTGTCCAACCCATACAGTATGCCCATCAGAGAGCTTGTCGTTGCGACATTTTCCATGGGGCTTGCGCAGGTACAGATGGAGCACACATCTCCAGGGTGGAACTGTGACCGTCCGATCTCAAAACCACCTGAAACCGTCGGTTTCAAAACCCGCTGGATTACCAGAAGCAGAGGGCAATCAGGATCATGCATCTGGAACACTTTCCTGTACCCTGAAGCGGTGCTGCAGATAGTGAAAAAGGGCGACCAGGATAGCTCCGCCATGGTACTAATAAGGCTTACCATCGCTCTTGAACAGCGCTACGTGCACTTGCTGATACGGATTGACAAAGAGACTCGGTACCAGCAGAGCTCCTGCTGTTTCTCGGACCTTCCCGGATTGCGTAGAGCAAGCCCAAGGTAGCAGTAGTTTTAGAGTAGCAGAAAACATGGCTGTATGCACAGCAGACATGCGGATTGCTTCAGGAAAACGGATTTCCCCGTGGGGGTACATGTGCGGTCTCCACTGGAGCTGGCAGCTCCTCCTATCGGTCCTCGTCGTCGCCGCCATCACAAGCGGGGATAGATCCGTTGGGGTCCGCGCTATGAGCGCGGCAGCGGAGCGACGCGAACAGATGGATCAGATGCTGCAAGCTCAAGTGAGGGGTTATGCTAAGATAGTAAATGGTTTTTACTCTTATGTTTAGGACTACCTCTTCCATGTATTTGCTTCTTTGTCGCTGCATGTTGAGGTGAGCACTGAGCAAGCGAGAGGTTGAAGCTGCGGTGTTGGATGCAAGCATGCATGGGCATGGAAGGGTGCATGGGCATGCAAGCAAGCATCGGCGTGCGAGCGTGCGTCTGCACGCAAGCAAACAGCGGCAAGCAAGTGTGCATCGGCATGCAAGCGTGCATCGACAAGCAAGCGTGCATCGGCATGCAAGCGCGCATCCTCCTCCTGCGTCTTGTGTCTGCGTGTCGATGTGGTGTAGAGTACTTGCTTCACAATCCTCCGTTTTCCACCGTTCCTGTTTCTTTTGCCTTGCCCCGCATCTGATGATTCTCTGTTCCCCCCCTCGCCTTGTTGCCTGCCTGCCTCCCTGTCTCCTTGCCACACATTTACCACCAGGTGGATTTGATGCTGGCAACGTTCGAAAGGGATGCTGACGTGGCAGCGCTGACTCAGCAGCAGACGGCATGCTCCTGCTACCGCATTCGCAACGATTACTGCTGTCGCCAGTACATGTGCTTGTGCTCGCCCATGTGTTGGAACGGTTATGAGGTAAATGATGCTGCCTATAACGAAGGTATAACCTGCTCCAGTTGCAAAGGTATAACAAAGGTGTTATTGCTGACCAGCATAAGGGTTTATTTCTTCCACCAGTACATGTGCTTGTGCTCGCCAATGTGCTGGAACGGCTATGAGGTAATAGTGAATGAGGCTGCTTATGAGACCGGGCTTTGCACCACAGCGTATACACTCTACTCCTTATCACCCAATCTTCCAAGCTCTTTTCGACCCACTGTCTCTGTCGCTCCTTCTCCGCCCCTTTGAATCTCCCTACCATCTCATTTCTCTCGGTGAGCCCAAGTGGCACCAGCTGCAGAGCACACATCACCGCCCCAACACCTATTGGACCACACGCAGCAGCAGGAGTGATTGAACTTGCTCCGTGATTAAATTCGCGCCCTTGTCTCCGCCCCTATGCATTCCCCTACCAGCTCATTTCTCTCGGAGAGCCCAAGTGCGCACCAGCAGCAGAGGGCACGCCACCCCAACCCGGCCAGGGACCCATCCTAACCCCTTTGGACTGCTCGCAGCAGCAGGAATTCGCCTCCGCGATGTCTGGTATCACAGAAGAGACTGCAGAAGCAAACCTGGGTGTGCGAAACGCAGGAGGGAGGGGGAGAGGGGACAGGGAGAAGGGGTGGTTGGGGAGCAGGAAGGGAGTGGATTGGCGGTTTGGGCTCACGATGCTGCAGCGATTCAACGACAGCTCCGTCAACCTCTCCCACTTCGCAGGTGGGTTTGGAGGCTCTTGCAGGTGCACTGTAATCCCTTCATCAGTCTCTCACTTCGCATGTATGTTCCGATTCACGGTATGTGAGGTGAGTCTTGGGGCGCCTGAGAGAGAATAGTCAAGAAAGGACGGGTGCAGAAAGGTGGTTGGGGAGCAGGAGGGGAGTGGATTTCCGGTTTGGGCTCACGATGCTGCAGCGATTCAACGACAGCTCCGTCAACCTCTCCCACTTCGCAGGTAGGTTTCAATTCAAGGCGTGTGAGGTGAACCAGGTTTTGAGGCTCAAGTATTGGCAGGACGATGCTCCAGCGACTCAACGACAGCTCCGTCAGCCTCTCCCACTTCGCCGGTAGGTTTCGCGGTGCAAAAAAACAGCATCCGTGTTAAACGGTCCGTTTTAAACGGCCGTTTTTTACGGTGGGTTTTGGTAAAAAACGACGTTTTTTTTTTAGACCTTTTTTCATGATTTTTTTTTTTTAATGTATAAAAAGCACGCGTAAACAAGTGGCCTGATTGCTAAGGCGGCCTGCATCGTTCTACGGGGTAATTAGCGGCTTTGAAATAGGTATGTGATGTCCATGCCCCTAGTCCGTCGCCTTCTAGGTCTCATTCTGCTCCTACTCCACCATCCCCCCCATCCTCCTCCTCCTAAGCGTCATCCATCTAGTCCTCCCCCCCCTAAGCGTTATTAGCTCGGCCAAAAACAATGTACACCGTATTATACGGTGGTACGAAAAAAACGGTCGTATAAAACGGCCGTTTTTTTGCACCAAACGCAAAATGCAACTTTCGACCGTTTTAATCGTATTATACGACCGTTTTATACGATTCCGTTTTAAACGGTAAAAAAAGGTAAAAAACGCCGTTTTTTTGCACCTTTCGCGAGGTGCACTCCACCAACCCCTCCCACTATGCCAGGTGAACTCCCTGTACAAAGTAATTCACACATTTCTGCCACCAGCCTTCCCACCACTCTGCCAAGTGAGCTCGCTGTACAAAGAATTTCTCACATTTCTACCCTGTCAGGCTGCCAGGATTTACAGGGTCTTGCACCTTCCCCTATCTCAGTTTCACGCTCTCTGCCCTCAGCTTTTGGTGCAGCAAAGGTCCTCACTCACACCCCTCTTGCCCTCCCTACTCCGCCCCTGCTGCCCGCTACTCATGGCACAGAGAAGGCACTCCTTCTCCTGCTGGTCGATGCCTTCACAGCACAGCGCCTGCTGGTCAATGCCTTCACATCGCCTGCTGGTCAATGACTTCACAGCGTCTGCTCTGCTGCATTTTCGACACCCCTGTGCATCCGTCTCCGCCCCCCCCCCTCTCTCTACCCTCTTTCCCTGCTGTGCGAATCAACCAACCAACAGAGAAGGCACTCACGCTGCTCCTAGTCAACAACTTCACGGCGCCTGCGCTGCTGCACCCCATGGTGACTCGCTTCATGCTGCCTCGCTCGCGAGCCGTGATTGAAAGGTGGGCACTCTAGGTCCGAGTCAGCCCTTTACAGGTCTGCAGTTGAGCACGGAAGGCTTCATTTCGGAAGGTATTGTGACACCACTCACGGCGCCTGCTCTGCTGCACCTTTTCTTGTGACCCATTCCCTCGTGCCATGCACACGCACACCCCCTTGTGTCATACCCCCATATGTCTCATCCGCTTGTGTCACACCTTCTTGAGTCACTCCCCCTCGTGTCACATCCAGGTGTGACATCCCCCCTTTTGTCATGCCTCCTTGCGTCACCCCCCGATGTCACACCCTGCGTCACATCCCCTTGTGTCACACCCGCGTCACACCCCCTTAGTGAAGGGGGAGGATGCGTTGCACGCTCCCACGCCCGTGCTCTCCCCTCACATCCACACCTTCACGCAGCCGCTCGTGTCACAACCCCCTGTGTCTCATTCCCTCGTGTCACGTTCCCTTGTGTCACATCCCAATGTGTCACACCCCATTGTGTCACACCCCATTGTGTCACATCCCCCGCTGCAGGATGAGAATGAATGAAAGGGGGCAGATGCGGCTGCTGCAGGCAATGGTTGAGTTCGCTCTCACACCTGCGCCCTCCCCTCACAATCACACCTTCAAGCGTCCGCTTGTGTCACACCCTCTTGTATCGCATCCACTCGTGTCACACCCCTGTATCTACCTGCAGGATGAGAATGAAGGGGGCAGATGCGGTGCACGCCCGGCTGCTGCAGGCAATGGTTGAATTCGCCCTCACTCCAGTGCTCTCCCCTCACATCCACACGTCCTTCCAGCTGTACGTTTTCCTGAACGACAGTTAAAAGCTGAATAACTTGCTCTCTCTCCAACTTCTCAGCTTACCCTCGTTCTCTCCCTCCCCTCACATCCATGGTTCCCTACAAATTTTCGTTGTTCTAGTATTCTGTACCTATGCTCTCCGTGCATCCTCCCATGTCATTCGGGCTGGCGGTAGTAAGTCGTCAAATGTATGAGGGGCCCATGTCTTTGCCTTTCCACCTCCCACCCTTCCACCCTCCATCCTCCCACCCTCCCACCCTCCACCCTCCCACCCTCCCACCCTCCCAACCACCAGCCACGAGCACATGACTCTAGGAGACTCCCCCATGGCATTCGGGCTGGTGGAATTCGAATCCGCGTGGAATGCAGCCACTGAAGAGCGCCCTCTCTGCTTCGAGAGGCTGCTTATACCGGGGATATTCAAGGGGCAGGCCTACCCCACCCACCCCAGCCAGGGCACCTACTTAGACCGCCACCTGAGGATAAAGATGAAAGTGCCTCAGGCTAGCAAAATGCTCTGGGGGCCAGATGGGGTGAAAGGGTGGCAGCCGAAGGTTCTCTATATCACACGGCTTGGGCCGGAGCTGAAGCTTCGCCGCACCTTCCTACCGGAGAGCCATGAGGCGCTGCTGAAGCTCATGGAGGGGCTGGGGCTGCAGGTGGGTTCGTAGCAGGTTCCTGGTGTGCTGGCTGGTCGATAGGTTCCTGATGATTTTATGGCAGCTCAAAACTCCCCAAACGCACTCGGGCCTTTCACCCTTGTGTTCATTCGTCAGGTGGCGATGGTAGAGCCCGGGCAGCTGACAGTCCGCCAGCAATTTGTGTTTAGTCTGCTGATATCATCATCCCCCCATTAAAACACGCACACATATGGACACACGCACACACACACACGCACGCACACACACACACACACGCACGCACTCACGGACCCACTCACACACCCCCCCCCTCCCACACACACACACACACACACTCACTCCTTCCCTGCATATTCCCCATGTGTGCATTCTTCAGGTGACGATGGTAGAGCTTGGGCAACTGACATTCCGCCAGCAGTTCCTCGCCATTCAATCGGCTGACATCATCATCTCCCTCCACGGTGCTGCCCTCACCAACGTGCCTCTCTTCGCCCGCCGCCATGCCGCATTAATCGAGATTATGCCGTACGGCATCGTTCACGAGCTCTACTATTCCCTCTCGCTTAGCTCCGGCATTCCGTATTTCATGAAGAAGTGTCGCAAGGGGGAGAAGCAGGAGGGAGATTTGCCGGAATTTGAAGGGCTGAGTGTCAAGGACTGCTTGCACAAGCATGCGGCATGCAAGTTTCACCATATCCACATACGGCGAATCCAACTGACCGATGAGGACTTGGATGAGATCAGGAAAATGCTTCTGGTTGCGAAGGACGTGGTTGGAGCGAGCCTGGGAGGGTTTGGGAGATACATGCACTCCGGTGAGCTGCCGGGGTGGGCTGAGGCAAGGTTTGGGCACATGTGTGTTGCCAAGGATGTGGATTTGTATGGCAAGAGGAGTGATTTCCTTAGGGTGCCCAAGCCAGGGAATGCAGCTGAAGACTTTATTTGCGTGTTCTCAAAAGATGATGCTTAAAAGTATATGATGTATTCGTTGCACAAATAAATAGGTTAACCTTGGTGTTTGTTGAGATTGCTAGGTTGTGCACAAGGGGAGACATGATACAATGGGAACTAGTACAATAATAGAGGATAGGTTAACTCAAGTGCAGATATGCAGTCTATCCCTGCTCTTCGTGAGTCTGCCCGTAACGATCGTTTTGCATTCCACTAGTTCTTGCGCTCAGCTTTTCACGGCTGTCAGCATGGGAGGGATTTCTCTGCTCGTCTGTCACTCTGCATTCCTCTCTGCCTGTTGCCTACGTTCTTTGCGTGTCGCCGTCTTGCAAGCGACTCCTTCGCTGATTATTTCGGCTTCGCTCAGGCTCTTTCGCCGCCCTCTTCGCCATCTCGTCGTTCCTTCGCGAATTCAATTATTAGCTCTGAAATAGTTCCAATATCGGATCGTCAGGCGTCCGCCATGTCTCACTCCGGCTCGTGCTCCCACGATCACGACTGCAGCGACCATGATTGCGGGGCTGGATTCTCGCTCTACAAGAGCGTCGACCTCCCAAAGGTGCTTATTCCTCCCCCCTTTCTCTGGCCTGATTCGCCACGTTCCTTCCTCCCTTCGTTTTCTGGTCTTCCGTTCGCCCAATCATGACTGTAGCGACCATGACTTTAGCGAGCATGACTGTAGTGACCATGACTTTAGCGAGCATGACTGTAACGACCTCGATTGCGGGGCTGATTTCTCACTTTACAAGAGCGTCGACCTCCCGAAGATGCCTTATTCGCCATAACTGTAGCGAGCACGACTGTAACGAGGATGACTTTCAGCGAGCATGACTGTAGCGATTATGACTGTAACGATTTTGACGGTAGCAATCATAATTGCGCGGCCGGATTCTCGCTTTTCAAGAGCGTCGACCTCCCGAAGGTGGCTATCCCTCCCCCCTCCCCTGGCCGGGTTCGCCGAAGGTTCGCTGAAGGCTCGCCGCCTCCTTCCTCCCAAACCAAGGTTTTGAATTTTCTTCTTTTCTATATCGTCCCCCTTCCCATCCTTCCCTCCTTTCCCTCCCTCCCTCCCTCCCTTCCTCCCTCCCTCGCTCCCTCCCGCCCTCCCTCCCTCCATTTCCCCCTGCCTCACCTCCCCTCCCCTCTCGCGTCACGTCTTCCCTACCTCTCTCTTCCTTTCCTGAATGCACTCCCTTTTATGCAGTGCAGGGTAGTCGAAATAACCCCTTTTATGGCTTGAAAATTTTGCACTACATCTCCCTCGCGTCTCCTCTTTCCCACAACAATCTCTAGGTGTGTGCGCGGAAGGAGTTAGTGAGGGACGCAATATCTCCTCACATCTTCACTCACTCTCCTGCTGCTCGCTCTCCCCATCCCTCAGTGCGCTCTGCACCTGCGTGCTTTGAGCGAGGCAGTGAAGGGAAGAGCCAACCAAGGGCGTGTTTAGAAGCCAGACAAAATGACACTTTCATTCTCTCCCTTCATCCGTCACTGCACTCCCCAGGTGCGAGCATTGAACGAGGCAGTGGAGGGAAGTGCCAAGGGCGTGTTCAGAAGCTGGGAAGAGCGGATGACGTTTCCAAGTGTAAGCTCTCTTTGTAAGTCCTCAGAACAAATCTCTACGTGTTGCATACTGAAGGAAACTAAAGGGTTTCAACATATTTCATATGAAGCTGGGAGGAAAGGATGACGTTTCCAAGTATGAGATGCCTTTGTAAGTCCTCACAGCGAAATCTTTATTATTGCAAAGCAAAGCTTACATAAGCCTGCTTTTAGAGCAGTTACCTGATCTCTTCCCTTACGCTTGCTCATCTCCCTGCCATCTCTTTTTTTCCCTGTATCGCTGTTTCTCGAACCCTGGTATCTCTCTCACAAACAGCCTTTCTGTGGAATCATCTTTCCTCACTGCCCAAAGAGTTGGGATAAAAAAAAAAAACAAATCAAGGCAACCTTGCTGAGTGCTGCTGAGTGCTCTGAATTCGCATTGACAGTTGGGGCATCCTCCGCTTTGAGTTGGGTTGGCATTGGCAGCCTGGGTCGCATACCTGCAACCGGCAAGCACGACACTTGAGCCTTGAGTTCCGCCTGAGCTGTTTTGCACCCCCCAATCAGCCCGTTCGAGCCTACAGCATTGAGTTTGATCCTTACACCACAACCTGACTGTTGTGGAGTCAAAATGATAAGGTTTTCCATTCTCTTGCCCCTTTAACTTCCCTCTCTTACTTTCCCTCGCTTCTCCTCTTCCCTCTTACCAGCAACCATTGGGTTGGACAGCAACGAGGATGATCCAGAATCTCTTAAGTCACTTATCGTGACTGGTCTTGTCCTCTCTTTCCGTCCTCTCCCCAATGCCCAGCAACCACTGGACAGCAACGAGGATGATCCAGAATTTATCCAAGCTATCTCGTGACTCACTTATCGTGAATGGACTGGACTTGTCCCCTATGTCCCCTCTCTCCGTCCTCTCCCCACTACCCAGCAACCACTGGACAGCAATGAGGATGATCCAGAGCTCATCCTCTTCATCCCGTGAGTCCACAATCTTGTCCCACGTGCCAGTCTTTTCTGCCATTGTTCGTGTTTCCAGTTGCAGTGCAAAAAGGCTATCACTTGTGTTTTCTTATTTGACTAAAAAGGGCATAACTTGCGAGTGAGTCACCATCATTCATGTTGATTTACAACTGATGAGGTAAAGAGCATCACCATCTTCGCAGGAGACCTTGATTCTAATCACTTGTGAAGGAACCTCTTGTTCCACATTTCTTGCTGCTCGCGACCACGTGGCAGGTTTACGACAAACCACATGGCAGGTTTATGCGAGATGTGAAAATCAAGAGCATCGCTTTCATAGAGGGAGCAGATGGATGGAAGATCATAGCATGTGCCTTAAGATTCCAAATCAGAGATGTTAGTAACCGCTGTACTGTGTTGATGCAGGTTCACAACGGATGTAAAGATCAAGAGCATCGCCATCATTGGTGGAGCAGACGGGTCAAGCCCTTCCAAGATGCGAGCGTAAGGCTTTTCCATGCCCTCAGTGTATATATGCTGGTACTGTGTCCATCATTTCGTGTGAAAACAGATGCAGCATGTTTTTGGTGGCGAAAAGCAATCCCCTTTTTAGCCACTTACTTCCTCCACCCTTCCTCCTCCCCTCCTCCTCCTCCCAAGCAGCTTTATCAATCGTGAGGACGTTGATTTCTCTGTGGTTAATGATCTTACTCCAGTGCAGGTAACGTTTTGGCGGCTACACGGGTAATATCCGAAGGCCACACAAATTTCACAACCCCACGTACCGGGTAGAATTCTAAAACACGAAACACTTACATGCACTGGCCATGCACACACGTTTTGGTGGAAGTTGAAGGGCTTTTTGTCAAACAGCTAATGCTTGTGCTCAATGTGCAGTGTGCAGGATATGTGTTTCACACTGTCTTAAACTTCTTTTAAAGAACGAGGGCATATATGCATGTGTCTGTCCTATTGTTTGTGCACGTGTGACTGTATCAGGAATGGAATTTAGCAGAGAATCTCCGCGGGGAGCTTGAGTATACCACCAAGTAAGGTCTCAAAGAGTATTTTTTATATTCTTATTCTTGCACATCGGGCATTAACAAGATCATCAGTGCAGTCCTTGTATCTGTAATATAATGACCATTATTTGGTCTGACCATTTATCAGAGCTAATCAGTATGAACATGCACCCACTTGTTATTGATGTAACGATACTGGAGATCAAAGCCGCCATTTCTCATCGGCTCAAAATTTCCTCTCAACTTCTCTCTCCCTCTCTCCCTCATTCCCTCTCTCCAGGTACTCCAAATTCCAGGGCGTGTCGTCCCTCACCCTCCACTTCCCTTCCAATTTCGGGGGTGATTTCTCGCGGATCTACTTCATTGGACTCAAGGGGGAGGCCACTCAGGTATGGAAGGAGAGTAGAAAAGAAGAGCACACGTCGTTTGCAGCCCCGGAGGCATGTGCCAGGGTCATCCTACTTCCCGCTCATCATTCTTAAATGTTCTTAGCTTGGATGTGTAAGCTCTCCTCCCTTTTCATACCCCCTGTGTGTGGCCAGAACAATCGGCGGGCAGTGGCAGCAGTGGTGTATGAGGCACAAGCCAACCCCAGCGACCATGAGTAAAAGCAAACGCCTTACTCCTACACTCACCTTTCGCAAATCCTTTCTCTGCTCTCTGAATATGCTCACAATACTGTGTGATTGCTTTCAGCCGCATGACACCCATTAGCTCAGTCGCTTGCTGCATGGTTACCACGCTCACTGGTGAATCATGGTTATCACCACTCACATCCTGGGGCTGCTCTTGCGTAACTTGTGACACCAACCAACTGTGCTGTTGTGTTCTGGTTGCATGCTTCAGCACTGTTGCCATTGAGTTAGACGCTTACGAGATCGTGCTTGTTCTCCTTCCCACGTGGGTTTTGCAGGGTTCCTGCGGACATGGGAGTTCCCAAGGTGCTCCATCACTAGGTGTACAGTGTACACATGTTAGTGTTTTGTACAGCGGCGTCTCTTCTGTCGGCGCAACAGGCAGCAGCCGCCTGTGTGCAGCTGTACCATGTGGGCATATGTAGGTATCCTCGGTTGTCATGTCACAATGTAAGCTGTAAGCTGGTTCATTTCAACACCTTCACGGCTCAGGGTGTGGAGTACATGTGTATACTACTGATGGTGCGATGTGCTGTATAAATGCATCCAAATCGCCAGATCACAAAGTTGGAACTCGATATAGGATGAAGCAAGTGTACATAACGATTTCAATAGTTATGTACTTGGTTTGTCAATTTAATCAATCCTAGCCTCATCATCCTTCTGTCGTGTATAATTCAACACATCCAGGGTAGTTGAATTGAATTCCTAAAAGAGGATGAGCCATGTAAGTGTTTTGTTATAGATAAAGATGGTAATTGTAGGATTCATTACCTTCTCCATAACAGGAGCGTAATGTAAAATCTTTCTATTTTTGTGAAGCACTTGTCAACCAACGCGGATGGCCATCCATCCTCGGTTGATTTCTCCAACCATCCGTCGTTTCCAATGTGCCAGCGAAACGTCAGGAATTTGCCAGTCAGCTAAAAGGTTCGTACAACGGACGCCATGACATGAAGGCTCTTAGCTTCAGGCAGACGCGAACACTATTTCTGACCAGGGTAGATGAAGTCGTAAACTGCGAGGGTCTTTGAGACTACTTGATTTTGCCTCGGATCTGACGCACGACACCGTGTCAAAATGATGTACTGCTCTTCGAAACACCTTGTGGGACTTGGATGCTTAGCGCCGTTCCTGTTCCAGTCATTTCTCCTGGTTCTCGTCTCCGCCGAGTCCTTCGATGCATCATCCATTGGAGTCTGCTGGGGACGAGTAGCATGGCAGCCACTTGCACCGCGTATCGTTGTGAAGCTCCTTCAGGTATAGACAGTGTTCCGATGCCCTACTAATCACATATAGAATGTGCGTCTGATTCTTAAGGCCTTACACGCAGGACAACAAGATAAACAAAGTGAAACTTTTTAATGCTGACCCGCATGTAATGAAGGCTCTCGTTGGGTCCAAGTTGGAGGTAAGTCCCTTTCATCACACATTGCTCGTAATCATTTCTGGTAGCTGGTGTCCTGAATCATCCTGTCCGTTACTAGGTGACGGTAATGGTAGCCAACGAGCTGCTGAACGACATGGCCATGAACCCCAAGAAAGCTCAGGACTGGGTTGACTATAACGTCAAGAGATACGCGTTTCCAGGAGGTGTTGACATAAGGTAATATCACCAACAAGAGTTTTGTTGAACTTTGGATCTGGGTTTGAGCTTGAACCTCGTCTTGTTTCAGATATGTCTCTGTTGGAAATGAGCCGTTTCTGAGATGGGACAATGGAGAATACAACCTCGTTTTGGCGCCAGCCGTTCAGAACATCTATGACGCTTTAAAGGCCGACGGATTGGACCATAAAGTGAAGGTTACTGTGGCGTTCAATGCTGACGTCATGGGAACGTCCTATCCACCGTCTAAAGCATCTTTCCGTCAAGACATCGCCAATCAGATGCGACGAATCGTCTCACTATTCAGTGAAACCGGAGCTCCTTTCTCAGTCAACATTTACCCGTTTCTTAACTTATACCAGCAGCCAGGAGTTTTCACAATGGGTGACATTTTCCTGGATAGGCCAAATGAGCGGAATTTCACAGACCCAGGGACTGGTTTGGTCTACACGAATGTGTTCGACAGTACACATGATGCCATCCTGACAGCTCTGTCAAGACTCGGCTTTCCAGATGTAAGCCATCGAGCTTTTTGTGTTGGACACATCTTGCTGCCCGCTGACCTGTATACGTTTTTCTCCACAGCTGCAAGTAATCATTGGTGAAATCGGTTGGCCCTCTGACGGACAAGGTTCACTCAACCCATATGCTAACAATGCATACGCACAAGAGTTCAACAATGCCATCATCCAGCACATGCTGAGCGGATCAGGCACGCCGTTGCGCCCTGGCAAGCAAATTGGAGGGTTTATATTCGGCCTCCTGGATGAAGACATGAAAAGCACACTACCTGGAACGTTTGAGCGACACTGGGGCATCTTCCGAGCTGATGGAACAGTCAAATACAACCTTGACCTTACAGGGAAAGGCGACGCTAATGCACAGCTTGTTCCTGCAAGAGATGTGGCATTCTTTTCAAAGCAGTGGTGCGTTGTGAAGCAAGGGGCCAACCCTACAAACGTAGCTGCTGCTTTGACATACGTCTGTGGGGGCGATAAGAGTGTTGACTGCACGCCAATCCTGCCAGGAAGTTCATGCTACTTCAACAACAAACTGGAAGACGTGGCTTCATATGCCTTCAATTCCTACTACCAGCTTCAGAATCAAAGTCAGGCATCTTGTGATTTTGGGGGATCTGCTCGGATCGTTGGCACTGATCCGTCGAAGGATGGGTGCATCTTCTTTATTGGCATGGATCAGGCCAGCATGCTGAAAGCCTCTAGGAGACTTTGGAACACTCTGACACATACTGCCTTGGGCTGTGCTATGGCTATGCTGCTGATATGGTTCCTGTAAATTATGGAAGGGTGATCACTTGGGCATTAAGGCGTCTAAGTCACATTGTGATGGTCACCGGTCATGTTAGAGAATCAGTGGTTGCTTGCAAGCCTAGAGTTCAATGCGAACTGATCAAACAGGTGTGACGTGAAGGCAAACGAGAATCCGAAATCCATATCGCCCATGTGAATGTCACTTGTACAGAAGATGTTCAATCACCATTGATGTGGCGGCAGATGATAATGTGGAGGAGCCACAGCCTCTCCCGCAAGGGGGACCACGGATGCAGGCGAGGGAGGAGGGGGATAAGCAGGAGGGGGAGGGGTGAAAGGTGGTGGTGCTGCTGGGAGAGGTGGAGGAGAAGTTGCAGGATAGGGGTACAACGGAGGGGGAGGTCCGGGAGGTAGTGGGGGATATGAGGGGTTTGAGGGCAGTGGAGGGGGAGGGCCAGGAGGAAGAGGAGGAAGAGGAGGCTGGTGGGTTATCCCAGGAGGGAAAAGAGTTTGGGATGGTGGAAGGTAAGGGAGAGGAGGGGAGACCGCGGCCGGCTGCATGGGAGGTGATGGATCAGGAGGAGACAGTAGCGACTGGCTATGGCCATATACAAACTCAGTCGCCGCTTGTGAGAGTGGAGCTCCGGAGGTCTGCATATAATAACCTGCTGTTGCTCCGAAAGCGCTGGTGGTTGGCGGCGCTGGTGCTTCAGTGGCGGCTCCTCCTGCTGCTGACCCTCTTGCTGCTGGCCCTCTCGCTGCTGACCCTTGAACGTAGCCTTGGTAGGTGTCCAGCTGCACAGCAGTATCACCATCAGCGCCACACTCACTCTCAATCCCAGCCGCCCACGACAGCACAGACGAACTAGCACCTACAATTCCTCTTCCACCATCACCCGCTAACCCTATCACACCCCCTCCCACACCCCCTCCCGCAATCCCTCCCCTTGGAGCAGCAGCCTCAAAAGCAGAGAGCAAAGCGGAAGCGGAATTGGCAGCAGCACCACACGCACCTCCTGATCGCCCAGCGGCAGAATCATCACGTCGCCGTGATGACGTGCTGTAGCGTGATTGGTCCAGATAAGCCCCGTGGGAGCTGCTGCCCACATGCCACCTGTCAGGTTCCAACGGCCACCTGTCAGAATCAGCGTCGCCAGCTCTGCTACTCACTCTTCCCTCATAAGCACCTCCCACATCCCCATGCTTAATTGGGCTCCATTCCTCCCTCCTCTTGTCGTCACTGCCCCTGTTCCTCTCCCTGCTCCTATCTCGGTTCCTCTCCCTGCTTCTGTCTCTGCCCCTCTCCCTGCTGCTGTCTCTGCCCCTCTCCCTGCTCCTGTCCCTATACCTCTCCCTGCTCCTGTCTCTGATCCTGTCCCTACTCTCTCTTCCCCTCTCTTTACTTCTGTCCCTCCCCTTCTCCCTACTCCTGTCTCTGCCCCTCTCCCTACTCCTGTCTCTGCCCCTCTCCCTGCTCCTGTCCCTTCCCCTTTCCCTGCTCCTGTCTCTTCCTCTGTCCCTGTCCCTTTCCCTGTCCTTATCCCCCCTACTATCCCTCGCCTCCCTTCCCTCCTCCTTACCTCCCTCCCTCTTCTCATCTGGAGAATCATCTCTACCCCTCCTCCTCCGCTTCCTCTCCCTCTCATCCTCATCTCCTCCTCCCTCCTTACTCCTCTCCCTCTCCTCCCTCTCCCTCCTCCTCCTCCTCCTCCACTCCTCTTCCTTCCTCTCATCCTCATACCGCCACCTCCTCCTTTTCTCACTATCCTCCCAATCAGCCTTCCACCCCCTCCCACCCCACGCGTAGTCATCACTCCCATCGGGAGGAGGGGCATTGAGTCCCGGAAAATCCACTGTAGGAACAAGAAAGGGTTCAGGCGAAGGGGACTTCTCACGCTCCCCCTTCCCATCCCCATCCCCATCACCATCAGCATCGCCATCAGCAGAACCTTCCTCGGAAGCATCCTCCAGTACGAGTGCCAGGGACTTGAACTCATTAGGATCTTTAGCATCGTTAGAACCATCAGCATCTGCAGCTGATTTCCCCTTGGGTGGAATAGTCTCTGCTGGAATCTCTCCTGCCTCACTGTCACTGTCCTCTCCTTCCTCCTTCTCCTTCTCGCTCTTCTCCTCCGCTGCTTTCTCGACTTGCTCCTCTGCCGTGTCCTCTTCGTCTGCACCCAGCCGGGGAAAGGAGCAGGAGGGTAGATTGAGAACACCACAAGAAATCAAGCAAATCGGAAAAAGGAAAAGCTTAAGGGCGAGGTGATAGCCAGGAGAGGTGGTAGCCAGGAGAGGGGCTTGCTAAAAAATGTGGGAGAAGCGCAGCGAATACATACAGCCGAGGTAGCCAGGAGGATAGCCAAGGTCTCGCATTCTCCTGAGCCACGGCGGAGGGTCGAGGTCCTGCAAGGGAGGTGGAGACAAAGGGGGAGATATGCGGATTGCAAGTCAGGAAAGGAGCCATCTGAAGGGCCTCAAGCACAGCCGAGGTAGCCAGGAGGATAGCCAAGGTCTCGCATTCTCCTGAGCCACGGCGGAGGGTCAAGATCCTGTGAGAAACGGCGAGTAGAACGAGGCGAGAACGGAAGGGAGGATCAAGCTAGGCGTGAAAAGGAGGGAGGGTCAAGCTAGGATATCTAAACTATTGTATTTTCAAAGGTCTTGCACGAGCAGAAGCGAGAAACTCACCCCTATGCCCATTGCAGCACGGAGCTCCGCACTCAACACCCCAGGCACCAGCCCCTCAAACCTCTCCTCCATCCCTCCTCCTCCTCTCCCCTTCCCCCCTCCCGCCCCTCCAAACCCGTAATACCTCGTCTTCCCCACGCCCCCTCCCGCTCCCCCCCGAGCATCACTCCCGTCCTTCCCACTCTGTCCCTTCTCCTCAGCATGCACAGCCCGTGCTGCTGCCACTGCAGCATGGTCTCTGGGGCGCTGGCAATCTCTTAGAGCGTGGGTGTAGGAGCCGCAGTTGAAGCAGCGGGCAGCGGATTTTAACCTGGCTGCTTCGTCAGTGAGAGAAGAGGAGTTGGAGTGGAAGAAGAGGGGAGTGAGGGTGGAGAGGTCCCCTCCTGCTGCTGCTGCTTCTGCTGCTGGTGCCGTGTTAGCGGGAGGGTCAGAGTCAATTGCTGGTTGAGTGGAATCGTGCGCGGATGGCCCATTGCTGAAGTTGAAGCCCAGGGCGAGCCCGGATTCCGATCTGTCATAGAGAGGAACGTCGTTAGCCGCGTTATAGTGCTTGTTGAACGTCACACCGCCAGTGCTGCTGCTGAGCCTTGCCTTTGCTACATCAGTGGCAAGGGCTTCACTTTGATCATCACCATTTGCAGCCGCAGCAGCTGCATCTGCAGCAGCGATACTTTCTGATACCGCTGCACTTGCAGAAGCAGCACCCACTGCTGCACTGTCCAAAGCAGCATCGCTGGTGGCATCTGCAGCAGGAGTGGAGACACCCGTGTGAACATCACCAGCAGCAACACCAACACCATCAGAAGAAGCAGCAGCAGCAGCAGAAGCAGCAGGCGCAGCAGCGGGTGGTGGCGGTGGTGGCTTTGACGAAAGAGAGGGGGAAACCACAGGCTTGGGCGGGGGCAAAGAGGCCCACACACGCTGGGATGGCAGGGGGGGAGCGGGAGGAGAAGAAAGTTCTAAGGCGCCTTGAAGTGGATGAGATGGCAAAGAGAGGTCGGGGCAGCTGTAATGCACTGACGCCCGCCAGACAGCGAATGGAGCAATCTAAGCAAACCAGCAGTAGAATTTGAAGCAGTGGTGCAGTGGTGCAGGTAAGACAAATCAGGCCCCAGGAGACACCCACCAGCGGTGCCACGCCCCCTGCTGCTGTGCGCGCAGCAGAGGCGCCAGGCGAGAGAAAGGAACCCGAAGGCCCAAGGCGAGTGAGCACGGAGGGGGTTGCAGAGGGAGGTGCAGCGGCTGGGAAGTAGACGTCTGTTCCGCTCAGCTTCCTGCTCTGCTGCTCCTGAGTCTCGCGTTCCTTGGAAAAAGCAAGAGGAGAGAAGAGATTCAACGGGATAAGGGTACTGCTCAAGCAGAATAAGGTAAGCATGATAGCTAGATTAGTATAGCGGGAGAAGGCCTTTATGGTTAGAGCGGATGGCTTGTCTGCTTACAGCAGAAGGGGTCTGTGCTTACAGCGAACGGGGTCTGAGCTTACAGCGGATGGGGTCTGTGCTTAGAGCGGACGGGGTATGTGCTTACAGCGGATGGGGCCTAAGCTTACAGCGGATGGGGACTGTGCGGACTCCCAGGAGGCCCAGGAGGAGAGAAGGTTCTGGAGATGTTCCAAGCTCGCTCTGCCAAAACATTGAGCATTCACAGCCGTGGTCATAAAGGGGAAATGTCAGATGTATCCTCTCAGCCTCGAGTTACCCAGAAACAGATCAAACACATGCCACAGGCCAAACACTTGGTGCAAAACCAGCAACAGACTTAGCGTTAGAGGCTTTTATAGTGCACACAAATGTCGCACGAATGTCACATGGATGTCACACAAATGTCACACAAAAAAAGTCACAGAAATGTCTCATCAATGTCACGCAAGTGCCACTGGCATGTCAGCGCTTACTTGGACATGTTCTCGTAGTGCACACGCACGTAAGGCCCTTTCTCCCACCCTCGCCGCCGCTTCCGGTGGTGGTGATGCAAATGGGGTGCTTGAGATGAATCCTCCATATTAGCCACACTGTTATTGGAATAGTCGCCGCCGCGTTTTAACTGATAGGAATGTGAGGGAGAGACAGAAGTTACTGTGGAATAAGGAATTTCACCCACTGGTGATGGCTTCAGCCGATATAAAAAAAAAATTGGAACATATGAAGGATATATGGAAACTATTGAGTAGCAATAAAATTCGGAAATATTGAATAGCAAAACTGACTACGTAACGAACAGAAACAGGGGCCCACACGAGCCGGGAGGCCAGAAATCGCGAAATTACACGGAGAGTAGATAAGGGAGAGCTGGATGATAAGATGACATGGAAAACAAGAAAAAGTGACGTGGAAAAAACAAAGGCCTAGCAGGGTGAAACATAGGTGGCTATCGTAAGAAGTGTCGTGCGAAATACTAGGCACGCCGAAAAAGGGAGGGTCGATGGATGTAGGATGGTACGAGGCACGCATGGAGTGGTAAACTGACAATGGAGGCTTGAAGGTTGTGCGGTGGTCCGGTTTGAAGGCTTGAAGGTCGTGTTGCGGGAGAGTAGAAGGCTTGAAGGTCGTGCGGCGGGAGAGTAGAAGGCGAGGTAACACCAAAAAAAAAAATCGATTCGAGCCTGGTAAGGAGCAGCCTGAAGAGCACGAGAGACCCGTTCGATGTACGACACGAGGCTATGAAGACCGGAGAGAGGCGGGAATGAGACTTCTCAAATGACCCGAACAGCAGTTGGAATCCTGATTAGACCGATCCGAACCGAACTCCTTGCGCGACACTCGGGTTGAGACGGGTTCTCCCATCAACGGGAGAAAACTGTCTACAAGGGCAGGGCAAGATGACCGACGAGAGGAGAGACATAGAGAGCGGACTCTCGATGTGATTCAAGCAACTGAGACAGGAGGTCAAGGTGGTTCAGGCAAAGCGGGAGAGCAATGTTTCAAAGCAGGAGCAGCATGAGATCGCGGTCAATCGCGAGCCTCGATATCCTCGTGGACCTAGTCTCGGGAAAATTTGACGGGTTCGAAGCTTTCTTTGTCAGATAAGGTGCTACAATAGGTACACCTTACGACTAACCCAATTTCTCTTATCTTTCATGAAACCATGGCTTTACACTCGGAGCATAGTATTTAGTCGGGTCCCCCAAACTCCACTCTCGCACCCAGCTCTTGCTCATTTGCTAGGTGGCATCACATTTGATAGTGTTGCTGCATAAGTGGCCTTGTTTCCAAGCTCTTCCTCAATCCGTAGAAGCTGCAATCATCACAGAAGAAAAGTTAACGTTACAAGGAAAATAAGTACACGGCACATGGACAATCAACACGGGGTGATTTGTGGATGGGATGGTGCAAAAAAAAGGCTCGAAAAGGGGAAAAGCCAAGTCAATTCGTTGAATGTCTGCAAGTGCTCCTTTCGAGAAATCACCTGGTTATACTTGGCGCATCGTTCGCCTCGACAAACTCCCCCTGCCTTGATTCGCTGAGCCCCCATGCCCACTGCCACGTCAGCAAGCAGACAATCCTCCGTGTCCCCCTGCTGACCCAATCCCCCTGCTGCCACTACTGTCCACCCTGCTGCTCTTGCTGCCTTGGCCACTTCTAGAGCCTCTGACAGAGTGCCAATCAGGGGGAGCTGGAGGGGAGAAGAGGAGAGGGAAACGTCTCACATTCCATTGGACTGATATCACCTTATGCAATCTTCACCCGCATAAATGTTACGCAAAATACTTCACCTCAATTACGCTGATGGCTACACTATTACTCACGGACCACAACCCACCTTGATGGCAATGCCATTGCAGGTGCGCCTCTCAATGGCTTGAGCTAGTCGCTTGGCGTTGGAGACCAAAAGGTCATTTCCCACCACCTGCTTTTGGTGCGGTGCAATGCAGTGCCATGGGGTGTAACACAAGGGAACACAATAACGCATTACTAGAGGTGAACAGAGTGAAGAATACGCACAGGTAAATTGAAAAAGAGGCAGTCGCTGCAAATTGGTAACCAAGAGGTGGTTCCCTACCACAAGCATGCTATGCAGTGCAGTGCGGTGCAATGTGGTGCAACCAGCCTCGCGGAGGGCTTGAGTGGCGGAATGTGGTCAAGAGGCAGTGCGGTAACAGACCGGACCTGGGTGAAACCAGCCTCGCAGAGGGCTTGAGTGGCGTCAAAGTCTTCCTGGTCAAAGGGGTCCTCTATGCTCACAATGGGGAACTCTGTAACGAGGATGGGGAAGGTAGAACCAAGGGGAAGGGAACAGAAACGAGTCAAGGAACGGGGGAGGCGGGAAGCCAGCCTCTGAGAGGGCCTGAGCGGCTCTATAGTCTTCCTGATCAAAGGGGTCCTCTGTGCTGGCAAAGGGGCCCTCTGTGATAGAAATGAGGACCCCTGTAACGAGATCAAGGCAAGACGGAGGCAGAGGCAGAGGCGGAAATGGATAGGCTGGAGATGGGACGCTGCGGAAGATAGATATCACCACCTTTGGGCGCTGGCCTGAGCAGGGCGAGTAAACGAAGAGCGGCATTACAAGAACCTGCCTGGCATCACCTGAGCACGGGTCCTGGTACCCGCCTATGAGCTGCTGGACTGTCTTAAGACAAGCTTGACAAGAAGCATGCAGCAGAACAGACCATTCACCGGAGCACTCACCTGAGCACAGCTTCTGGTACACGCTGAGAATTCACCTGAGCATTCACCTGAGCACCATCTGAGATTCACCTGAGCATTCACCTGAGCACCATCTGAGATTCACCTGAGCATTCACCTGAGCACCATCTGAGAATTCACCTGAGCACTCACCTGAGCACAGCTGCTGGTACACGTCTATGAGCTGCTGGACTGTTAGCTGCTCCAAACTGCTCCCAGTGCTGGCTGATGTCATGCTGATGTCAGCACTGCCATCCAGCTGACGCTGCTGCTGCATGCCCAAGTCATAGTGGCCCTCGTCTGTGGGGGGTGGTGTGCGGTGCAGTGGAAGGAATAGAGAATGCATGACTTACACATGCAGGCAAGACATGATGCATGCTCCACTCATAGTGATCCTCGTCTGTGGGGGGTGGTGTGCGGTGCGGTGCGGTGCGGTGGAGGGAATGGGGAATGCATGACTTAAGCAGGGGATGCTGCATGCAAGTCATAATGTCCCTCGTCTATGAGGTGGTGTGCGGTGCGGTGCGGTGGGGGGATTGGGCAGGCATGGATGGGGCATGTCTGACCCATGCGTGATGGACGGAAGGGATGATGCAGCAAGGCAGTACTAATTCTCACTTTATCCACATGCTTATACACACACCCTCCACCCTCCTCCCCTTCACCTTTCCTTCTCCTATAATCACCTGTCCGCCCATTTTAAATACCTCTCACACATCCCCCTCCTTTGTTCACCTGCCACACACACATCCCCCCTTATAATCACCTGTGAACATCCCCCCCTTACAATCACCTGTCACACTTCCCCGCCTTTATAAACACCAGTCACACATTCACCAGTCACCCCCCCTAATAATCACCTGTCACACATCCCCCCCTATAATCACCTGTCACACATCCGCCCCTTACAACCACCAGTCTGTCACCCCCCCCCCCCCCCTTTATAATCACCTGTCACACACATCCCCCCTTATAATCACCTCCTCCCCCCCAATAATCACCTGTCACACATCCCCCCAGGGCAGCATGAATGCTGATCTTCACTTTGTCCGCATGCCCTGCCTTTGCTACTGCTGACGTCAGCAGCTGCAGACCCTCCCTTATGCTGGCAGGAAGGGTGGGGTTGGGGGGGAGGGAGGAGGCGGAAGGAGGCAGGAATGGGGGAATCTGACGGGGAGGATGGGAGGGGGGGAGAGGAGGAAGCGGGGGGAGAGGAGGAAGCGGGGGGAGAGGAGGAAGCGGGGGGAGAGGAGGAAGCGGGGGGAGAGGAGGAAGCGGGGGGAGAGGAGGAAGCGGGGGGATAGGAGGAAGCGGGAAGGGAGGAAAGATGGGGTGGGTGGGGAGGAATGAGGAAGGGGGAACCTTGTCAAGGCACACACACACACATCACTCGTGGCAAGCTGCTACCACAGACCACAATGTCAACGCGTGCTCCGCTCATATCGAACCATTGGAATTCACTTATTCAAACCTTCGCTTCGCTCGCTCATTCTTACCTGCCAAGCGGAAGCCCCAGGCTGCCATCATCGGTCGTGAGCGCTGCTGCTGCCCCAAACCGCTCCGCTGCTATTGCCTGGTGGGAGTGGTCGGATGCGGTGGGATGTGGTGGGATGGGTTGCATGGGCATGGGATGAAGCGCAGCAGCTTCTCTAGCCCCTTGTTCCTTGAAGGGCGAAGGTGCACCCACTGCAGACAGTGACGGCCCTCTGCTACACCCAACCCAACCACTCCTCAGCCGCAGCAGCAGCAGCAGCAGCAGCAGCAGCAGCGGCGGCGGCGGCAGCAGCAGCAGCAGCAGCAGCGGCGGCGGCGGCGGCGGCGGCGGCGGCGGCAGCAGCAGCAGCAGCAGCGGCAGCGGCGGCAGCAGCAGCAAGCACTGCCGTACCTCTGCCCACCCCAAACCCCTCTTCGTCATCTTACTTCCATCCCCACCCGCAGTCACTGCTACACCCATGCCCCCACCCCTTGCCCCCACCCCTTGCCCCCACCCCTTGCCCCCACCCCTTGCCCCCACCCCTTGCCCCCACCCCATGCCCCCACCCCTTGCCCCCACCCCATGCCCCCACCCCTTGCCCCCACCCCTTGCCCCCACCCCATGCCCCCACCCCTTGCCCCCACCCCATGCCCCCACCCCTTGCCCCCACCCCATGCCCCCACCCCTTGCCCCCACCCCTTGCCCCCACCCCTTGCCCCCACCCCTTGCCCCCACCCCTTGCCCCCACCCCTTGCCCCCACCCCTTGCCCCCACCCCTTGCCCCCACCCCTTGCCCCCACCCCTTGCCTTGCCAGACATCAAACCCCTACTCTGCTCTGCCCCCTTGAACAAGGCACGCAAGGTGCCTCCAAGCCCTGAACACACCCACCTGCTGGCATTGCTGCACCTCTGCTCCCACCCACGATACCTCAATTATTGAGGCGCCTCAAAAATAGACTCCTCATGAATGGGTTTTATGTAGAGAGATTGTTTGTTGCTTGGAAAATTGGGTGTTGCTTATTGAAGAGATTGGTGTGCGCGCGGCTTCCGACGCTGCCTACTGGGGAGGGTTCGAGCTCAACTACTTTTCAAGACAACCTCGAGGTTTGGAGACCTGGCGTCTTGGCTTTTGTCAGGATGGCCTGGATTGGTCTCCAAAATTTTTGGTCGACCAGGGTGAAGATAACCTAGAGTTTTGTTTAACGGATGCGTAGCTTCTGCTTAGGGGCTTTGCTTTGCTCGAATTTTCTCATTGGCACCGATGAAGGCTTGCTAGGGATTTCCCTAAACAGCCGAAACATGTTTGTCCCCTTGTTTCAATCGTTGTTACGAGAAGAGCTCCTGTTTTTTCCGAACTCTTGGCTACTTAAGCTCTAAGCATTTTACTGTTTTTCCTAACTTGTCAAAATTGACCTCTACGACTGCGCTCACTGGAAGAATGTCCGAAGGTCTGCTAACACCTGCTGGCATTGCTGCACCTCTGCCCCCACCCACGATAGCTCAATTCTCTTCTCCACCCTTCCTTCCCCTCCTAGCACCCACCTGCAGGCAGTGCTGCACCTCTGCTCCAATCCGCACTGCCTCAGAGAAGGTGGTTGCTCCCACTGGCAGGACGGAGAGGGACTGTGGTGGAGGTTAGTGGGCGGGGATGTGGGGGAGGAAGTGGGGTTGGATAAGAATGAGGAAGAGGGACGACAGCAGTGCTGTACCTCTGCCCCCACCCGCACTGCCTCAGAGAAGGTGGTCGCTCCCACTGGCAGGATGGAAAGGGACTGCAGGTGGTGTGGGTGAATAAGGATGTGTGGGAGGAAGAGGATAGGGGGAAGAATGAGGAAGGGGGGCGACAGCACTGCTGCACCTCTGCTCCAATCAGCGCTGCTTCAGGGAAGGTGGTTGCTCCCACTGGCAGGATGGAGAGGGACTGGGGGAAGGAGTAGGGATGGGGGGGGGAGAGGAGGAGGAGGGATGAGGGTGGGAGAGGAGGAGGGACGAGGATGGGAGAAGAGGAGGGATGGGGGGGGGAGAGGAGGAGGGATGGGGCCGGGGGGTGGGGGAGGGAGGAGGGAGGCGAAAGAGGCGGCAGAGCAGGGCGTGAGAAGGACACCGGAAAGGAGGGCAGACTGGGACCTTTGACCCTCACTACTATCCAACAAGGCTGCTGCGACGAGGGCAATCCAAGGAGGCTGCTGCCACATGCACTCACATGGAAGGGAGGTGACGCGGCGGAGGGGACTTTTGAGTCGACTCAAAAGGTGACTTTTGACTTTTGAGTCGACTCAAAAGGTGACTTTTGAATTTTGACTTTTGAGTCGACTCAAAAGGTGACTTTTGACTTTTGACTTTTGAGTCGGCTCAAAAGTCACCTCGTTGGCAATCCAAGGAGGCTGCTGCCTCGTGCACTCACATGGAAGGGAGGTGACGCGGCGGAGGGGGGCGTGAGGACACCGGAGAGGAGGGCAAACTCTGGCACGGGGAGAGAGGGGTGGGGGACGGCTGCCAGGGATGCGATGTACTCGTGCACTGGCACCTGCGGTTATGTCAGAGGAGACAGAGGAAGGGCAGCAGAGGAGAGTGGAGTGGGGGACAGTTGCCAGCGAGGCGATGCACTCGAGCACTGGCACCCAACGTTCAGTTCAGAGCAGGGGAGGAAAGCAACGTTCAGTTCAGAGCAGGGGAGGAAAGCAGAGGAGCGGCAGCAGAGGGATCTATTTTTGAGGCGCCTCAAAAATAGACTCCTCACGCAGAGGGAGGAGAGGAGTGGAAAGAGGGCGGCAGAGAGGTGACCAAACTCCGGCACATGGAGAGAGAAAGTGGGGAGGAAGGAGATACGCATTGGTGCGCTGGCGATAGAGAGATACAAGAAGGGGGGAGGATTGGATGCTGTTAAGGGATAGTAGGGCGAGGTGGAGGGGGGGGAGGGGGATGAGGGGAGAAAGAGGAGGTGAGAGAAGCGGGAGAGAGGGTGAGGGACGTCATTAAGGGATGCGAAGTACTCGTGCACCGGCAAAGGAAGACACACGAATTCAAAGAGAAGAAGAGGATAGGCGAAGGGTGGTTTGTTGTGGGGGGAGGTAGAGAATATGGGAAGAGAAGAAAGAGGGGGAAGAGGAAATAAGGACTCATGACATTACAAACATAAGGACTCGTGACTCGTTACAAACATGCTGCCATGGGAGTGGGGCCCTCATCAAGTTCCCAACTCCCTCCTTCACTCCTCCTGCCCGGCACACTGTCGGAACACCTTCTCTTTGCCCTTCTCTCTCTCCCGCCCCTCAACTTTTCTCTCTCCCTCCTCTCACCTCTCCCTCTGCCGCCCCTGCCCGGCACACTGCCAGAGACACGGCGAGAATGGCATTGGCTCCCAGCTCCCCCTGCAGAAAAGGGGGGGGAGGCACACGGGACGGGGGGTGGGGGGTGGGAGGGGAGAATGGAGAGGGCGAGACGCGTGTGAGAATGGCACTCCCAGCTTGCCCTGCAGGAGAGGGAGGGAAAGAAGGGGGACGTTTGAGTCGACTCAAAAGTCACCTCGTGAGACCGGGAGAGGGAAGAAGGGGGTGCGACCGGGAGGATGGGGACACCGGGAAAGATGGGAGTGCGAGAAAGAGGCACGGACAACATTGGAGTCCTGCTCCCCCTGACATCTAGGGCGACAATGAAAGAACCCTCACCATCTGCTCACCTCACCCTCACCCCCCTCTTGGAGCATGAAGGAAGGTACGGGGGGGGGCCTGACATCTAGTGACCCTCTTTTACTCATGTCCTGAAGAGGGACCGTAGATGCCAGGACCCTAGATGGCATTATCGCCCTGAATCTCCATCACCCCCCCTCCCCCTTCCCTCCCCGTTCCCTTCCCCCCCTCTCCCCCATCCCCCCTGCAGCAATACATTTCTGCTCCCCTCCAGAAACCCTCCCCATCCTCCCCCCCCTCTCCCCCCCCCAATCCCCCCCCTCTCCACCCACCTTGTCGTCCGTCTGATCCAGCTCAGAAGACAAGAGCGCCCTGTTGCTCAGAAGACAAGAGCGCCCTGTTGCTCAGAAGACAAGAGCGCCCTGTTGCTCAGAAGACAAGAGCGCCCTGTTGCTCAGAAGACAAGAGCGCCCTGTTGCTCAGAAGACAAGAGCGCCCTGTTGCTCAGAAGACAAGAGCGCCCTGTTGCTCAGAAGACAAGAGCGCCCTGTTGCTCAGAAGACAAGAGCGCCCTGTTGCTCAGAAGACAAGAGCGCCCTGTTGCTCAGAAGACAAGAGCGCCCTGTTGCTCAGAAGACAAGAGCGCCCTGTTGCTCAGAAGACAAGAGCGCCCTGTTGCTCAGAAGACAAGAGCGCCCTGTTGCTCAGAAGACAAGAGCGCCCTGTTGCTCAGAAGACAAGAGCGCCCTGTTGCTCAGAAGACAAGAGCGCCCTGTTGCTCAGAAGACAAGAGCGCCCTGTTGCTCAGAAGACAAGAGCGCCCTGTTGCTCAGAAGACAAGAGCGCCCTGTTGCTCAGAAGACAAGAGCGCCCTGTTGCTCAGAAGACAAGAGCGCCCTGTTGCTCAGAAGACAAGAGCGCCCTGTTGCTCAGAAGACAAGAGCGCCCTGTTGCTCAGAAGACAAGAGCGCCCTGTTGCTCAGAAGACAAGAGCGCCCTGTTGCTCAGAAGACAAGAGCGCCCTGTTGCTCAGAAGACAAGAGCGCCCTGTTGCTCAGAAGACAAGAGCGCCCTGTTGCTCAGAAGACAAGAGCGCCCTGTTGCTCAGAAGACAAGAGCGCCCTGTTGCTCAGAAGACAAGAGCGCCCTGTTGCTCAGAAGACAAGAGCGCCCTGTTGCTCAGAAGACAAGAGCGCCCTGTTGCTCAGAAGACAAGAGCGCCCTGTTGCTCAGAAGACAAGAGCGCCCTGTTGCTCAGAAGACAAGAGCGCCCTGTTGCTCAGAAGACAAGAGCGCCCTGTTGCTCAGAAGACAAGAGCGCCCTGTTGCTCAGAAGACAAGAGCGCCCTGTTGCTCAGAAGACAAGAGCGCCCTGTTGCTCAGAAGACAAGAGCGCCCTGTTGCTCAGAAGACAAGAGCGCCTGGCCAGAAGACAAGAGCGCCCTGTTGCTCAGAAGACAAGAGCGCCCTGTTGCTCAGAAGACAAGAGCGCCCTGTTGCTCAGAAGACAAGAGCGCCCTGTTGCTCAGAAGACAAGAGCGCCCTGTTGCTCAGAAGACAAGAGCGCCCTGTTGCTCAGAAGACAAGAGCGCCCTGTTGCTCAGAAGACAAGAGCGCCCTGTTGCTCAGAAGACAAGAGCGCCCTGTTGCTCAGAAGACAAGAGCGCCCTGTTGCTCAGAAGACAAGAGCGCCCTGTTGCTCAGAAGACAAGAGCGCCCTGTTGCTCAGAAGACAAGAGCGCCCTGTTGCTCAGAAGACAAGAGCGCCCTGTTGCTCAGAAGACAAGAGCGCCCTGTTGCTCAGAAGACAAGAGCGCCCTGTTGCTCAGAAGACAAGAGCGCCCTGTTGCTCAGAAGACAAGAGCGCCCTGTTGCTCAGAAGACAAGAGCGCCCTGTTGCTCAGAAGACAAGAGCGCCCTGTTGCTCAGAAGACAAGAGCGCCCTGTTGCTCAGAAGACAAGAGCGCCCTGTTGCTCAGAAGACAAGAGCGCCCTGTTGCTCAGAAGACAAGAGCGCCCTGTTGCTCAGAAGACAAGAGCGCCCTGTTGCTCAGAAGACAAGAGCGCCCTGTTGCTCAGAAGACAAGAGCGCCCTGTTGCTCAGAAGACAAGAGCGCCCTGTTGCTCAGAAGACAAGAGCGCCCTGTTGCTCAGAAGACAAGAGCGCCCTGTTGCTCAGAAGACAAGAGCGCCCTGTTGCTCAGAAGACAAGAGCGCCCTGTTGCTCAGAAGACAAGAGCGCCCTGTTGCTCAGAAGACAAGAGCGCCCTGTTGCTCAGAAGACAAGAGCGCCCTGTTGCTCAGAAGACAAGAGCGCCCTGTTGCTCAGAAGACAAGAGCGCCCTGTTGCTCAGAAGACAAGAGCGCCCTGTTGCTCAGAAGACAGACAAGAGCGCCCTGTTGCTCAGAAGACAAGAGCGCCCTGTTGCTCAGAAGACAAGAGCGCCCTGTTGCTCAGAAGACAAGAGCGCCCTGTTGCTCAGAAGACAAGAGCGCCCTGTTGCTCAGAAGACAAGAGCGCCCTGTTGCTCAGAAGACAAGAGCGCCCTGTTGCTCAGAAGACAAGAGCGCCCTGTTGCTCAGAAGACAAGAGCGCCCTGTTGCTCAGAAGACAAGAGCGCCCTGTTGCTCAGAAGACAAGAGCGCCCTGTTGCTCAGAAGACAAGAGCGCCCTGTTGCTCAGAAGACAAGAGCGCCCTGTTGCTCAGAAGACAAGAGCGCCCTGTTGCTCAGAAGACAAGAGCGCCCTGTTGCTCAGAAGACAAGAGCGCCCTGTTGCTCAGAAGACAAGAGCGCCCTGTTGCTCAGAAGACAAGAGCGCCCTGTTGCTCAGAAGACAAGAGCGCCCTGTTGCTCAGAAGACAAGAGCGCCCTGTTGCTCAGAAGACAAGAGCGCCCTGTTGCTCAGAAGACAAGAGCGCCCTGTTGCTCAGAAGACAAGAGCGCCCTGTTGCTCAGAAGACAAGAGCGCCCTGTTGCTCAGAAGACAAGAGCGCCCTGTTGCTCAGAAGACAAGAGCGCCCTGTTGCTCAGAAGACAAGAGCGCCCTGTTGCTCAGAAGACAAGAGCGCCCTGTTGCTCAGAAGACAAGAGCGCCCTGTTGCTCAGAAGACAAGAGCGCCCTGTTGCTCAGAAGACAAGAGCGCCCTGTTGCTCAGAAGACAAGAGCGCCCTGTTGCTCAGAAGACAAGAGCGCCCTGTTGCTCAGAAGACAAGAGCGCCCTGTTGCTCAGAAGACAAGAGCGCCCTGTTGCTCAGAAGACAAGAGCGCCCTGTTGCTCAGAAGACAAGAGCGCCCTGTTGCTCAGAAGACAAGAGCGCCCTGTTGCTCAGAAGACAAGAGCGCCCTGTTGCTCAGAAGACAAGAGCGCCCTGTTGCTCAGAAGACAAGAGCGCCCTGTTGCTCAGAAGACAAGAGCGCCCTGTTGCTCAGAAGACAAGAGCGCCCTGTTGCTCAGAAGACAAGAGCGCCCTGTTGCTCAGAAGACAAGAGCGCCCTGTTGCTCAGAAGACAAGAGCGCCCTGTTGCTCAGAAGACAAGAGCGCCCTGTTGCTCAGAAGACAAGAGCGCCCTGTTGCTCAGAAGACAAGAGCGCCCTGTTGCTCAGAAGACAAGAGCGCCCTGTTGCTCAGAAGACAAGAGCGCCCTGTTGCTCAGAAGACAAGAGCGCCCTGTTGCTCAGAAGACAAGAGCGCCCTGTTGCTCAGAAGACAAGAGCGCCCTGTTGCTCAGAAGACAAGAGCGCCCTGTTGCTCAGAAGACAAGAGCGCCCTGTTGCTCAGAAGACAAGAGCGCCCTGTTGCTCAGAAGACAAGAGCGCCCTGTTGCTCAGAAGACAAGAGCGCCCTGTTGCTCAGAAGACAAGAGCGCCCTGTTGCTCAGAAGACAAGAGCGCCCTGTTGCTCAGAAGACAAGAGCGCCCTGTTGCTCAGAAGACAAGAGCGCCCTGTTGCTCAGAAGACAAGAGCGCCCTGTTGCTCAGAAGACAAGAGCGCCCTGTTGCTCAGAAGACAAGAGCGCCCTGTTGCTCAGAAGACAAGAGCGCCCTGTTGCTCAGAAGACAAGAGCGCCCTGTTGCTCAGAAGACAAGAGCGCCCTGTTGCTCAGAAGACAAGAGCGCCCTGTTGCTCAGAAGACAAGAGCGCCCTGTTGCTCAGAAGACAAGAGCGCCCTGTTGCTCAGAAGACAAGAGCGCCCTGTTGCTCAGAAGACAAGAGCGCCCTGTTGCTCAGAAGACAAGAGCGCCCTGTTGCTCAGAAGACAAGAGCGCCCTGTTGCTCAGAAGACAAGAGCGCCCTGTTGCTCAGAAGACAAGAGCGCCCTGTTGCTCAGAAGACAAGAGCGCCCTGTTGCTCAGAAGACAAGAGCGCCCTGTTGCTCAGAGCGCCCTGTTGCTCAGAAGACAAGAGCGCCCTGTTGCTCAGAAGACAAGAGCGCCCTGTTGCTCAGAAGACAAGAGCGCCCTGTTGCTCAGAAGACAAGAGCGCCCTGTTGCTCAGAAGACAAGAGCGCCCTGTTGCTCAGAAGACAAGAGCGCCCTGTTGCTCAGAAGACAAGAGCGCCCTGTTGCTCAGAAGACAAGAGCGCCCTGTTGCTCAGAAGACAAGAGCGCCCTGTTGCTCAGAAGACAAGAGCGCCCTGTTGCTCAGAAGACAAGAGCGCCCTGTTGCTCAGAAGACAAGAGCGCCCTGTTGCTCAGAAGACAAGAGCGCCCTGTTGCTCAGAAGACAAGAGCGCCCTGTTGCTCAGAAGACAAGAGCGCCCTGTTGCTCAGAAGACAAGAGCGCCCTGTTGCTCAGAAGACAAGAGCGCCCTGTTGCTCAGAAGACAAGAGCGCCCTGTTGCTCAGAAGACAAGAGCGCCCTGTTGCTCAGAAGACAAGAGCGCCCTGTTGCTCAGAAGACAAGAGCGCCCTGTTGCTCAGAAGACAAGAGCGCCCTGTTGCTCAGAAGACAAGAGCGCCCTGTTGCTCAGAAGACAAGAGCGCCCTGTTGCTCAGAAGACAAGAGCGCCCTGTTGCTCAGAAGACAAGAGCGCCCTGTTGCTCAGAAGACAAGAGCGCCCTGTTGCTCAGAAGACAAGAGCGCCCTGTTGCTCAGAAGACAAGAGCGCCCTGTTGCTCAGAAGACAAGAGCGCCCTGTTGCTCAGAAGACAAGAGCGCCCTGTTGCTCAGAAGACAAGAGCGCCCTGTTGCTCAGAAGACAAGAGCGCCCTGTTGCTCAGAAGACTGACAGAAGACATGAGCCTGTCAATCTTCCCCTGCTGCGAGGGTCCCTACCCCCCTTGAAGGTCCTTACTACCCCCCTGGAAGGTCCCTACCCCCCCGGAAGGTCCCTACCCCCCCGGAAGGTCCCTACCCCCACGCTCACCTTGTTGTCCGTCTGATCCAGCTCAGCTGCCATGAGCCTATCCATCTCCCCTTGCTCCCGCGGGTCCCTCCCCACCACGGCTGCTGCAATCGCCTGATTCACGTTGGCCACCGCCCTCTGCAGCCCCTTGCCAAAATACACTCCCTCCTCCCCATCCCGCACCTCCACTGCCTCGTAGCTGGGAGAAAAGAGTGGTGGGAAGAGAGAGAGAGTGGAGACGACAGTCCGAGGTGCTGCAATCGCCTCCTTCACACGTTAACCACCGCCCTCTGCAGCCGCCTGCCAAAGAAGGTAGTCTCCATTCCAAAGCAGGTAGCTCCACAGGTGGAATACCTACCATTCCATTTCCCACCACTGCTGCTCCACAGCTGAATGAGCTTTGGGGGGGATACGGGTGGCGTTTGAGTCGACTCAAAAGTTTTGCGGGGGATACGGGTGGCGTGCTCTGCCCGGAGGCCAGAGGCATCACACGTCTTCCCGCTGATGCGATAAGGGGAGGAAGGCATTGTGGAAATGGCACGGCACGGCAGGGGGTGATGATGCGAGGAAGGGCGATCGCTCGATTGTGGCGCACCGTAACACTGCCACGGCTCCGACAGGCGCATCACAACATGGGGGCTTTTCCCGCATGTCGTGTCACGCCAGAGGCAACAAGTGCTGTACCATGAAACGCCCTCACATGCCAGATGTAACGCCCTCACATGCCAGATGTAACGCCGGTGGGAACGGAGGCGCGGAACTTCCCTCTGTGCGAGCACACCTCCGCCTCCAGTGTGGGCTCGCCCCGCGCATCCAGCACCATGCGCCCCTTCACGCTCAGAATGGTTGACGGGGCTAGGCGTTGTAAATGGCGTGCCTGGGAGAGATGGGGGAGAGGACAGGACAGTTGGGATTCTTGAGTCGTGATGGGGAAGAGGTCGTGACTCGTGAGTCGCCTCCAGCACGGATTCTTTCCCCCCGCGCGTCCAGCGCTATGCGCCCCTTCACGCTCAGTACCACAGCTGGGGAGAGTCGGTGCAAGTGACGTGCCTGGGAGTGGAGGAGAGGCAGGAGGGGAGAGGTCTTGTCGGCTCATGCCGCGCGTCCAGAGCTGGTTTCCGGTGTCGGCTCCCCCTGCGCGTCCAGCACCATCCGCCCCTTCGCGCTCAGAATGGTCCAAGGCGCCAACCGTTGCACCGTGCATTGACGGCCTCCGACAGCGACAGATTGCAATGGACAATCAGCGGGACGGCTTACGACGAGTATAAGCGGATTAGCTTACAATGAATGCGATGGGTTGATCTGTTTTGGCGCGCGCTGCTGCATTGACCGCCTCCTCTATCCGCAGCGACAGCTTGCAGTGAGCGTTAACGGACGAGCTTACAACGAGCATCAAGTGAGCTTATGACGAGTATAAGCAAATGAGCTTACAATGAATGCGACGGGTTCATCTGTCTTGGCCCGCACGGCCGCGTTGACCGCCTCCTCTATCCGCAGCGACAGCTTGTGGCGATCCAAGTACTCCTGCACCGTCATCGACATGCTTACGTCACTCGCACTCGCCCTCGCTCACTCGCACTCGCCCTCACTCACTCTTACTCGCTCCTTCACGCACTCTCACGCGCTGTCCCTCACCTCACTCTCTCACTCACTTTACTTCGAAATCCGTTCGCGCGCTCTCTCTCGCGCCGCTCTCGGGAACTATGCACAGCCTCCTTCACGCGGGATGTTGGAAAACGAAACGCGTGCTTTAACCGCGTCTCCCTAACCCCGACTGCAGCCTCGGTCCTTTGTCTCGCCCGTTCGTTCCCGCAACTGTGAACGCCGATTCGCCACTTTTTACCCTCTCTTCTCTCTCAAACTACTATTTTCATTCGACAAGTGTCTCTTCTAGACGGCTCGTGCAAATAGAATTCGGAAGTATTCTGTCCGCAAAATCCGCTTGGCTGCTGTGACTTGCGCTGAATGTGGAGAGGGAAGGGAGAAATAATGCTGACAGTGCCTACATTCATCCCCGTCTCAGCCCCTCCGTTTCCCGCTGTAAGCTCCTCAAAATCAGATTCTATAATGCATATGGAAGGAAGTTTTGGGATCAATATCAATCCGCCACCGTACTGCGCCCAAGCTAAACTACTCTGCACCTTATAATGCCGCGTCCAATCCCGTTGGAAGAAAGATCCTGGGGGCGATCGATCCTGATTCTCAATTCAGAGTGTTCTGCCAGAGCCAGGTTCGCTCCACGCCGTTCCTCAGCCGAACTTCGCCCTTCTGCGAACAAGCGATGCTAGCTGCGATCTCGCAACTCTGCTTCCATTTTCGAGGCCGACTAAAAACGTCGCTAAATGTAACAGTTAACGAATCAGGCGATGTGGAAGGTATTCGTGCAAAGTGCGAGGAGCGCTTGGTTGGTTGGGAGTGAGCTGGCGACGTATGCGAACCTGGGTGCAAATAACGTTCGAACACTAGTTTGTAGTGCCCTCTACTAGGACGGGCTTAAATAGTTCAAACCTTATTCATTTCGTGAGTAGTAACCTGATTGTAATTTGTAACACCTTAATTAAGGTTTCGCCAGGACACGAAAGAAACTCACGCGCACCGCGGCTTCACATGCTTCGGGCCATGTACCAGACTTCGGATTGGTAACGTAAGAAAGCCATGAGGTACAAGATTTGGGGATGGGGTTCCAAGTGTGTCGCACCTGGATTTCGCCCCACTGGCTGTGGCGAAACCAGGCGACGTCGCGAATGCATCTGCGCGCGCGACGCCAGACCACATCCGCGACCGAACCTGCCGCAAGTTGAGTGTCTCTCTCACATGTGGATATGGTGATTTCCCCGCCTTTTGTATTTTATGCGCTGCGAAACAGATGTTTCGCGCAGGTATACATTTGGTAACTGCGTTTTGGGCCGTTGCGCACCGTTCGGTTTTGCGCGCCGTACACATCTCGACAATCGGCGTCCCGCTTGTGTGCTACGTGCGAACGGGGACACAATTTCTGGTGTTTACGAATTCAGAATCGTTTCATGGATCTGTACCCGGATTGGTAAATCGTGTCCCAAACCCCGAAATGAACTATTTGGAGCCGCCCTTACGGTACGAAACTGACACCGTATTGACGACGAGCCAAGTTCAGCCGAATGCGCCCCTCTGATACCATGGTCGAACAGGAGGAACGTGCCAGCATTGTAACACGAGCCATAGTGCTCACTGGTGAGGTGAGGCATTCGAGCCAGCAACAGCAATCCATTGCTCGGTAGACGTCGGGCCAAATTTGCGCACTCGACGCAGCAAGTACAGTATGCTTGAGACGTGACAGAACCGAACGGGACGTGCTTTTTGGAGTGGAAGGGATCACTGTAGCGATGGCTGATAGTGGACGGGAGGATGGCGAAATGGTCGCTCGAGAGGTTTCTAAGGGACAGAATGACACGGACGAGTCTAATGGGACTAAGGACGAAGGCGACTTAGTGGAGATTAAGATCGTCGATGATAAAGCGGCACGGGGGTTAGTAAGCGATGAGAAGCGGAAAGCGGCGGGGGGGAAGAAGCGGAAGAAGAAGCGGCCGGCGGGGCGGAAGTGGGCGGTGTTGGTTGTCGGGATGCGGGGGGAGGCGGAGCTGTTACAGTGCACGAAGCAGGCCATCATGCGCCGCGTGTCCGTCCCCGCGCGCGATCTGCGCCTGCACGGCCCGCTACTATCCCCCGCCGCTGCCATTCTAGGTGCGCTTTGAACTACTCTAAGCAAAGTCGGTCCGCGCGCGCGACGTGCGCTTGCATTGCCCTTGCTCTCCCCAGGCCGCTGCTATTCTCGGTGCGCGTTGAGTCAGAGGCGAAGCGAAATGTGCGCCGCGTGTCCGTTCTCGCGCGCGACCTGCTGCCGCGATTCTCGGCGAGTCTTAATAAACACAGTATTCGAGAATGTCAGGGACGCGGCGACACGCAAAATGCACGCCCAGTGCCCTAATTAACCACCCGACCCCATACCCTGTGGTGAGTGAATCTGAAACACATCAGATTGTCACATCTGCTCTTCTACCCTCTCCTTCCTTCCCCAGCTCTGCTACCCTCCTCGTGGTTACCGTGTTACAGGCAGGGAGGGGTGCATGATGGTGATTTTCTAGTCGACTCAAAAATCACCTTCCCCTGCTCCCTCCATGTGGTTACCGTGTTACAGGCCGGGAGGGGTGCATGATGGTGAACCTGGAGCACATCAAGGCCATCATCTCCGCTCACGAGCTGCTCCTCTTCCACCCCTCCTCGCCGCCCGTCGCCGCCTTCGCCGCCCACCTGGAGCGCGTGCTGGCCATGGCTCCCGGAGACGTGCTGGCACAGGGAAAAAATCAGGCTCCAACTCAGGCCGGGGCGCATGCCGGGGCGCAGGCAGGGGCACAGGGGAAGGAAAAGACACAGGCACAGGAGCAGGCACGGACACATGCTCATGCCCATGCTGCTGAGGAGACAGATATGCAGAAGAGAGGGGAGGAAGCAGAACGGAAGGAGGAAATCAGATGGGGGAGAGGAGGTGAGGGGAGAGGGGGGGAAGCAGGTTCGGCAGGAGAGCGAGGCAGAAGTGTAGGTGGAGAGCAATGCGGGGAGGGAGAGATTGAGGTCGTTGGAATCGCCACGGGAAGAAACGAGGGTGAAACACGAGGTGTGGGGGATGGAGGAGACAGAGGAGGGGAGATAGAAGGAGGGAGGGAGGGGGAGAGGAGAGCAGAACGAGGGGCAGTAGAAGCTGTGAGGGAACGAGAAAAGGGGGAGGAGGAGGAGGAGGAGGAGGAGGAGGAGGAGGAGGATGAGCTACTCCCATTCGAGTTCCGCGTGCTGGAGCTGATTCTAGAGGCCGTGGTGAGCGGCAAGCTGGAGCCGGAGTGCCGCGAGCTGGAGAGGGACGCGTACTCGGCTCTCGACTCTCTTGCGAAGGCGGTCAGCACTGCGAGTTTGGAGACTGTCAGAGGGGTGAAGAACCGACTCACCGTGCTGACCTCCCGGGTTCAAAAGGTGAGGTGAGGAGGGAGAGGGGTTGTTTCAGCTGATTTAGAGAGACATTGTAGGTCAAAATCTGTAAGCATGCTGGCCTTGGTGGGTGCTGGAGCTGATTCTAGAGGCTGTGGTGAGCGGCAAGCTGGAGCAGGAGTGCAGAGCACTGGAGAGAGACGCGTATGCGGCGCTTGAATCGCTGGCAAAGGCTGTCAGCGCTGCCAGCTTGGAGGCAGTGAGAGGGGTGCAGAACCGGCTGACCATGCTCTCTCTTGCCCTCCCCGCTGCCGTCTCTCTCCCTGGTGCCTTCCCTCCCCCTCCGATCAGGTCCGAGGCGAGTTGGAGCATGTATGGCAGGGAGACGCCAGCGGCACGGCAGGGGCACGGCAGGGGCAAGTTGGAGCACCTCACCCACTGCTGCTGCTCCCTCTTCTCTCCTCTCCCTTGCGCTCTCTGTCATCAGGTGCGGGACGAGTTGGAGCACCTGCTAGATGACGACCAGGACATGGCAGACCTCTACCTCACTCGCCGCCTGCAGTGGCTCAGACTGCCCGACTCCCCCTCACACTCCTCCTCACGCTCTCCTTCGCACTCTCCCTCACACTCTCGCACACACTCTCCTTTGCACCCTACCTCACACTCTCCCTCACACTCTCCCTCACACTCTCCTTTACATCCTACCTCACACTCTCCCTCACCCTCACCCTCACCATCCCCTACTCCTGGCTCCCCTCCTCCCCATCTCCCACCCGCCATTTCTTCTTATCCTCCCTCTGCTGCCACTCCTGCTTCCACAGCTGCTCTCTCTCCTGCTGCACCTCCCCTTCTCATACCTTCCGTCTCTGCTGTTGGTGCTTCTTCCCCCACTCCCCCTCTCACCATCGCACAAGTTACCTCCCCCGCACCCTCCGCCTCTGTATCTGTCTCTAGTCACGGGGACTCCCTCACTCACTCCCTCTCTCATTCCCTCACGCACTCCCTCCCCCCCTCGCTCTCTCACACACTCGCCTTCCTTCCTGTGACTGGAAGGAGCGTCCGCGGCTCAGGGAGAGGCGCATGGGGGGGCATGGGGGGAGCGATAAGGGGAGGGATGGGGGAAATGGGGGGATTGGGGGTGGGGGTGGGGACGGAGAGTACTGTGAGCTCGAGTGTGGTGAGTGTGGGAGGTGAGGATGTGGAGGAGCTGGAGATGCTGCTGGAGGCGTACTTCACGCAACTTGACCGTCTGTTGAACGACTTAACAGCGGTGAGTGATGTTGGGTGATGTGTGCTCTGCCATGCCATTCTATTGGCAAGTGTTCCGTTTACTTCATGGGAGGTGAGCATGTGGAGGAGCTGGAGATGCTGATTGGTGGCGTACTTCACTCACGTTGACCGCCTCGCTGCCAGAACGGCTGTTGAGCGATCTCACGGCGGTGAGTGAATGGTGTTCAGTGCTTGCCTCACCATCGTCTAGGCAAGTGTTTCGTTTGCTTCACACAAGGGGTAGGTGGGGAGGAGCTTGAGATTAGACACGGGCATGAGCCGAGCCTGGCTCGGCTCGCCTCGAGCCGGGCCGTCAGGATCCGTGGCTTGGCTCATCAGGGGGGCTTGTGTGGGCTCTCAATTGGGGCCACAGGGTTGGGGGTCTCTAGTCCGGGGCGTGGTCCAGATTGTTTAGCTGATCGTCTGCTTCTACATCTTACAAAACTCTCAGGACGTGCTGCAGGTTAAATAGGGCTGGTTGAGGGCGACAGGGTGAGGTTAGGGTTGGCAGGCGAAATGGGCGCGGGGGGGTTGGTCGATCTGAAGTTTGACAGTCGCAAAACCCCCCTTTCTTGAGCCGCGAGCCGGTTGGCTCGAGATTGAGCCAGCTCGAGTCGGCTCGACTCTGGCTCGCCTGATTTTGAGTGCGCGAGCCGAGCCGAGCCGCCGGCTCGAGTCGAGCCGAGCCGAGCCGAGCCAGGTGTGGCTCGGCTTGTGCCCATGTCTACTTGAGATGCTGCGAACCCGCCTCATCTCGCTCGCCCAAATCATGTCCCGCGGTTGGCATCCGGAGATCTGCTCCATGGTCGAGAGGAGCAGAGATGGGGTTAGGCGGCCCTGCATTATCAACCGACTTCCCCCCCCACACCCCTTCCCCCCTGTGCCCTTGAGCATGGGTTGCAACAACCATCTCGTTTTCCCAAGTATGAGCGATTGTCTCGGAGAAGGAAGGCGGAGCCCTCCCAGCCCGAGCACCCAATGTCTGCCTCGCATTGCTTTCTCGAGTTCCACCTGGATATGTGTGGCATTCAAGCAGGCTTGCCTTTTAGCGCAACGGGTGTTCAAAGTTTCGATAATTCACGGAGTTCGGCAATTCGCATTATGTGTTGCATTTTGATTCATTCTTCAACAAGCCAAGTTCGTAGAAATCCATCGTCAGGAGTGGGGTCCTGGTTCTTGTTTTTGAGAAATTTCGAAAACAAAACACGTCAGGAGTGGGGTCCTGGTTCTTATTAGGTGCCGGGGCTCGTGGGCGCCCAGCTCAAGAAGAGGGCTTTTGCGACCTGACGACCAGTCTCGGTTTGCAGAGAGATTTTCGTGTTTCGTGTTTTGTGGTCCGTGCTTCGTGCCCACCTGCAACTTGGTTTGACGCACTGCGAGCGGGATGGTTGGGGGGGTATCATAATGGGTCCCTTGCCATCAGCGCTCCGTCCCAGGCCTTCCTAGAGGAACTCATAAGGCTGGGCAAAGATCCCGATGCCACGAGAGATTGAGTACCAATGCCGGGGGATGTTAGGATGGGAAGAGAAGTGTTGGAAGGATACTTGAGGTCCGTCTTCCCTCGTTTATGCTTGGTGGGCCCAAGCCTCGTCCATCAGGGCTGGGGATTCGGTTTGGTTGAGCATGGACGCCCGGTGCCGGTGCCACCGGGTCATCTCAATTCCTGATGCCGAGGTCCGTCACGATCCAAACGGAATGAGCTTCGGTTGCCTTTGCACCACCCAAGCCGAGCGTATTCGCATCTAGCCTCGCTCCCGATCGCGGCTAGCCTTTCAGATGAGGGGCTCAATAAGCTCATTGCGTGGGAGGGGCCAGCAACCTGACCTTCTGCCAGAAAAGGTTCGCTTGGTCCCCCTGTGTTGCGAGCAGAGCAACCTGGAGGAGTTGAAGGCGGTCGTTTCGTCACTCGTTATTAGGGGCGTTTGCTGAGTTCTGGAATCAACCCAAGGTGGTGCCCCATGCCCGGCGGGGTGAGCTTTCCATTCGGCACCACAACCAATCCATTGATGCTCTCGCTATTTCGAGCCACCGCACCCCGCTTGCTCGCCAATTTCTCGCGAAAACGACGGAGACGCTTGCAGGGCATAGCCTGAGGTTGGGCTTCGTGCATTGCTCCGACGGATCCTCCGACGAGGCCACGGCCTCAAAGTTCCGGCAGCCGGCTGAACGCCGGCTGGCATCCTTCCGTGCCCTCGAGCATGCCCTGAGAGCTCGCTTCTTCCTTGGAGGACGTGAGAGCCCGCCATCTTTTTGCCAAGTGTGTTCCGCCAGGTCGCCTGGTTTGTTCTGCCTGGTTTGTTCTGCCTGGTTTGTCCTGCCTGGTTTGTCCTGCCAGGTTTGTCTTGCAAGGTTTGTCCTGCCTGGTTTGTTCTGCCAGGTTTGTCCTGAAAGGTTTGTTCAGCCAGGTTTGTTGTTTCGTGCCAAGGGATGCGGGGATGTGGTGGTGCTGCGGGTGCTGCTGGAGGCATACCATATTCCTTCACTCCTGCACTCACCTCATTTACTAGCGTAAATTGGCTGTTGATTGGTTTCACTGCAGCGAGTGCCACTACATGATTTTGAGTGCACTGCTGTGGGCGAATGGGATATGTGATAGGTTGAGATGATGTATGTATGAGTATGCGGGTGACACAGAGGATCATTTCAACACAGGCTGGACTGGACGACCATCACTCTCTCCCCGTACTCTCTCTCTCATATACCCCCCCCCCCCCCCACCCCCCTCCCCCGCCCCTTTTTCCTGTCCCCACTTCGCATGGGTATACACGGAGGGCCATGTGGAAGCACACACAACTTGATGCGTTTGATAGAAGTTCACTGTCGTTCCCCTTATGTTCCTTCCCCTTTCCCCCCCTCCCCATAGCTCCATGATTATGTGGGCTTGCATTTGAGTTGACTCAAAGGCCTTCTCTTACCAGACCTCTCCGGTTGTCCCCTTACACAGCTCCATGAGTAAGTGGGCGGCACAGAGGACCATGTCAACACACAGCTGGACTGCCATCTCTCCCCCTCATTCTGTCTCCATTTCGCCCTTTCCCTTCCACTCAGCTGCATGAGTATGTGGACGACACGGAGGACTATGTCAACACACAGCTGAACTATCGGCGGAACCAGCTGCAGGGAATGCAGGTGGGTGTTGATGACGTGGCATGGTGGTTAAAATAGATCCTCGGCAAACAGCGAACAGAAACGGGAGATTTCCACCATGGAGTTGGCAATATATTATGTCGTGGTTACAAGTTACAACATTAGCCTGGTTTTGCTGTCACGGTTTTTTTGTCACGGCTTTGCTGTCATGGTCCTGCTGTCATTAGCTGCATATGGTGACTTCCCTCCGCCCCCGTCCTGTTCCGTTCCAATCCACCGACGCCACCCTGCTTCAAGCCCCTCCTGTCCACCCCTCCTGTCCAACCCTCCTCTGCACACCCTTATTTTTCTTCAGGTCCTATTAACAGCTCCAAGAAGAGTGTGATCATATTGATAGTCAGCGCTACTAGGACCTAATTAGCACTTCCATTTCGAAGAACCTACCCAACGCTTTTTGGAAATAGGCAGCCGTTTCCTCCCCTCCCCTTTTGTGGCCCCATGCTCTCTTCTTCCCTTCAGGTTCTAATATCAGCCATGTGCTGTCGATTCACGCTCTTGCCGCCCCTTTTTATTCTGATTAACTTTCCAATTATCTTTTTCTCTAGGTCTTAATAACAGTGACAAGAACAGTGCAGTCACTTGCCATTGTGCTCATTGCCTTTTTCCCATCAACTCCTTGAACATTGTGCTTCCCTTCAGGTCTTAGTTACAGCAACGGGAATAGTGCTCTCAATCATTCTTGTGCTGCTTATCTTCACTTGGTCCTCACAAGTCTTGTCCTGATCCAAGTGTGCTGGCATGCGCCCTTACACATACTCCACCCCCTCTCCTCCCTCCCCACAGGTTCTAATCTCGACAACTGGAACAGTGCTGTCGGTTGTCATTGTGCTCATTGCAGCCTTTTCACAACGTAATTTTTTTTTACAACTGGATGGTCCTCCCCCCCTTTTTTTATCATCCGCCCTACACTCCCTCTCACCCACCCCCCAGGTTCTAATCACGGCAACGGGAACAGTGCTCGCGGTTGTCATTGTGATCATTGCAGCCTTTTCAGAGAACCTCCCCAACGCCCTCTATGAAACAGAGGGGAAATTTATCCCCTTCCTCCTCCCTCTGCTCGGCACTGCTGCGGCTATTCTGGGTGGTTTCTTCTACTACACTTGGTATTTCCAGATAATTACTTGATAGCGCAATGTGCTACACAAACTTGTCTGCTTTACACTATTCCTGCAATTTTGGCATGGCTCTGGGGGGCCACATGCTTGATTTCCTCATACCGTAGGTACTGAAAAAACATGGCAATGACATGGTGTTGGACCGGCTTGGTGATTGGGTGCTCCTGGAACTTGGGAGACTAGCAGCTAGAAATTGTTAGAAGGCTAGCTTAGCTAGAAAGCTAGGAAAGGCATGAGGTTTAGCTAGGAGGAGCCATGGAGTGGCGTGAGGTTTAGGAAGGAGAAAAGTTGAGAGAAAAGGGGGTTGGAATAGAAAGGGAGGCATACAAGGAGGGGATTGTACCCTCTACAGTAAAGTTCGGTCACCTACCAAGCCTAACAATTATATAACTAAATATAAAATTTTAATAGAAATACCTTTTGGATTTGGTTCGTGTAGCGCATTGGTTTCACGTAATGAAACCTTATGGATTTGGTTTCGTGTTTCTTGAGATCCTCGCTTCACCTGTTGCAGCAGTTAGTGCCAACAAATATATTTATATAGATTAGCTAGGTCACATTTAATTACAGCCTAGCTGGTTTAGTTCTTCGAGAGTACAGCCTCTTAACATAGGATTGAATGTCGAGAGAAAAGAGTACAAGGGTATAAGCCTAAGTGTTATACCCTCTAAGATACAAACTTATACAGTCTATACAAACATAAACTATATATATGTTTGACACACCCCCTAGACTGCATAGGTGCAGTTCCTGATGAGAGAAACGGCAACTCAGGGCGGCACTACTAGTCCAACCTCTGAGTCAAGGGTCTAAAGACCAGTCAAACAAGTACAGACCAGTGCAAGGGCAAGACCAGAGCGGCACTACTAGTCCAGCTACTGGGAGAGGCCACAAGGTCAATCGAGAATTAAAAAAATATATAAAGGTCAGTACATAGTCAAGGCCCTAGCAGGTGAGAGGTAACAGGAACAAGGCCTAGCTGTACATAGTGCCGCTGATGATCTTTAGGCGCAAGGGCCTTCGTAAAGATATCAGCTGTGTTGGCACCGGAAACCAAGTGTACTACGCGAGCCTGGCGACGCTACTGCAGCTCGCGCAGGAGGAAGTACCGCAGCTGGATGTGCTTTGCTCTGCCCTCAAGTCGAGGCTCCTAACACAGGAGGATCATGGCCCTGTTGTCAGCGTACAGGACTGGTGCAGAGCTAGGCCGCTCACCTAAGTCAGTGAGCAAGAAGGTCAGCCAGCGGAGCTCCTGTGCCGCCATGACACCGGCGTAGATCTCGGCCTCACAGCTGGACTGCGCAACAGACGAGGAGCGATTAGCTCTCCACGAGACAACACCTGAACCAAGGCTGAAACAGTAGCCCTGCGAGGACCTAAGGGTCTCAGCGTCGTCTGCCCAAGAAGTGTCTGTGTGCCCAGTAAGGACCACCGGCTTGCGTCCTCCCAGCACTAACCCCATGCCTGATGTACTCGCGAGATAACGCAAAACTCTTTTAGCTCCAGACCAGTGCTGAGGTCGGTGTCTGCCTGTGGCCACAAAGTGAGCCAGGATGCTGAGAGGGTATGCGAGATCTGAACGAGTGCAGGTCATCAGGTACATGAGGCAACCCACCAGCTCTCCGTAAGGACCACTGGGCTCTACTGACTTCTCAGGAACTGGAGCAGAGAGCCTGTGATCTACTGGAAGACGTGTGGGCTGTGCGGAGGAGAACTGAAGACCGAACCTCCGAAGGACCTGGTGCACCAAATGTGACCGGGTAAGAGTGATGGTGTGCGCTGCTCTGTCTCTGGAGATCTGCAGGCCCAGGTAGTGGCGCAATTCTCCTAGGTTAGTGCAGGTGTGTCTCCTCAGCAGCTCAGTCTTCACAAAGGCCAGCGCAGTGGTGTCTGCACCGGCAAAGACCAGGTCGTCTACGTAAACAAGGATGTAGAACGGAGTCTGGCCAGAACGAACAAAGAGCGAGGGGTCTGCGGAAGACGGAAAGAACTTCAGGTCTGCAGTGCCCGAAGAGTAGTCATCATCGGCGTCGGGGCGAAAGTCTGAAAGAAGTCCACCCCCTCACGCTGACTAAAGCCTCTAGCCACGTGGCGCGCCTTGAACACAGGCGGCTCTCCAGGAGGGCGCTTCATCTTGAAGAGCCAGCGGCCATCGACTACGTTCACCCCAGGTGGCGGAACAGCGTCGACGTAGGTGTCGGTGGATCTCCAAGATGCCATCTCCTGCTCCATGGCAGCTATCCACTGAGAGGCCCAAGGTCTCGAGGGTACTGGCGGTACTGGCGGTCCTCCAAGACGTCACTGCCGAGGGCAGGAGCACCCCCGACAGACGGAGGACAGGCAGGGTCAGAGACCAGAGTGGTGGCGTAGTCAAGGCGGCGGGTAGAGGCGAAGTCAGCGACCGCAGCGACAAGAGCGGCGAGACACGAGACCGGAACAGACGGGTCGGTAACGAGAGAGGTAAGGACCCGAGGATCAAGGGGACGAGCGGCTCGAAGGTAGTCAGACAAGGGGGGAGGCGCAACAACAAGAGAGGACGGAGGCGGCGACGGTAGGAGTGGAGAACGAGACGCGTGAGAACGAAGCAACATAGGATGAGAGCGCTGGACAGGGGAGACAGGGCGAGCACGGGAGGGACGACGAGACCAGACGTGAGACGGAGGCGTCGAGTCAGGAGATAGAGGAGGGGACACAGGAGGGGAACGAGGAGGAAGAAGAGCCGAAGACCAGTCCGGGGAAGGGAACACAGGGCCGTAGACAGGAAGGGGAGGAGATGGCAGGGGAGGCACAGACAGGTGGTCAGGGGAGGGGAGGTCGAGCAGGCGAAGGGCTGATACCGGCGGTGACTGCTGCTGCGGTGGCACGACACCGTCACCGGGACAGCAAGCTGCCTCACGGCTACCTCCAGATCACTCCACTCCAGCACCCCTAGAAGGAACACTCCTAGAGCCTGAAACCCCGCGAACACCGGTACCACCCCCAGGCCCGCCGGGACAAGCCACAACAGGAACCCCAGGACTAGTACCCACCCCAGCGCCAACACCCCCAGAGTCAACGAATTGCTGCTGCGACGCTTGCGGCGACGGCGGTAGCGGCGGCGGCGGCGGTGACGGCGGCTGCGACAGCGGCGGTGGCGGCGGCGACGGCGGCTGCGACAGCGGCGGCGACGGCAGCTGCGAAGGCGGTGGAGGAGGAGACGCCTGGGAAGGGGCAGGCGGCAAGGAGTGCACTGCAGGGCCACCAGAGTCAGCAGAATCCTCGACCGGGACAACCGACGCGAGGGGAGTGACGTGAGACACACCAGACGGTGCAAGACGGGGAGGGGGAGGGGGGTGGACAGGGGCGACTGGGGAAGGGGTGACCAAGAACAAGGGGGGAGTAATCGAGGGACCTCTGTGGGGGAAGCGGCGGTAGAAGGAGACGGACTTGTCAAAGGTGACGTCACGGGAGTGAAAGAACCAGTGAGATGACGGGTGGTAGAAGTGCCAGTCAGACGCGTCAAGGGGGAAACCGAGGAAGACACAAGGGAGGGTGTGAGCAGTGAGCTTGTCCATGCCAGAGGCACGAACGTGAGCAAGGCAGCCCCAGTCGTGAAACGCAGAGGCGTCACCGAGAGACCCGGACCAAAGAAGGGTCGGCGAAACCTGCGGCTGCTGGGGGTGCGGCCACAGGTTAAGCTGGTGAGCGGCGTAGCGAACAGCGAATGGCCACAGAAAATGGGGTGCACTTGCGTGGATCATGGAGGTACGAGCCACTTCCATGACCAAACCAATGCGTCGCTCAGCGACCCCATTCTGCTGCAGGGGAGTCCGGCAAGGTGAACGTCTGGGTGATGCCCTCCGCACGACAGAAACGACCAAGGACACCAGAGGCAAACTCGCCACCACGGTCGGAGTGGACACGCGCAGAGACAAGCCACGAGATGAGAACGTCAGGCACGTCGGCCTTCCGCTCCAGGGGGAACACGGTGGTGTTGTGCGTGTAGTCGTCGACAAACACTAGGAAGTAGCGCTCTCGACGCGGCCCATGGACGGGGGCGGGGCCCCAAACGTCCATGTGCAGAGTCTGTAGCGGTGCAACGGTAGGGGGGAACGAGGAGGAGTGAGGGGCACGGCGGAGCCGGCCCTCAACACAGGGCGTGCACGGTGGTGCTGGGGAGGAGGGCAACTTGGGGAATGACCCTAGGATACCTAGGACAAGACCGTGCTGTGACATGTGACGCAGACGCTGGAGGGCGGGGTGACCTAGACAGTGGTGCCACAGGAGTTTCGGGTGAGTGAGCGACCGACAGGAGCAGGCCGCAGCAACCTGGGTAGACGCAGCCACCTGAGGAGACGTCCCAATCGGGGGGGTCGCGGTGTCCAGTGTGAACAGGCCGGACACCGGATCCTAGGGGAACGTGGTGAGGGGGGAACAAGTGGCGGCCTCGGTACAGACAGCGTACTGCTCGTGACCAGGGAACGTAGTGGTGACGCCAAGGTCCTGGAGGCAGCCGACACCAACTAGGTTCCTGGAGAACGAGGGGATGTGCAGGCCTGTAAGTGAGCTTGAAGGAACCGCCGTACAGGGAAGGGTGGTGGAACTGCGAGCGACAACCGGGCCGAAGGAGGGGTCAGCAAGGGAAACTGCAGCAGGAGTAGCAAGCAGCGTCAGCGTAGTGGAGTCATGGAAGAAATACCGAGAAGCGCCAGAGTCGAGGGTGAAGGAGAGCGCAGCGGTGGCATCTGAAGACAGAGCAGCGACAGTAGAACCTAGGCTAAACATAGCACGGGATCCTACGCTTGACGCAGCAGGGGAGGCAAGACTAGTCATGCCGACACTAGGCAACAAGGGGTAGTAAGAAGCAGTCACACTAGAGTCATCGGCATAAATCACATGCAGGGCAGCAACAATCTCATCCATGTCCATATCAAAGATCTTAACGCTACGGCGAAACAAGCTATGCCAGTCGGGGAGGTCGGGCGACAGGCCAAAGCACTGACAAAACAGGTCATCCAGGCGACGGAAACAGCGGACGGAGGTGTGACCGATCTTACCGCAAATAGAACCACGGCGAGGACCGGTCTGGAGGTGGTACCGACAGCGCGCATCACCTGACCCGCCACCCGGCAGCCCACCACGCGCACGACCACCACGTCCACCGCCACCACCAGCGCCAGGCCACCCGGGCGGGAGGCCACTCGCCCGCCTCTGCTGCTGCGGCTGCTGAGGCTGGTGCGAGGGCTGCTGCTGCGGCTGGTGCGTGTCCGGCTGCGACACCTGCAGCTGCTGAGGCGGCTGCTCGGCTGCACCTGTCAGGGTCCCCTCGTCAGTGCTACCACTAGGCGACCCGACTCCACCACCACCTCCACCTGCACCTCCTCCCCCACTGTCGCGCCCAGCCTTAGGGCGGCGGCCCTTCCCGGAACGGATCTGCGCTGCAGCTGCGGACTCAGCCACAGCGACAGAACCGTCGGAGAAGGTGTATTGAGCGGGGGCACAACCCTGAAAGATAGGGACCGGCACAGTAATGCTGGTTTGGGCGATAGTGCGCTGACGGGTCTCAATGGCAATCAGGGTGTTGACAAAGTCAGTGAGAGTTCGGTCACCAGGGTGGGTGTTAAGGAAGTGGTCGCGGGCAGTAGCAAGACGATCAGGGAGGCAGGTGGCAAGCAGGTAGAGTGCAGAGCAAAGGGGGGGCTGAAAGGCTCTAATTGGGTCTCAGTGCAGGCAGCACGCCAGGTCGCGTCTATCGTGCGCAGGTGAGCGGCTAGGTCAGCGGCAGTAGGGAAGGACGCAAGGTCAGTGTTGTGTGGTGCAGTGCGGTGCAGTGCAGTGCTGTGCGATGCAGAGCAGAGCAGTGCAATGCAGTGCAGTGGAGTGCTGTGTGGTGCAGAGCGGTGCAGTGCGGTGCTGTACGGTGCAGAGCGGTGCAGTGCGGCGGTATAGCGCGGTGTAGTGCGGTGCTGTGCGGTATAGAGCGGTGCCTGGCAGTGCTGGTCGGGAACGACGAGCCAGGCACGAGTCGTAGGTGGGCGGCGGCGAAACGAACGCGGGGCTGGCGCGGAGCGGGCGTGAAGAGGCCGGCTAGGAGAGGGCGCGGGGCCAACAAGGGGCGGGCGCGAGGGGCCGGCTAGGGACAGGTGCGACGCCTCAGGGGAGCGGCCGGCTAGGGACAGGCGCGATGGCTGGGACGGGCGTGACGGCTGGGACGGACGTGACGGCACTGGGAGCCGGCTAGAACGGCTGCGGCGGCTCAGGGGGGGGGCGGCTAGGACGGACGTGACGACGCAGGGGGCCAACTAGGACGGGCACGATGGCTCAGGGGGCCGGCTAGGACGGGCGCGAACGGCGCAAAGGGCCGGCTAGGAACAGGCGCGACGGCGCAGGGGGCCGGCTAGGAACAGGCGCGACGGCTCAGGGGGGCCGGCTAGGACGGGCGCGAACGGCTCAGGGGGCCGGCTAGGACGGGCGCAACGGCTCAGGGGGCCGGCTAGGACGGTCGCGACGGTTCAGGGGGCCGGCTAGAACGGGCGCGAACGGCGCAGGGGACCGGCTAGGAACAGGCGCGACGGCTCAGGGGGCCGGCTAGGACAGGCGCGAACGGCTCAGAGGGCCGGCTAGGACGGGCGCGAACGGCTCAGGGGGCCGGCTAGGACGGGCGCGATGGCTCAGGGGGCCGGCTAGGACGGGCGTGAACAGCACAGGGGTCCGGCTAGGAACAGGCGCGACGGCTCAGGGGGGTGGCTAGGACGGGCGCGAACGGCTCAGGGGGCCGGCTAGGACGGGCGCGAACGGCTCAGGGGGCGGGCTAGGACGGGCGCGACTGCTCAGGGGGCCGGCTAGGACGGGCGCGAATGGCGTAGGGGGCCAGCTAGGAACAGGCGCGACGGGCTAGGGGCGGCGCGACGAGGGCCTAGGGCGGAAGCGTGGGCGGCGGGACCTACCTACCAAGCATGATACCATCTTAACGCAGGATTGAATGTCGAGAGAAAAGAGTACAAGGGTATAAGCCTAAGTGTTGTACCCTCTAAGATACAAACCTATACAGTCTATACAAACATAAACTATATATATGTTTGACACAGCCCTAGTTTTTGTACCTCACGAAAGTTTCCCTTAGTCACACATTCTCGATATTCTAGCATGCTATAGAGCTGGGCAGGTTTCCGCATCTCACGCTTACGCTAGTGTAGCGAAAATTCTCGTTTTTTTTTTTGTGAATACCAAAACCTGGTTTACTATACCGATTCAAAGTCAATTGACTGCACTCACAGAGAGAGCCAAAGGACCTTCACGTAACGATAAAAGCAATCCAGTATTTGAGACACACAAAACGTATTACCACGAGTGCCCATGCACAACACACAACAACAGGACTGCATGCACCTAGCAATGGCCAAAACAATTCAAAACAATAAAGTATGCATTATGCAATAAAAAGACAGTAGATGCATAATAAGAGTGGTTCACAGTTTAGAACCTGCAGCTAAATCACAAAGTTGACAGAATAAGAGACATGTGAAACCTGGATAAGAGGACATGGAAATGAAGAGAACGACAATGAACAAAGAAAACATGGAGAATTAGGAAGTGCAATGTAAGGAACGATTTCCCATAATCGTGGGAGAAAGGAAGAATTGAGATCGAAGGAAGGGGAAGGGAATGAAGGCATGATGGGGAAATACGGGAAAACAGGAAATCGGAAAGAAGACAAGGTATGGACGAGAGTAGAGGAGAAGGGCATGGCGGGAGGGTAGAATCTGTTGGTGCAACCCTATGGCTTGCACTCGGCTTGTCGTCCTTGCTTGTGTGTGTGCATGCATGGCATGGAATGAATTGTGAGTCTATGTCATTGCTATCCAGTGCTTGTGTGTGTGTTTGAATGGTGTATCACCATGTGGTTTGTGTCGGTCAAGACATTAGCGAGTTTTTACAACTCGCATGTCAAGTCGTCGTTTGCGTGTCGCATGTGTTATTTCTATTTTGTCGAGTGTGAAGTGTCCATCGTGTCGCAGGTGTGTGCAGCAAGCCCCCATCAACTCAAGAAGAATTTATCTTGCAGAACCAAGACCAAGAGCTCAAGATTTCAAGCCCAAGGGACGCGGATAAATATTAAATAGTGAAAATAGTAACGTTACTTCGTGTAGTGTTACATTTCACTTGGTGTAGCCCCTTGGAGGGTTGGTTTCGAGACTCTTCATGGTTGGGGACTCTGTGGTGGTGTACCACCAACCTGGACCTCGGCTCTTGGGGTATGTAGAGGCTGGGAACCATCTCCCTCTCGAACTCTTCTTGCTAAGTTTGTACTACTAAGACTATAGTGGCTGCTTTACCTCCTGCCAGTCAAACCGCCATAGCGTCGTCAAATCTTCATGGAATTTCATGATTCAACTTGCTGCTGATAGATGACAGCAGCGCGCTCCAGATCCAACTTACAGATCACCGTTTGATTCAGTGACCAGATCGTTATCGATATTTGAAGCCGTCTGACGGAAATCCGACTGTGCTCTCTATCTCTCATTATAGGCACATCTGAGCCTATTGTGATTATAACAGAATCTGTACCTTGAAATAAAGGTGAAAGGTGATTACCCGTGGTTCCTTAACAAGCTAGAGCACCTAGAGAGATAAGAGATATTGGAAAAGTGAGAGGATGTTTAATTGTTAGAGAAAAACAGCAACATAAGAAGAGAGAGACCTAGGGAAAGAAACGAGGGAAAAGCTAGTATGACTATCAAACTAGGAGGTTGACGACAAGCTGAGAGAGAAACGAGGACTCAACCCAACTATGGAATGGCCTTGGCTAGAACGCTAGAATAAAACTGCCGGAGGTGACGTGCAAGCTGTGAGATTGAGGAATGGAGGAAGAAAAAAGATTGAGTGTGAGGGGGAGAAAGAAAAGTTGGAGAATGTGGGTGGAACGGCCAGGCTCTCGCAGCTCTGAAGGAAGTTCCATTTATTTTCTCGTTTCCATCAGAAACTGCCCAGCTAGATTGCAATTTGTGAATTAGTTTTCGAACTTATTAGGGCGTGTTCTATATATTTGATTCATTGTACGTGTTGCATTCAATACTACGGAATTACGAGTTCGAAAATTCATTGTTTCACGTATTGCTAGTTCCATAACCAACTAAACGGTGAAAATCAATGAAACTGGAAAGTTGAAATACGCCGTCGTAATTCGCGTCGTTGAAAAAGCTGGCGCGCTTTGACGAAAATTATATTCGAACAGGTGGCAGAACAAATTCGACGTCACTGGACGGCTACAGTATTTTCCGCCAGAAATTGTGCGCATGACGAGCCTCGCCACTAGGCGCAAAAAAACAAAATCTGCCAGGTGGCAACTTTCGCCACCGGGCAAGGAAATCATATCGCACAGTATCGAGAGGGACGACATGAAAACGAAAACGAAAACGAGATGAAGTAAGAATTGTAGCGTAATAATAAACAATGCAGAAAAGTAACATAAGAATCTAAAACATGGAAATAGAAGAACCGGCTCTAGGTGGCGGTTTCCACGCTTGGCAGTCATGACATGTTCATAATTTGACTAATATAAAAACACATAATATGTTTCATTTACATACACTTCTAAATGTTGTGTACTTCAAGTTTCGGTTATTTCTTAGAAGTATACAAGCACAAGTCGGTTTTTTTTTTTTTTTTTTTTTTTTTTTTAATTTATTTTACAATAGAGCTCCGCAACCCTAAGACGATTTCGTCACCTCCTTTTTTTTTTTTTGGGCTTTAAGGATATCCCAGGAGGAAACCAAGCCCCCTTTCCCACACCGATCCACCTGCGAGCTCGCCAGCTTGCCGCTAGTAGAGCCAGCCAGCTCGCCGCCAGCAAAGCTAGCAAGCTTGACTCCAGCAGAGCTAGCCAGGTCGCCAGCACACTCGCCAGCTCACTAGCACTAGCTGCTCCAACCAGCTCGCTAGCACTAGCTGCTGCCCTTGCAGCCACCGCTGCAGCTGCTGCCCTTGCAGCCGCCACTGCCGCCGCTGCTGCAACTGCCCTTTACAGCCGCCACTGCTGCCGCTGCCATTGCAGCTACTGCTGCTGCCATTGCAGCTACTGCTGCCACCATTGCCCTTGCAGCTGCTGCTGCCGCTGCTTTGTGGTGAAGGGGTGGTGGGCACGCTAGGGGCCGACGGTACGCTAGGGGCGGCGGGCACGCTAGGGGCCGGCGGGTTCGTTAGGGGCGACGCGCACGCTAGGGGCCGGCGGTGCGCTAGGGGCCGTCGGGCGTACTAGGGGCTGGCGGGGCGATAGGTTAGGGCTAGGGCGGAAGCGGGTGGGCGGACCTAACCTACTCATGTCACCATGTTACAATACAGGAGAGATATATTGTTGGAGATGTAACCTCTTAGAACACAAGCCTATCTAGCCTATAACTTCTGCATATAAACATATGTATAAGTTGACATTTTACTCTTGGTTCCACCAACTCTAGATCCTGACCACCCTAAACATGTGGTTTACTCCAACAACTATGCTTGCCTAGCTTTCTAACCACAGTCTTCATGGATATCGGGATAGTGAAATTGTAGGGTTTGAATGGTGCATCACTCTACAGAGTGATGGAATGAAATTAGGGCCTCAGAAGTCAGGCCAAAAGGCCTGAAAGCTTGTATATCATGGTGTTTTTCAGGGGTCGGCCTGTTTTTTCAGGTTTCGATTTTCCCTTGTCCTGATTTTTAGGGGCTCTTATTTTGATAGGCCTGATTTATAGTACGTTCTAGTTACGTGTAGCCTGATTTATCAGCCTTAGCGAATTTTCGGCTTGAAACCGACCACCCCCCCCAAAACCGGCCTCCCCTCTCTCAAATGTAGTGTTTGTTCTGAGCATGGTGTGGCCGGAACCATGTACGGTCGGGACGGGGAGGGCGCCGTGGACGTGTTAACTCAGGCGATGAAGAAGCCCGCTCGCACTACGCGTCACAAGGCCTGCATCAAGTCACAGAGGAAGGCGTTGGAGGATGTTGTGAAGCAGAAGAAGATCTCCGACTTCCCACAAGCTAAAGATCTGGAGAAGGGGAGAATAATCGCGCTCCTGTGGGTCCTCCACTTCATCTGCCAGTGTGACCTGATGATTGGGACATGGGTGAAGTTGGTTCGGTTCCTATCGAAGCGGAAATGTCCCGGCTTCCCAAAGAAGAGTTAGGGGACGTACTATACAACGTGAGTTCATTTGCGTAATGATTCGGGTGCAATTGTGCCGATGTCTTCCTCTTGTTTAGCTCCACACACGATAATATGCTCTTTCGAATACTGACAACATAGGTCCTTTGTTCACCATGTGCGTTTACCGCATCTGCCCCTTCCCACCTTGTACATGGCTGGTACGGTTTCGCTCAACTGATGCGTTGCACAACAGCGTGGCTGCACAACTCACAGATGCGCCACGTGCACGCCAGCCCATTCATCGGTCTCTCCTGCGACGAGTCGACCGATCGCACCAGGAGGAAACATCTAATCCTCTTTGCCACGTTTTTGCGTGACGGCCATGTGGTAACAGAATTCCTAGCATTGCTGACGCTAGACCAATGCGATGCAGCCTCTATTCATGCCCTCATTCAGGAACACTTGTCGAAGATCGGAGTGGCTCCAGAGAAGATCTCGGGCATCAGCACGGACGGCGCTGCCGTCATGATGGGCGCCACCAGCGGGTTGGTGACTCGTATGCGAATGCAAATACCTCACATGGTATCTTCCCACTGCATAGCCCTGAGGTAAGCAACACTGTGAAATGTCTGAATTCACGCGCCTGCTGTCGTTTCTTTGGGTGCTTGAGCACGGTTTCCGATCTCTATTCCATGCTAATGTTGCATGGTGCCTGCACGCTGCTGCCCTACCCCGTCCTCCTTCGTTATTACCGATGCTCATGTTCAGTCTCGTGTGTAACCCCATGCACTCTCCCATCACCCACTTGTGGCAGAGAGGCGTTGGCGGTGAAAGATGCAGCAACAAGCGTTCCCAAGCTTGCCATCATCGACAAGGTCATCCGCTCTGTCGCCGAGTTGTTAACCCGTTCCGGCAACTGGCACGCGCTGTTCAAGGAGCTGCAGGACATCTTCACGCAAACCAACCTCGAGATACAGGGTATTTACAATATATGCTGGTTGTCTCGAGGTGATGCGGTTGCCCGGCTTGTTTCTGTGCTCCCTGCAGTGGTCGTCCTGCTCCTTGAGTATGATGAGGCCGTATACAAGATCGTCAAAAGCTACAGATTCCACTTCTACCTGTACTTCCTTGCTGACATTCTCAGACTGTTGAACACCCTCAACAAGGCCTTCCAAGCCCGCCAGGTTGGTTTGAAGACGCTCCGTGCTGTTCTGTTGTCTCATCGTGTGTGCCTCTGAGCTCTCTCAAGCCCATCTGCCCCACAGGTCGACTTGACGGTAGTCTATGGACTCGTCAGGCGGACAGTGATGTACATCAAGCAACGCTACGTGGAGTGCGGCGCCAACTTTGAGGGCAGCTACTCCCCACTCCTCACTGCATTGATCAGCGCGCACGGCACAAACCGCGATGTCACGGTTAAGGGGTGGAACTCCAACGGCGAGGAGGTGGAGCACAAATTCAAGATGCACGACGAAAGCCTGGACGGGGACCACGACGACTGCTGCAGTGACTGCATGCACTTTGCGAAGGTGACAGCCCGTAACATCCTCGAGCGCCTTGGGGACCTTGAGAAGCTGACTGGATGCAGGCTCTTCACCCCTGATGCCTAGCCCCCAGGGAAGAAGGAGTGCAACAGCCAGTGTATGGACTGGCTGCAGTCGCTCTTCGACCTCATCCGGGCAGCTGGCCGGAGAGAGGTCTTACCTGGTGAGCATGTGCCTGTTTGTCCTCGGTTGACAGTAGAATGCACCTTGCCAGTTCCTTGGTTAACCTCTTGTCCCCTCCATTCGAGCCTCACATACATGCATTGTTGGACCGTCCTCCCCCCCACCACCCATGCTCTGCAGGAGTGGAGAAGCGAGCAACCACCAAGGAGCTGCCCGTCTTGATCTCCCTGCTGAAGGATGCACCTGTGGGGGAGCGGATGTTTGATGAAGGGCTTGCTGCGATGCTGAAAACCGACGACTGGCTGCAGGCGTACCCGAACTTGGGGTGCCTATGGGTAGCTGTGGCGGTGCTGCCCCTGAGCACTGTGGAATGCGCGAGGGGTTTCAGCCGTCAGAACATCATCAAGAGCTGGAGCCGTGGCAGCTTGGGCAATGCAACACTAGAAGACTTGATGAGTATGGCACTCCTAGACTACAACCCTGAGTGGGAGGAGGTGGTGAAGACGTTTTGGGGGTAGAAGCGGAAGCCGTTCTCAACGCGTATCCGACCTCGCCGCCGCGTGAGGAGTGTGAAGGGGAAGGAGAAGGTACTGGATGAGGAGGTGGAGGAGGTGGAGGAGATGGAGGAGGTGGAGGAGGTGGAGGAGGTGGAGGGAGAGGAGGGGAGGAGGAGGGGGATGAGGAGATGGAAGAGGACGAGGATGAGGGAATGGCAGAAGGGGAGGAGTGCAGCAATGGTGGTGGTGACTGGGAAGATGAATGAGCAGCAGAAGCATCACCTGGAGTAGGAGAAGCATCACTTGGAGCAGGAGAAGCATCACCTGGAGCAGGAGAAGCATCACCTGGAGCAGCAGAAAGAAGCATCACCTGGAAGACTCTGCCTTGTGGCCACAGCAGCTGCAGCAGTGGCCAGATTATGGGACCGAACCCAAGGATCAGGGCTATGTGTATATATGTGAATGCATTATATTGTCAAACGTAACTTATGCAGTTACTGTAGACTATATATGTTCGTGCCTTAGTGGGTACAACTCTCTAGACTATATTGCCTTGTATCTCCCCACTCTAGTCATTATTCTTTCTGATATGGTATCCGAGAAGGTTAGGTTCCCCCTAGCCTGCCCACGCTTCCGCCCCCCCCTAGGCCCTAGCCACCATCATACCCCGCTCCTAGCCGGCCCTCCTGGCCGTCGCGCTCGTCCCTAGCCGGCCCCTGGCCGTCGCGTCCGCCCCTAGCCGGCCCCCTGGCCGCCGCTCGTTCCTAGCCGGCCCCCTGGCCGTCGCGCTCGTCCCTAGCCGGCCCCCTGGCCGTCGCGCTCATCCTAGCCGGCCCCCTGGTCGTCGCGTCCGCCCCTAGCCGGCCCCCTGGCCGTCACGGCTGCCCCTAGCCGGCCCCCTGGCCGTCGCGCTCGTCCCTAGCCGGCCCCCTGGCCGTCGCGCTCGTCCCTAGCCCGCCCCCTGTCCGTCGCGTCCGCCCCTAGCCGGCCCCCTGGCCGTCGCGTCCGCCCCTAGCCGGCCCCTTGGCCGTCGCGCCTGTCCCTAGCCGGCCCCCTGGCCGTCGCGCTCGTCCCTAGCCCCCCCCCCCCCCCCCCCCCCCCCCCTGGCTGTCGCGCCCGTTTCCTGCCCTCCCACGGCCGCCCCTAGCCGTCTCACGGCCACCCCCTCGCCGTCGCGGCCGCCCCTAGCCGTCTCACGGCCGCCCCCTCGCCGTCGCGGCCGCCCCTAGCCGCTGTCGCTGCTGTCTCCAGCTGCCTCACGGTCACTCCTGCTGTCGCGGCTGCCCCTAGCTGCCGTCGCAGCTGTCCCTGGCCGCCGTCGCGGCCGTGTCTCCTCGCCGTCGTGGCCGGCCCTACTTGCCGTCGCGCCAGCTCCTCGTCGGCCCCCGTTGCCGCCGTTTGCTGGCCCCTCGCGTCTGCCGTCCGCCGGCCGGCTCCTGCATTCGCGTCGTCGCCAGCCCGCCGCCGCCTCGGGTTCGGCCCGTTCTTCCCGATCAGCACCGCCCTGCAAACCCCCACCCCCCCCCCCCCCCGGTACTGTACTCAACTGTACTGCACCGCACTGTACCGCACTACACTGCACTGCACCGCCCTGTACCGCATTGCACCGCACTGTACCGCACTGCACTGCACTGCACTGCACTGCACTGCACCGCACTGTACGCACTGCACCGTCCTGCACCGCACTGCACTACCCGTGCCGTACTGCACCGCACCGTACTGCCCTCTATTGTCACTGATGGCGGAGGTGCTTCGCTTTGACGCTGAGGGCCAGCCGATTGAGTTTGATGCGTGGCTTGCTGACCTTCGTCGCCACCTTACTGGTCAGCGGCAAGATGGCCACTCTCTGTCTGTCCATCTTGACGGTACCCTCCCCTGCCCTGACTCCCCGCTGCACTGTCTCCTGACCCCTCGTCCGCTGAGTGTGAGTCCGCTGCGGCCGCTGCCCTTGCTTGCTCTGTCTGGCTGTCCCGTGACGCTGTCGCACAGCTTGCTATTAGCAATGCCCTCCCCCCTGTCCGAGCGACCTCGCTTCAAGTCTATCACCACTGCCCAGGCTTTCCCAGATGCTGTTGTCGGCGTTATTCCACTCCGCCTGCTGCCTCGGTAGGTCGCCTGATCCTCCCCATGCTCTTCCCTGACCTTGCGTCGTTCCCCACTGTCGCTGACCTGGCCGCCCACCTGCGCACTATAGACGAGACCTGGCACGCTGCCTGCACTGACACACAGCTTCGCACTTACCAGCCGCCCCTCTACTCTGCTCTCTACCTGCTGGCCACCCGCCTTCCTGACCGCCTTGCCACTGCTCGCGACCGCTTCCTTAGCGTCCACCCCGAAGACCTCACCTCACTGACTTTGTTGACACCCTGTCTTTTATAGAGGCCCGCCACCGCTCTATCGCCCAGACCAGCGGTACTGTGCCGGTCCCTATCTTTCAGGGTTACGCCCCCGCTCAGTGCACCTTCTCCGACAGCTTTGCTGCTGTGGCTGAGACTGCTGCTGCAGCACATGTCCTTCCGGGGAAGGGTCGCCGCCACAAGGCAGGCCGTGGCGGCGGGGGTGGGGGTGCAGGTGTAAGTGGTGCGGGAGCTGGGTCCCCTGGTGGTGGTGTGGACGAGGGGACCCCTGACAAGTGCAGCCGAGCAGCTGTCTCAGCAGCCGCCGGTGTTGCCGCGGACCTGCGTCAGCCGCAGCAGCCGCAGCAGTCGCAGCAGCAGCCGAGACGGGCGAGAGGTCTCCCGCCCGGGTGGCCTGGCGCTGGTGGTAGCGCTGGACGTGGTGGTGGTGCGCGTGGTGGGCTGCCGGGTGGTGGTTTGGGTCCCGCGCGCTGTCAGTACCTGCTCCAGACCAGTCCTCGCCGTGGTTTCG
>BQMB01001649.1:242500-245662 GCA_027943415.1 Closterium sp. NIES-67 | reverse complement strand
GAGAGAGAGAGAGAGAGAGAGAGAGAGGAGAGAGAGAGAGAGAGAGAGAGAGAGAGAGGAGAGAGAGAGGAGAGAGAGAGAAGAAGTGAGAGAGAGAGAGAGAGATAGAGAGAGAGAGAGCGAGAGAGTAAGAGAGATAGATAGAGAGAGAAAGAAGAAGAGAGAGAGAGAGAGAGAGAGAGAGAGAGAGAGAGAGAGAGAGAGAGAGAGAGAGAGAGAGAGAGAGAGAGAGAGAGAGAGAGAGAGAGAGAGAGAGAGAGAGAGACGGAGCTATAAAGGACATCTCTTCCCTGTGATAATCACAATAGGCTTAGATGTGCCTATAATGAGAGATAGAGAGCACAGTCGGATTTCCGTCAGACGGCTTCAAATATTGATAAAGATCTGGTCGCTGAACCAAACGGTACTTTAAATGTTGGATCTGGAGCGCGTTGCTGTCGTCTATCAGCAGCAAGTTGAATCATGAAATTCCATGAAGATTTGACGACGCTATGGCGGTTTGACTGGCAAGAGGTATAGCAGCCACTATAGTCTTGGAAGTACAAACTTAGCAAGAAGAGTTCGAGAGGGAGATGGTTCCCAGCCTCTACATACCCCAAGAGCCGAGGTCCAGGTTGGTGGTACACCACCACAGAGTCCCCAACCATGAAGAGTCTCGAAACCAACCCTCCAAGGGGCTACACCAAGTGAAATGTAACACTACACGAAGTAACGTTACTATTTTCACTATTTAATATTTATCCGCATCCCTTGGGCTTGAAATCTTGAGCTCTTGTTCTTGGATCTGCAAGATAAATTCTTCTTGAGTTGATGGGGGCTTGCTGCACACACCTGCGACACGATGGACACTTCACACTCGACAAAATAGAAAAAAAAAAACACATGCGACACACAAACGATAACTTGACATGCGAGTTGTAAAAACTCGCTTATGTCTTGATCGACACAAACCACATTGTGATACACCATTCAAACACACACACAAGTACTGTATAGCAATGACATAGACTCACAATTCATTCCATGCCATGCATGCACACACACAAACAAGGACGACAAGCCGAGTGCAAGCCATAGGGTTGCACCAACAAACTCCCCCTCGGATTGTTGGCCTTCGAATCTGCTCCCCTTAAATCAGAGTCATCCCAGCAAGCTTGCAACACTTCCAATGCTGCTGCTCAACCAGCCTTTTGGTCATCATATCAGCAGGCTGCGCCGTCGTCTTCACGTAGTGCAACTCCACTTGACCCGCGGTTACCATGCTCCTCACCCTGGTTGACGTCACCAAGGTAGTAGTTGACGTCACCAAGGGTCTTGCACTTGAACTTGTCTTGAAGCTTCAGCATCACCTCCTTCACAAGGTCAGAGGAGGGTGAGAAAATGAGGATGTCATCCACATAAACCACCATGAAGCTCCTCTGCTCCCCCTCGCCAAGCATGAACAAGGATTGATCGGCCGTTGAGGGAGTGAAGCCGATCGCCTCCAAGACTTCCCGCAGCTTGATGTACCATTGCCTAGGGGCTTGCTTGAGGCCATAGAGTGCTTTCTTCAGCTTCCACACTCTGCCACTCCCATCATTGTACCCCTCTGGCTCCTCCATGTAGGTCTCTTCCTCCAAAACGCCGTTGAGGAAGGCCGTTACAATGTCCATTTCCTCCACCACCCATCCTTTGATGGCCGCCGCGGCGAAGAGAGTTCGAAGGGTTGTACCCTTCACCACAGGACCATATACTTCATTGTAGTCCTTCTTCTCCTGCTGCTGGTACCCCTTGGCTACAAGTCTGCTCTTGTAGCGCTCAATGTTGCCGTCGGCGTCGGTCTTGCGCTTGAAGAGCCACTTGGAAGAAATCGCCTTACGCCCCGGAGGTAGGTTCACCAAGTCAAACGTGTCGTTCTCGATGATGCTCCCCATTTCTTCATCTGAGGCCTTCTTCCACTCCTTCCCATTGGGGCCCTCCCAAGCCTCCTTGGGATTTGTATGATCCTTCGGTATCTCCACCGGAGAGAAGAAGGCAAAAACGCACTCCTCGCTTTCATCTTCCGCATCATCGCCTAGCATGAGAGCCGAACCGGTCAAGGTTGAGTTGGCTGGTCCTCCAAGCCGTTCATAGCTCAACCTTTTGGGGGGCTGAGTCTTCCTTCTCCCCCTTCCTTCCTCCTCTGCTGCAGGGACTTGAATGCTCTCATGGCTTTGCGGTAAGTCCGGTCGGTTCCCGCGAGCACTTGTAGCACGAGGCGGAAGTGGCGGTGCACGCTCATTACCTTGCTGCACCTCCTCCTCTTCCTCATCCCCATTCATTTGGGGAGATTTCCTCGTGATTGTGCTGCTGCTACTCAGCTCCAAGGGCAGCTCCACATGCTCCAAGCCGGTCCTCTTCACCTCTCCAAGCCGCACACCAATCTTCGCTTGGTTCTCCGCCTTCCACTCCTTGTACGGTAAGTTCTCCATGAACTTGCAATCTCTGCTCACCAGGAACTTCTTGGTAAATGGTTCCCATAGAAGCCATCCCTTGCTGTTTTGGGCCATGCCCAGGTGCACGGCCCATGTTGCCTTGGCATCAAGCTTGTTGTGCCGAAGTTTCTTAGGCACAAGTGCCATGCACATGCACCCGAACACCCGAAGCATATCCACCTTCGGCTTCCTTCCAATCCACTCCACATAGGGCACCCATTTGTCTTCTCCCACATGAGTCAAGGCTCTGTTCTTGGCCACACAAGCATGCCGCACTGCATCCGGCCAAAAGTAATTGGGTAGACCGGCTTCAATGAGAAGTCCCCGAGCCGTCTCCGTGAGTGTCCGATTCGCACGCTCGGCGATGCCGTTCATTGCAGGAGAGTAGGGCATGGTAAGAGAGTGCCTTATGCCCTGATTCTTCAGCCAAGTTGAGAAAACCTTGCTCAAGAACTCTCCCCCACGGTCAGTGCGAATTGCCTTCACAAGTCGGTCTTGTTGCCGCTCCACCATCGGCAACCAATCGGTCTTCACCGTTTCAGCTACGTCACTCTTCTTGGGCAGCACATACACCCAAGTCATGCGAGTGTAGACGTCCACAATGGTGAGGAAGTACTCTGATCCAGCAGCTCCAAGCTTCAAGGGTCCCACCACATCCATCACCACCTCATCAAGTGGTGCCACCGCCGCTGTTGCAGGAGGGTGTAAA
>BQMB01001649.1:0-237500 GCA_027943415.1 Closterium sp. NIES-67 | reverse complement strand
GACCTCTTCGACCCTAAGTCCAACAAGCTCCTAGCACGCTTCACACTCAACAGTAGCAAGCTCTACATGCTGCGTTCACCTGCACCTCTCGCCGCCCTCCCCCAAGCGCAAGCTGCCAGCACCACTCCGTGTTTGTGTCGCAGCTTCGCCAACCCAACCATCCTCTACCACCATCGCTTGGGTCACCCCAACTTCCGTACACTTGCCGACATCGCTTCCAAGAAACTTCTTCTTGGCCTCCCGTCGGCGCTTCCTCCACCAACAGACTCACCTGCACCCACCTGCCTGGACTGCACCAAGAGCAAGCCCAGGCAGCAGCCGCACCCTTCCTCCCCATCCGTCGCAGCTGCTCCGCTGGACCTAGCTCGGGGCCCAGCTCCAGTCGCATCCCGAGGCGGTCATCGGTACTTTCTTACACTAGTCGATGACCACTCGCGGCATGTTTCTGTGCACCTCGTGCATACCAAGGCGGAGGCACCTGATGTCATCATGGCGTGGGTGCGCCAGGCTCAAGTCACGTTCCGCACTCCTCTGAAGTGCCTCCATTCTGATGGCGGGGGAGAATTTCGCAATGGCAAACTCGATAACTTCTGTGCGGCCCAAGGGATTTGGCAAACCTTCACGCTCCCCGAAAGCCCGAAGCAGAACGGCATTGCAGAGAGCCGCAACCACACCTTGGTTCAGATCTCTCGCTGCCTCCTCAGTCACGCCAACGCACCACGGTCACTCTGGGGATATGCCCTCTTCCATGCGGCACTCCTCTACAATCTTTATCCGCATCCCCACCGGCCCGACACCACACCTACCGCTCTCTGGCTTGGGGTCACGCCTTCCGCCCGCTCTCTACGCGTCTGGGGGTGTACCGCGTATGTGTTGCTAAGCCCCCACACGCGCAGGAAGCAAGGTGGCAAGCTTGGTCCCAAAACCCAGACCTGCATGTACCTGGGGCACAACTCCGACTCCCCAGACTACTTATTCCTCAACCCAATCACCAGACAGCTGATTCGCAGCCGTGATGTCGTCTTCGATGAGACACGCCCATTCAACTCTGCGACCACGGGTGAGCCTCCTCCACCTCCCCCGATGCTTGTTTGGGCAGACTTCGATGCCCCACCTCCGGCCGCTGCCCCTTTTCCGGGGCCTTCTCCGTCCGGCGTGTCTCACCCGGCCTCCCCAGTATCCTCCGCAGCGGCACCTCCTCCTGCTCCGCCTTCCCCGCGCGTCGAGCCCGGCTCACCAGTCTCCTATCGGAGGCGCCCAGTCCCTCCGGTCCCACCGCAGCCGCCTTCGTCTCCGGTCTCTAGTCGCACTCGTTCCAAGGGACCGGCTCCGCCTCTCGCCTGGGGACCAGCCGCCTTCTCCATCCGGTGTTCGGTCACCCCGCCTCCTCCTACCGGGGGTGATGTCCCCTCCATCCGTATTCCCCCCCGTGCACTTCTCTCCCCTTGCTGGTGCCTGGCCGTCGGCCTCCTCCTCCGTGGGCGCCAGTGCCGTTGTCCCCGGTGCCAATAATTGATCTCTTGCGCTCGCCACGCAGCCATCGGTGTGTGTGGGAAGCGCCAAACCCTGTGGCATCAACGGTGACTGCTGGGACTGCGCGTGGTGGTCAACGGCCCGCTCCGGCGACACGTGGCGCGGCATCGAGGGGGTCTCGTCGGGGCATCCTGCCTGACCCTCGGTTTCGCGAGCTGCTTCCAAGCGCCATCGCGTCACCAGTGGGGCTTCCTCGTGGTGTGCGGGTGCGACGCTTCCCCCCTCCACAGATTCCACGGATGCGCCGCGCAAGGGACGGCCTGCAGTATGGTCGTTGGCAGCAGCTCGTCGGTCTCGCGGACTGTCTTGGCTCGGTGGTGGAGCTGCTTGGTGCTTTGTGCTTGGTGCGAGAGTGGAACATAGGATCCTTGGTGAGATGAATGGCACTCTGGTTGTCACACCACAGGTTGGGCGACTGCTGGGGGTAGCCTAACTCAGCGAGGAGATAGGAGAGCCTGCGTGCCTCTTGAGCAGCCATTGTGCCCGCGTAGAGCTCGGCCTCGCAGGACGACAGGGAGACTGCAGAGGACCGAGTGGAGCGCCAGCTGATGACTCCGCTACCAAGGGTGAAGCAGTACCCTTGGGAGGAGCGTCTGTCAGTCTGGTCATCGGCCCATGAGGAGTCTGTGTAACCCTCGAGCTTGACTGGAGAGGTACCACCAAGAGTGAGGATGTGAGACTTGGTGGCTTGTAGATAGCGGAGGACCCTCTTGGCTGCAGACCAATGCGAGGCAGTGTAGCGTCCGGGGGAGACGTACCGAGAGAGGACACTAACCGGGTAAGCCAAGTCTGGTCGAGTGCACATCATGGCATACATGAGTGAACCGACTAGCTCAGGGTACGGGTCCTTGCAGGCGTCAGGAGAAGGAACTGGAGGGGCCGTGAGCTGATGCTGTAGTGGGAGTGGAGTGGAGACAGAGTTACTGGAGTCCATGTCGAACCGCTTGAGAAGGTTGTCGATGTAGGACTCCTGGGAGAGGGTGATCGTGCAAGCCTGGCGGTCACGAGTGATCTCCATCCCCAGGTAGTTCTTGAGGTCACCAAGATCCTTCATGAGAAGGGCGGAGCTGAGAGCAGACTGGACAGCTGCCATGTCGGCTGGATCTCTGGCGGCTAGAATGAAGTCGTTGACGTAGACGAGGATGTAGAAGGGCTCGGAGGAGTGACGAACGAAGAGACTGGAATCTGAGGCAGAGGGATGGAAGTCAAGTGCGAGGAGAACTTCCTTCACCTTGTTGTGCCACTCACGAGGAGCCTGCTTGAGGCCATACACTGGGCGCTTCAGCTTCCACACTGTGTTGGCAGGGTAAGTGCCAGGAAACCCCGGTGGGCGATCCATGTGAACATCCTCCTTGAGCTGGCCTTGGAGAAAGGCGGAGGAGGTGTCCATGGACTTGATCTCGAAGTTGCCGCGAGCGGCTATATCAAGAAGAGCGCGCACAGTCGGGAGCTTGGCCGTGGGCGAGAATGTTTCGAAGAAGTCGAGATACTCCTTCTGGGTGAAACCCTTCGCCACGTATCGTGCCTTGAACAGAAGTGCCGCAGGGTCGGAATGCACGATCCCTGCTGGCATCAGGATTCTCGCAAGAAGCTGCGCTGTCTCCTGAACAGCTCGCAGCAGACGAATCACGTTTCGCCAGCATCGCCAGCTGGGATTTGCTGCCCCTGTACGACAGCCGACAACCCCCCATTTGCCGCCGAGTCCCGCCAAACCTTCGCCCACACCTCGCACTCGACCTGCTCATCCCCTTTCCTGCACCTGGCAAATAACCCGAAATCAACACCGGGGTGGCGGTTGTTACTTTTCACCCCTCGCCTGACCCTTCGTCTGGGCTCCCCACGGAAACCAGCTTGGAAAGAGATTGCAAGACGGCTACGCCAGTTCCTCAATGGCGATTGGGAGTCGCTATACCGAGAGGCAGTTGACTCGGTCAACCTGCCCCCACCTCCTCGCCACGTCGTTGACAACCTCGGCAAAATTGCACGCGCAGAGGGCCTCGCGAAACGTGGCAGCCTGCGGCGAGCTGTTCTTGCCCTCGAGTCCACGCCGGTCAGCACCCCTTCCGCAGTGGTAGTTGAGGCGCTGAAAGCGAAACACCCCACCTCGCTGGCCAACTCGGTTACCTGGCCCGAGCTGGCCCAATCGGAAAGCCCACTCTCTCTCGCCAAGCCTACCTTCGCCAAACTGCTATCCGAGTGCGAAAATGGAGTTGGAGCCGGTCCGTCGGACATGACATTTGAGCGTTTGCGTGACGCCGCTTTCGCAGACACGACAGTAGCGGACGACCTCTACTCCCTCGTCACCACGGCTATGAAAGGGGACTTACCAGAGGAAGTGGCCGAGCTCCTCACCCCCTCGCGGCTCATCGCACTGGTGAAGCCCAATGGCGGCACTCGCCCTATCGCAGTGGGCGAGTGCCTGCTCCGCATCATCGCCAAGAGCGGACTGGTCACTATAACCGAGGCTGCGCACAAGCACTTCCTGCCCCTACAATACGGAGTGGCGGTCCCTGGTGGCAGAGAGACCGTTGTCCACTCCACACGCAGCTTCTCCACTGCCCGGCCAGACTCACTGATAATAAAGGTTGACCTCACCAACGCGTTCAACAGCATCAAACGCCAAGCCATCGTCGACGGGCTCTCCAACTCACCACTCCGACCGCTGCTCCCCTTGACCAAGATCTCCTACGGCCGGCCCTCCTCGCTCTACCTGGATGCCGCCTTCAATAGCCCGCCATTACTGAGCGAGTGGGGCGTCCACCAGGGAGACCCACTCGGCCCGCTACTCTTTGCGGCAGGGATGCATTCCGAGCTCCAAGCGACGGCCCGCGCCTTCCCGCACGTGCTGACCCTAGCATACGCGGATGACGTAACATTCGCCGGCGAACCAGCAGCATGCACCGCGGCTTTCACCCACTTCACGGCGGGACTGTGCAAGCTCGGATTGACGCACAGCCCAGCTAAATGTGCCGCTTGGGCACGCAACTGCCCCACGGCACCGGAGCTCCCCCCAAACATCCCTTTCACTTGGGAAGGGCTGCAAGTACTCGGCAGCCACGTCGGACCAGGCAACGGCGCAGCGGCATTCCTCCGGACTCGCATGTCTTCGCTCACCTCCCCGCTTGCGCTTCTCTCCGCCATGGACCCCCAAACCAGCGCCCTCCTCCTATCCCGCGGCATCAGCAAGCGCATGTAATACCTCATCCGGACAACCCCTCTGCAGCTCCTCCCCACAGAAGAATGGTCGGCCTGGGGGCAGAGCATGTTCCATGCCCTCCTCCAAGCCTGCGGTCTGCGCCTGCCCCGGGGGGAGCAGGAGCTGGCCCGCACATGGGCGCAGGCTTCTTTATCCCCGTCCCTGGGGGGGCTCGGCATCTCCGACCCACTGGTGGAAGGGAGTTATTCCTTCCTTACCAGCGCGCACCACACCCACGCCCTTCTGACCTCCCTCCGACCCGCGCCAGACACCCCACTAGCGCTGGCCGCTGCCCAGCTCGCCCCACCATTCACGGGCCCTTCGCCCTATCACGCGTGGCTGTCCGAGGCGGAAGCGGCCCTCCCACCACCCGCATGGTTGCTGCTCCAGAACGAGCAACTGGAGCCCACCGACAAGCCCTACAGCACTGGCTGGCACTATGGATCTGCGACATCACTATCACGGACCCAATCGGAAGCCGGGACCCCACAGCCCGCAAGGGCCGTGGACATGCAGCACGCAAGCAAGCAGATAAGAAAATCGACCACTACAAAAACCGGGCGGCCTACGTTGGTTTCTTCCCTTTGGCAGTCGAGACGTATGGCTGTCCGTGCTGGGAGGTGCCGGCCTTCCTCAAGCTCTTAGCAGAGGCGGCCGCTTGGAAGCTCTTCAATGCAGCGCCCACCACTTATCAAGCAGCTAAGCTATTGCACCAGTTCCGCCAGCGCTGATCCTACACCCTCCAGCGGGCCCAGGCCTCGTCCTACCTCAAGAAGGTGAACGAGGCAGCCCAGGCAGAGGATCCACCAATTGACTTGCCTGATGAGTCCCTCTCCCCGACTGACTGCTTTGCGGTCTTGGAGCCGGCGCTAGAGTGACAGTAGGTGGGTAGTTTCTTGTTTTACTCCTTCCTTGCCGACAAGTGCCTAACTTGTACTCAGGTTCCAGAAATGCACGGACCGCTTGAGAGAGAGAGAGAGAGAGAGAGAGAGAGAGAGAGAGAGAGAGAGAGAGAGAGAGAGAGAGAGAGAGAGAGAGAGAGAGAGAGAGAGAGAGAGAGAGAGAGAGAGATAGAGAGAGAGAGAGAGAGATAGAGAGAGAGAGAGAAAAGAGTGGGTGTAAGAGAAAGAGAGAGAGAGAGAGAGAGAGAGAGAGAGAGAGAGAGAGAGAGAGAGAGAGAGAGAGAGAGAGAGAGAGAGAGAGAGAGAGTGAGAGAGAGAGAGAGCGAGCGATAAAGGACATCTCTTCCCAGCTCCTCCATCATTCATTTTAGGCCTCAAGTTCTCCCCGTTTCCACTTTGTGGTTCTTCTGCCATGCCCAGATTGCAAGCCCAAGAGCGAGTCCTTCTGGCGCTTCGTCCGCAAGCAGATCATCGAGGGGGGAATGGACCCATGGAACATTGTCAATACTGACCAGACCCCCATTTTCCTGGAAATGCTGCAGGAGTGGACGCTGCACCATCACGGAGAGCGCACTATGCAGGTTCGGATTTCTGGATATGAGAAGGAAAGGGTAACCGTCATATTGCGAGTGTCTCTCAAGGGAGCAAAGATGCCTCCGATGGTGATATTGAAGCACAAAACACTTCCCAACATTCGTGCCCTTGCAGGTATGCTTTTGGAAGCTGCTCTCCCTTCATTTTCTTTGTGAAATGCCAGCACAAGCGCATCCTTGTGCGATTTTTGTTTTGCAGGCGTGCTCATTCGCGCACAGGGGCACGGGCAGATGGACTCAAATCTTGTGCAAGGCTGGATGCAGCACGCGCTACTCCTCTTTGTCTGCCCCCGCACAAGTGTAAGCAGATCCTTGGACATCTTCCACTGAGCGCGGCGTCAGGAGACGGGTTAGCAAGTACAAAAACAGTAAAATATTGAAAGTGCTTATGTAAACGTGAGTTCGGAGTAGTCGGAGCTCTTCCCTTAACAACCAATTAAACAGGTGACAAACATGTTTTGGCCGCAGGGCATACCCTAGCGAGCCTTCATCAGTGTCAATGAGAAAGTATGAGCAAGGCAAAGATTCTATGTAGTTACTAAGCATCCAACCAAACCAACTCAATGTAATCTTCACCTGGGTCAACCCAAAATATCGGGGACCAATCTAGGCCAACCTGGTGAAAACCAAGGGGCCACGTCTTCAAACCTCGAGGGTGTCTTGAAAAATTGTTGAACTCGAATCCTCGCCAGTAGGCAACTTCGGAAGCCACACGCGCACCAATCGCTTTTATAAGCTACACCCAATTTTCCAAGCAACGAAAAAACTCTCTATGAGTAAACCATGCGTGAGGAGTCTATTTTTGAGGCGCCTCACAATGACCCCTACTTGGAAACGGGCAGTCCACGGAGTGAACTCCGCCTTCAGTACTAGGGGCCCACAGGAGGAGAGAGGTAGCTGTTGCTTGAGTAACTGGTTGCTGGCGATCTTCCGTTTTTGGAAAGTACCAAAATCCAAGAGACCCAGCTCCTTAAACGAGGCCCCTTGTAAAGGACCATGTCGAGGAAATCCGTAGAGCTGTCCGAAACGGTCCACGTGATCCTAATGTTAGGATCAAGTTGAAGGTACGTAGGTAGTCCTCCAAGGTACGTACCTCCAAGCGCGTTGAACGTACGTAGGTAGTCCTCCAGTTCTGCCTACGTTCCTGGGCAGATAATAAGGCCATCGTCGATGTAGCGCACGTGGTAGAGAGGTTTTGTTCCGGTCCATCGTTCCTTCAGCAGCTCATCCAGGCGGCTCATGAATAGAATCGCGAAGCAAACGGCCACCGGGGTTCCCATCGCTGTGCCGCGAATCTGTTTGTAAATCTTGCCGTCGAACTCCACATACGAGTTCCTCATGACCCATCCCAGAAATGCCATAAGAGGTTGAGCGTGTAGTGGGTCCTCTCTCGAGAGGATACTGCCGACTGCTTTGAGACCCCGCTCAAGGGCGATGCTCGAGTAGAGCGACGTAACATCGTAGGTCGCAAGAAAGACATTCGGGGGAAACGAAGTCCGTTCGAGTGTTGTCAGCAGAGAGAGGGAGTCGTAGAGGTAGGTAGGTCATTTGAGGACGAGCGGTCGTAGCTGTTCATCGAGCCATCTGCTCACATTAGTCATCACCCACAAGTGCGAGGCGGCGATCTGACGCCGCACGGGGATTTTCTTGTGAAGCTTAGGCAAGATCTAGGAAGTATGAGCAAAGCAAAGCTTCTAAGTAGAAACTAAGCATCCAACCGAACCAAACTCAATGTAATCTTCACTCGGGTCAACCCAAAATATCGGGGACCAATCCAGGCCAACCTGCTAAAAACCAAGGGGCCACATCTTCAAACCTCGAGGGTGTCTTGAAAAGTAGTTGAACTTGAATCCTCGCCAGTAGGCAGCTTAGGAAGCCGCGCCGATCGCTTTGATAAGCTACACCCAATTTTCCAAGCAACAAAAAACCTCTCTACGAGCAAACCATGCGTGAGGAGTCTATTCTTGAGGCGCCTCAAAAATACTTGAGGAGTCTATTTTTGAGGCGCCTCAAAAATAGACTCCTCAAATCTCATGCAAGACTGGGTCCAGCACGCGCTACTCCCCTTTGTCCGCCCCTGTGCAGGTGTCTCACGAAGCAAGACACTGCTAGTTTCTTGACTCCTACCACGGGCATCTGATGGACACGGTGCTCGGAACGCTGGGGTGGCACCACATCATGCCCGCCATCATTCGCGGCATCTGCACTCCACTGCTGCAACTTCTTGACATCCGTATCAACCACTCGTTTAAGGTGGGGGTGCGCGAGCACTACAATATATGGTTTGCGGAAGAAAGCATCAACACCTTCACCCCCGCAGGCATGCTTTGATTCTATATGATCTAATGCATCTGGTGACCTGTCTATCCTTCAAATCAGCGAGAGGTCGATCTAGACTCCAACAATATAATTCCACCTCTCGTGCCTTCTCTCTGTTTTCTCCCGCCGTCAGGTCATTCAAGACCTGCGACATCAGCAACGCTGTGGACGGGAGTGAGAACCACCAAATTCTTGCCCACATGCGTGATGCTGCCCAGGTGGAGGTGCACCATAATGTGCATGCTGCACCTAAGGTGGAGAAGTGGGTCAACCCCCTGGATGTGACCGATGAGCAGGACTTGTTTGATGCTATGGATGAGGAGGATGTGGTGGAGCTGGCAGCAGAGCGTGTTGCTGCCCCTGATTTGTGCTCCATGAGCCATGCAGAGGATGAGGATTAGACTGTGGCCTCCCCTGGCTTAATTCACAAGGGCTCCCTGTAGAGTAGGATTGTAGTAGGCTATCTCATGCATAGATCATTATCTGTGCGGAGGATGATTGCATAGGTGCTCCCTGTAGGGCAGAGGTTCTGACTATGTACGTGTACTGTAGGTCGTTTTGGGATGACCATCTAACTGAAGGAAGAACCTGTGGATGTAAGGATTGTAGTGGCAAAAATCTTGCTATATGGTTGAATTTGGTATAAGAAACCCTGCAAAACCAAGGAAAAGCATTCGAGCGAGGGTCCTGTATGCGGGGGAATACGGGCAAATCTCGTTGTGAGTAACTCTAATGGCGCACTCACGTTCAGTATCAATACCGTATCCATCCAGATATGCGCCCTTAGCAGCATGTGGGGCGAATAGGGCTATGAAGGGGTGGGGCCCATGATAGAATTCTAAAAAATAAGCCATAGGGCTAATCTTACATATTTATAAGAAACTAAAAAAAATGTGTACCTACATATTGCTGCTAAGAAATTGTGGTCGAAATTGGCGAGGGTCGAATGGAAGATTCCCGAGAATGTGCTATCCAAAGATACTGCCATGCAAGGTGCTTAGCGCGGCCCAATGGCTGCACTCCTTCCCTGTGCAGTGTTACTTGGATAGCTGCCTTTGCAGCAAATCCTGGCCCTTTATGCTGTCATAATAGGCCATGGTTGTGCACACTGGTACTGCGACATGTGGAAAGCTCGCGATAACGATCAACATGAGCAGGGATCATCTGCCAGCATCCCACGGCTGATGCTAGTGCATGGTTGGATTCCTCAACAGTGAGAGGAATACAGGAAATTCCCTCCAAATCGCATACCCGCAGAGGAATATGAGGGGTCTCTCTTTGGTCCTTTGGTTTCCTATTTCCCAGTCTGTGTGTTCAGTTTCTCGGCAGTCTGTCGGGCTTGTAGTCTTCGGAGCATTGGTACAATCCATGAAAGGCATTCCCATTTCAGGCTTCGGCACCAAGGCCAGCCCACATGTCTCAGCACGGACTCTGGCCATAGACACCATGCTCCCTTTCCTATGCCTCCTACATCACGTATGCCTCCCACGCCGCCAGCCCCACCGGCCCCCCCTGCTCCTCCAGCCCCACTATTGCCAGCAGTCATCCGGGTCCTGATGCGGATTCCCGACGATCGGCCGCCACAAAACACGGACGACGATGGCGCGGATCTGAGCAAGGTGCCTGCCGACTACAACAATGCTGCTCATTCAGATGATGACAGTTGTAACTACCACGAGTGGAGCCCTGATGATGACTGGCCCGACCCTGGTGACGTTGACAAGGCGGATGTTGAGTACTGGAATCGCGACAGCCTTTCTGAGAAGATTCCTATCCCAACCTTTCTGAAGGGGAAGTCTCCAAAAGATCCAGAAGCTATCAACAAAGATGAAACCCACCCCCCCCCCCCCCCCCCCCCCCACGCCCCCCCCGCCCCCCCCCCCCCTCCAACTCACCCAGAAATCATAGGACCGATCGGCAGCGTTACTCGTACACCGCCAGCGAGAAGCTCTAGTGCCTAGCGGCTGCAGGAAGGCCCATCACAGCATGCGGTGGCTGTGAGAGTACGACCCCGTTCCATTCCTTTCTCCTTTACATCTTCCCTTTCCATTTCATTCCTCTTTTTATCTTGATTCATTTGGTCTTTATCTCATTCCATTTGGATTCCTATTCCTCCTTTTTCATAAACCTTTGGCTTATCCTTGTATTATCATTATATCACCGACCAAGCTCGGGGTGTACTGGCGCGCTATATCTAGCGTAATATTGCCGTAATCCCTTAAAGCCAATAGCCTCACGTGGCTATACGCAGAGTGATTCTATTTTCTAGAAGGGTCTATTCCCTTGGGATAGGATAAACCTGGTTACCTGATGTACTCTGGAAGTATAAAAGCGCCTTGTATCAATCGATAGTGCAACTTTTCCTCGACACATTCGATCATGTGACACTTGGTAATTAGAGCTTTTCTCACTTGGCTGCGCTCAGCTAAGCAGCAGCAACGGGACTCCTGCCTCGAAAAACCGCCGGGGGCGACCAATTCGACACCGATTCTGGTAAGCACCAGCTCCGCGTTTTTTCGAATTACCCCCTCCGTGCGTGTTTTGAACAAGATGGCGAACTTCGGCGTTGCCGAAGTTACCCAGCAGCTCTTCGCAAGCATCGCCGCCCTACAGGAGGAGATGCCAACTTACCGCGAAGCTTGGCGACAAGAGTTCGAGCGAGTAAATCGACTCGCCGGTGCGCAACACGAAACAACAACGGTGACGACGCAGCAGTCGCAGCAGTTTCTCGAGGCTCCGAAGCCACGCCCACCTGAGCCGTTCAATCCGAGCGATCGAAATTCCGACGTCCGCAGATGGATCGCCGGCATGGAGATCTACTTCGTAGCCGTCGGATGGAGCTCGCTAGTCTGGGACGGTCAACACGTACGACTTGCGACGACACTGATGCGAGGACCGGCACTAGAGTGGATCGGCGGTAATAGCACCTTCATCCACGGCGAAGCCACGTGGCAGCAGTTCCGCACTGACCTGCTGAAACGTTTCGAGCCGATAAATTCGGGTTTCCTTGCCCGTGAAAAAATTCATCGCCATCGACAGTTCGGGAGTGTAGCACAGTATGCGCAGCAAATGGAAGAATTTTATTACCGCATTCCTGATCTGACCAAAGGGGAAAAAGTACAGTCGTACCTTGCCAGGTTGAAGACCGAAGTCAAACGACAAGTGGCAGCGACAAACTACGTAAGCTATAGTGACGTCATATCGGCAGCGGAGTGCTTCGACATGGTCAACGCCGGGACATGACGGGTGCACGTCGGCAGTACGCGACAGGGCGACCGCTCGGCTCACCCCACGTTCGCCGACCCGATGGAATTCGACAGGTTCGAAGGGCGGCCACGTCCGAAAAACATTCTTCACGTGTGATTTTTGCGGGGTGCCGGGTCATCAAATCTTCGACTGCAACAAAATGAAAGCCGCATGCGCTGAGTATTGGGCACGCAAGAGTGGCAGAAATCCTTCGGCCAATCAGAAGACAAAAAACGGGACTCGCCAGTGATTGCGGATTTAGCTGGCGAAAAAAAAAAAAAAAAGATCCGAAAGCGGCCGCGGACTTCAAGAAAAATCAACTTCGACGCAGCTGATTCGACGCGAATAGGAGAAAATGATGGGGAAAAATCTCCACCCCACGACCAGTCTTTGCCAGAGGAAATCGCTGAGGAAGAATCTAACTCCGCGAAATAGGACTCTGCCAAGACGGGGAAACTCCTTGAGACCCAAGAAATTTGAAGGATTCATTAAAGTTATCTTATAAAGATGCTTTAATGAAAACTTGTAATTCTCGATGGGCTAGAGCCTTGGAGAAATTTCGGGAGGGACTCTAGAAGAAGCAGAAGATTGTGGAGATCATACCGGTACCAGAGAACCTGGGGACCAAATTAAGGAGTGTGGAAAGAAGCCCACCTTTCCACGGAGTCAACGTCCTCTCCCGACACCAGCCCACAGCGACTAACCGTTCCCCAGGGAAGACGTCGGTGGAGCTGAAGCAGCTTAAGAGGAAGCTGGGGGTCTACAAGAAGCTGCAAAAACCCGGAACTCCTCCTTCGGATGCATCCAACTTGGCAACTTCGTCAAGGACACGAACAATCGTCACGGAAACCCCGGGCCCTGGAGAAGAGCCTTTCTCCAAGCAGCCTTGGCCAGCTGCCAGCTCAGGAGTAGGAAGCAACGAATACTGGGATATACCCTATGACCCAATAAATGATACTACCTTTGGGTGCTCCGAGCATCACCTGCCCCTCGTGCTCGAGGTCATCTACAAAGGATGACGCCTCCAAGCACTCGAGGACAACGTAGCATCGCACACCGTATGCAACAAGGCAGTAATCGACCGACATCAAGAAGAGTACAAACTTTCAGCGTTTTCTGCAACGATGGTGGACAGCAACAAGTTACCAGTGTACGGCGAAGCAGTGCTCCACCTACAAATCGGGCCACTGTGCTGGAAACCTACTCTCCCCATCACCAACATAAAAGGGCTTGACCTGATCTTCGGGCGAGACTTCCTCAAGAAATTCAACCCCGAGATCTGTTGTATGATATCATCATATGCTATCACATTCTGTCTGCCTCCCATCCCTTGTTTCAATTCGCATGTATGGTTTGACTGTATGTGAAAGAATTTGTGTGGTGTGTGTTCTGGAGTTTGGGAATGTGTCTTGTGTTATTCTGTCTGAGCAGGTATTTGTGATAATAGATCTTGAGAAGATCTTTCCGACGCAACAAGAATCGCTTCAATCCGAGCAAGAATGCGAAAGCTATGAAGATTCAAAGTTCATGAGCTTGCGTTACAATTGCGGCGGTTACAAAGTGAAGTTGTGGGGTGACTCTATATGGAATTGGGACCTTTGGGGTTGGGGAAATTTGTCACTCTACTGTAACAGCTGCAAATTGGTTGGGAACAACCAAGCTAGGTTGGCAAGGGTGGCCAACTTGGATAGATTGGTTGGGAAGGGACAAATGTCAAAGTTGGGGTTCCTATAGGGGGGGAATCTTTGTGCTTATGGGGTTTCCCATGTTGGGGACTCTCTTCGGACATTCCCTCTCATCCCTCTCTTCCATCCCAACCTTTCTCTTGCTCCTCTAATTCCTTGTGAGATTCTTGAACTTTGATTGAACTTTTGAGATTGAGTTAAGTTCTCCTCCTACAGCTTACCCCCCAGTGCGTCGAAAGACATAGCGTCGCGAATACTCCATCAATCGACGTGATTCAAATTGAGAACGGTAGCTAAGATTACAAGCTACAACATACCGATTTTTGCGACATTCCAACGGCTAGTTTTTCGTCGACGTCGTTTCTTGTGAAAACGACTTTTCTGTCCAGAATTTCGGATTTATATTTTGAGTAATTCTAGCTCCTAAGTTCACCTAGATTCCGTCCTTAATCCTAACATGTGGTATCAGAGCTGTAAAAAGACATTAAGAGGATTCTACAGAAGTTTGAAGACCCTTCTAGAACCACCATGGCCTGTGGGTGTGCCTGAGTGGTGTTTTAAAGGTTGGATGTGTCTTCCGTGAAGGGGAAACTCTGTCGAAGTTTCGTGGACGCCGACACTTGTGAAAATATCGAGGGAGCTGAGTGTGGACAGCAAAGGGGAGCTGAAATTCGTCATTTCTCAAGGAGAAGATGAATGAGAGATGAGGAGATGCTAATGGAAGAGGAGCTGTACCTGAGAAGACAAGTGAGCCGCCGCCATCAAAAGTTGAAGCTTTGGATGGCTCCAACTATGAGGAATGGAGCGGGCGGATGAGGAGTGCCTTCAAACGCTACAAGCTACTGAAGATTGCTGTTGGGAAGGAGAAGATGCCGGAAGAAGGCGAAGCACGTGAACGGTGGATTGAGAAAAGCGCGGTGCTTTTCGACCTCATTCTTCAATCGGTCAACAAGGAGATGTTCGAGCACATCAAGTATCTTGTTGAAGCGGATGATTCGGGTCCAAGGGCGTGGAAACTGCTGCGCGATGTGATTCAGCCCAACACTCTCCGGATGGTGATCGTGCTCGAGAAGGAACTTGCTGCCATCTCCATGCGACCAGGGGATGATGTGAAGCCAGTCCTTGACAAGATCAAGGACACCTATGCAAGGATGGCAGCAGTGGGCAGCAGTGTATCTCAGCTGCAGCAGTGCACCAAGATCATCTCGGTGTTGGACAACTCTTGGGACAACCTCATTCCCACCCTCAACTCTCAGCAAGATCAATGGACACCTGAGTGGCTAAGGCAGCATATTCTGCAGGAGGACTTCCACAGACGCCATGTGGGAGGTGGTGCTTCCACTAAGACTGCTGAGGGGTATGGAGCTGCAGGGCGCGGCAGAGGAAGAGGGGGTTGGAGAGGCCGAGGCCGTGGGAGGAGCTTTGGCAGAGGTAGAGGCCGAGGTGACTATAATGAGGGGCATGGGAGCTCTAGTGGCAGGGGGAGTACCAGAATGGAGGGCACCTGCTGGTACTGCAAGAAGGTCGGGCATACTTGGTTCAAGTGCTTCAGCAGGCCGGAGGGATGGGCACCTCCAGGCATGAAGCCGCCAAGTGGTGAATCGCACAAGGTGGCGCTGAAAATTGCTCAGGTGCACAAGGTGAAGGTGCACAAGGTAATCCCAATCCTGAGATGTTTCTTATGGTTGAGGATGTGCATGGGCATGAGGGTGATGTAGGGTCTGTGGGAAAGGTTGTGATGCACCCTCTCATGCACTGGGTGATTGATTCAGGTTGCACCAGTCACATGACCCCACGGGCAGATTTGCTTGATGTGGTAAAACCCCCTGGGAAGATTAAGTATGTGGCAGCAGCGTTAGGTGCTTTGCTCCCTGTCATTGGTGTTGGGAATGCCAAGGTTAAGGAAGCTAATGGGGAACTTGTGGGGCTTGGGAATGTTCTGCTGGTTGAAGGTCTGTCTGCTAACCTTCTCTCTGTGCGGCGGCTGCATAAGAGTAAGGCCGAAGTGACCTTTGGACCAACCAGCTGCCGTGCTAAGCTTGGGAAGAAGGTGCTGTGGAGTCTGGAAGAGGAGACCAGCTGCATCAAGGACCTATGGCAGCTGCCCATCATCCCTTGGAATGGGAAGACTCCAACAGCAGCAACGACAGCAGCGACAAAGGCAACAGCAGGAGGAGATGCAACTACACCAACTGATGGGGTCTTGGAAGCAGTCAAGAATGTGCAGCAGCAGCATTCACATGGTGAGGTGCTTGCTGGTGTGGATGCGAGTGCGGTATGGGCTAAGGTTTCATCAAGGAGTGGTGAGGCGGATCGGAAGACATGGCATGAGAGGCTGTGTCATGTGAATTTCCCTATGCTGTAGAAGTTGGTGAAGGATGGGAGCCTGAAGGGCTTGGAGGTGAAGGGGGGAGTGAAGGAGATTGGGAGCTGCCCTACATGCTTGGAGACCAAGTTCTCCAAGTTCCCCTTCAACAGCACTACAGGACCAGCCAAGACCCCACTTGCACTTGTGCACATGGATGTGGTGGGGCCCACAAGAGCTCCTTCCCTCTTAGGCAGCCACTATTTCTTGACAATTGTGGATGACCACACTCGGGCGGTGTGCATTTACCCTTTGAAGAGCAAGGGGGAGGTAGCAGCAGCTGTCCTTAAAGAGGGGATGCCTAGAGCTCAGAGGGAATGCGGACACAAGGTGAAGGTGATCCGCAGTGATTATGGTGGGGAGTTCATTGGAGCTGATTTTGAGGGGGAGTTGAAGAGGAAGGGGATCCAACATCAACTGACAGTGCCCTACAACCCGCAGCTGAATGGCGTGGCTGAGAGGTTCAACAGGACCCTGCAGAAGGGGGCACGCACTCTCCTTGGGCGTGCAGGGCTGCTTGATCCGTTTTGGGTGTCTGCACTGAGGCAAGTCGCCCTTGTGAAGAACAGGGTGCTGGCTACAGTTGGGGATAAGGAGTGGATCCCATATGTCAAGTGGTATGGGAGTGCTCCAGCTATGAACATGCTGAGGGCATTTGGGTGCATGGTGGTGTTTCACGTGCCCAAGGAGAAAAGGGGGAAGTTGGAGGCTTCTGGAAGATGGGGTGTGCACTTGGGGATTGCAAAGGATCACAAGGGGTGGCTGCTATGGGACTTGACCACCAAGAAGCTGACTGTGTCAAGGGATGTGAAGTTTCTTGAGTCCTTGTACTACAAGGAATGGAAGCAGCAACAACAGAAGCTTCCATCTACACCGCTCATTGTGGAGGCAGATGAGGTGCAGCGGCCTTCAAGACAGGTGGAGGTTGCAGTGTCTGAGGAGGAGATGTCTGGGGTGACTGAGGAAGGGGGAGCAGCTGAAGTGGAGCAGCAGCAGCAGCAGTCTGAGTCTCCACCTCGAGTTCCACACCTGCCTGAGCGACCTAGGAGGGATGTGCGCCCTCCGGTAAGGCTGACCTATGGGGGAAGAGGCAAGCCGAATGTGGTGCAGGCTGGGAGTGTGGTTGGGCAGATTTAGGAAGATGAGATCACTCACTGCTACTGGGCACCAATCCCTGAGCGCAAGATTTGAGAGGAGGCCTTGAACGGACCAAATGGGGAGAAGTGGAAGGCGAGTGAGGATGAGGAGTTCGGGTCCCTGATTGAGAACGAGACATGGGACCTATGTGACTTGCCTCCTGGGAAGAAGGCAATCACTTCCAAGATGATCTACAGGCACAAGTATGGACCTGAAGGGGAGCTGACCCGCTACAAGTCTAGGCTTGTGGCACGGGGGTTTCAGCAGACAAAGGGGAAGGATTATGATGAGTTGTTTGTTCCTTTGGGGAAAGGAATAACACTTCGGGTGCTGCTGGCGATAGCTGCACTCCTGGGATGGAAGATACGACTGATGGACATTGTGACTGCCTTTCTGAATGGGATCATTCTGGAGGAGGTGTACATGAAGCAGCCAGAGGGGCTGGATGATGGGGGCGGCAGGGTCTGCACGCTGAAGAAGGCCATCTATGGCCTTAAGCATGCGCCTCGTGCATGGTATCACAAGTTGGAGGAGGCGCTGTTGGCTGGGGGTTTCAAGAAGAGTGAGTGTGACCCCAGCCTGTTCCTGCTGCAGGAGAAGGGTGAAATCCTCATGCTCTTGGTGTATGTGGATGATATCCTTCTGTTTTTTGCATCAACTGCTTTGCTGGACAGCGCAGAGCAGATGTTGGAGATGCAGTTCAAGTGTTCCAAGGTGGGTGAGGTGAAGTACTACCTGGGGATGCATGTGGAGAGAGGTGTTGATAAGGGTGTGCTGAGGTTGCACCAGAGGAAGTACTGTGAGGGGCTGGCTGAGAAGTATGGGCTGCAAAATGGGGGAAAGCCAGCAACACCACTACCTTCCGGGTTTACTGTGGAGCCATGTGCTGATGAGGAGGTAGTGGGTGAGAGTGACAGGAAGCTGTTTCATTTTATGGTTGGGTCGCTGAATTATGCTGCAAATCATACACGGCCTGACATTGCATTTGCTACATCACGGTTAGCTAGTGTGGTCTCACGCCCTAGTCTTGAGCAGCTGGAAGCGGCCAAGAGGTTGGTCCGCTATGTGAGCGCTACGGCATCAGTGGGATTGGAGTACAATGGAGTGAGGCAGCGATTGCAGAGAGGTGCTGCAGATGTGAAGAGTGGAGAGATGCTCTTGAGTTGCTATATTGACGCTAGCTTCAATTCAGTGAAAGCGGATGGCACCAACATTGGGGGTTATGTGTGCTTGCTAGGAGGTGGTGCTGTGAGCTGGCGCAGCAAGAAGCAGAATGAGGTGGGATTGTCCTCAGGTGAGACTGAGTACATGGCCTTACACCATGGGGTCAAGGAAGTGGTGTGGCTGAGGCGTTTGTTGGAGGAGTTGGGAGTTGGTCAGGAGGAGCCGACAATTGTGTTTTGTGACAATGAGTCTGCTGTGAAGCTCGCCAAGAATGCTTGTCTGCATGGGCTGACAAAACACATAACGCCTAAGTGGCATTGGGTGAGGAGACTCCTTGATAAGGAGGTGCGGCTGGAGAAAGTGAAGACCCATCAGCAAGCAGCAGATATTTTCACTAAACGTCTGGCGGAGGCGAATCATTGGAAGGGCATGAAGCTTGCTGGGATGAGTGTGCATTGAGTATGCATGCTTGAGATGCTGGTATGGTGGATGATGGTTGGCAGCCAGAGGGGGAGATTGTTGTGTGATGTCATCATATGCTATCACATTCTGTCTGCCTCCCATCCCTTGTCTCAATTCGCATGTATGGTTTGACTGTGTGTGAAAGAATTTATGTGGTGTGTGTTCTGGAGTTTGGGAATGTGTCTTGTGTTATTCTGTCTGAGCAGGTATTTGTGATGATAGATCTTGAGAAGATCTTTCCGACGCAACAAGAATCGCTTCAATCCGAGCAAGAACGCGAAAGCTTTGAAGATTCAAAGTTCATGAGCTTGCGTTACAATTGCGGCGGTTACAAAGTGAGGTTGTGGGGTGACTCTATATGGAATTGGGACCTTTGCGGTTGGGGACATTTGTCACTCTACTGTAACAGCTGCAAATTGGTTGGGAACAACCAAGCTAGGTTGGCAAGGGTGGCCAACTTGGATAGATTGGTTGGGAAGGGACAAATGTCAAAGTTGGGGTTCCTATAGGGGGGGAATCTTTGTGCTTATGGGGTTTCCCATGTTGGGGACTCTCTTAGGACATTCCCTCTCATCCCTCTCTTCCATCCCAACCTTTCTCTTGCTCCTCTAATTCCTTGTGAGATTCTTGAACTTTGATTGAACTTTTGAGATTGAGTTAAGTTCTCCTCCTACAGCTTACCCCCCAGTGCGTCGAAAGACATAGCGTCGCAAATACTCCATCAATCGACGTGATTGAGAACGGTAGCTAAGATTACAAGCTACAACATATCCGATTTTCGCGACATTCCAACGGCTAGTTTTTCGTCGACATCGTTTCTTGTGAAGACGACTTTTCTGTCCATAATTTTGGATTTATATTTTGAGTAATTCTAGCTGCTAAGTTCACCTAGACTCCGTCCTTAACCCTAACAAGATCAACTGGGTAAACCGCACCGCGAGCATCTACAACAAAGGAAGAAGAGTCCAGCTACCCAACTGGGATGATATTGGAGATATCCCAGTAGAGACACTCGCAAGATTCGAGAAGGACGTCAAGCGAACCGACTCCGGATTCCTGGCGATAGCAACAGAGGTGGAAAATGACGGAGAGAAAGCCTCGGAACCTCCAGAACAAATCAAGGGATTACTGAAGGAGTTCCAAGACATTCTTCCCGACGACCTCCCGGATGAGCTACCGCCATATCGAACGCACCAACACGAGATCGTGGAGGAACCAGGCTCGAAACCAACCTTTCCAGCACCATATCGGCTAAGCCCCACTGAACTAGCTGACATGAAGAAGCAAATCGAGTATCTCTTCGCCAAAAGACTCATCCGACCATCCACTTCACCATCCGATGCCCCAGTACTCTTCACACCGAAACCGGACGGAAGCCTGCGCATGTGCATCGACTACCGGGCTCTCAACAAGCAGACCATCAAGAACAAGTACCCAATTCCACGAATCGATAACCTGCTTGACCAGCTTCAGGGAGCCACGGTATTTTCAAAACTAGATCTGTGGTCCGGATACTGGCAGAAAAGAATGGCGGACGATTCCGTTCACAAAACGGCCTTCCGAACTTGGTACGGATCGTACGAGTATCTGGTGATGCCGTTAGGACTCACCAACGCACCAGCAACGTTCCAAGCAGAGATGAATCACATCCTACGCCCACTCTTGGATGAGTGCGTGGTGGTTTACTTGGACGACATCCTCGTCTACTCGCGCGACATGCAACAACACGTCGAACACCTACGACGAGTCTTCAAGATTCTTCGACGAGAACGCTTCTACGTCAAACTATCCAAGAGCGACTTCGCCCTCGAGAAAGTCCAATTCCTCTGACATATCGTAAGCGCTCAAGGAGTTCACGTCGACCCCAAGAAAATCGAAACCGTGCGTACGTGGAAAACACCCAAGAACGCGAAGGAGTTACAGTACAGCACTTCCTAGGCTTCGCAAACTACTACAACAGGTCCGTGCCACAATACGTGAAAATCGCCGCGCCACTCACGAATCGCTGAAGAAGAACACCCCCTATAAGTGGGAACCACAATACCAAGAGGCCGTGAAGCAACTTAAACAAGCACTCACGTCCGCACCCGTACTCATCTTGCCAGACCCCGAACGCGACTACATCATCGAAGCTGACGCCAGCGACCAGGCAGGAGGAGCATTCTTGATGCAAGACCAGGGGAATGGACTGCAACCAATTGCCTATCTCAGCAAGAAACTACACAGGGCAGAACTCAACTACCCGATACACGACAAGGACGCCCTCGCTATCATCATCGCCTTCAAAACGTGGAGATGTTATCTCGAAGGACGCAAAACAACAATCTACACCGACCATTGCAGCCTCAAATATTTGAAGACGCAACCAAGCCTCTCCAGGCGACAGGTCCGGTGGATCGAATTCCTCGAGACACACTTCCACTACGACATCGTGTACAAGCCCGGCCATAAAAATAAAGCAGATGCGCTTAGCCGACCTGCACACGTTGCCGCTATCCAAATTGAAGGGATGAATCCACTCCTGAAGGGACTCTTCACACACGGGTACACCATCGACCCCGAAATCCCTTTGGCACAAAAAAGCGATATCTGCTACAGCGGGACAAGGACATCGCGTACCGGAAAGGATCAACAAAGATCGGGGTACCAAATTGCCTTCCTTTGCACCAAATACTACTCGAAGAATACCACGAAGTCCTGTACGCAGGATACTTTGGTAGCAACAAGATTCTCACCGGTATCGCCAAACACTACTACTGGCCCCACATGGCAGATGACATACAGAAATTCGTCACCTCGTGCACTACATGTCAGCGGATGAAGAGCAGCAAGCGGAAAAAGGCGGGTCTGCTACAGCCTCTTCGTGTCCCAGAACAGCCATGGCAAGTGGTCAGCCTAGACTTCATCACCGGGCTACCAACTACCATAAGCGATCATGACACGATCCTTGTCGTCATCGACAAGTTCTCCAAAATGGGACACTTCATCCCAACACACACAACAGCATGCACCAAGGAGACAGCACAACACTTTGTTTGCTACATCATTTCCCAAAATGGCATTCCAACCATACTCATCTCCGACCGAGACCCTAAGTTCACCAGTAAAATGTGGAAAGAACTGATGTCTCTACTCAGAACCAAACTCGCCATGACCTCCGCATACCATCCGCAGACAGACGGACAGACCGAGCGTCTTAACCAAATTGTGGAGCAACTCCTCCGCGCAGCCTGCAAGGACGAAATCTCCAAGTGGGACTTGCATCTGCCCATCCCGGAGTTTGCCTACAACAATGCTACTCATGCCGCTACTGGATAGACGCCATTCTTCCTCTGTTACAGACACCACCCGCTCACACCACAACAGCCAACCATACCAGCCACAGTCCAACCCGCTCATGATTTCGTCACGACGATGCACAAACTTTGGGATTGGACCCACAAGCGCCTTCTCGACATTCAGCAACAACACAAGCACCAGGCCGATCGCCACCGCACAGACCACACCATCACCGTGGGAGACCGAGTACTGCTCGACACACGCAATCTTGACATCAGCCATCTCCCATCCAAACTACGACCTCGCTTCTGCGGGCCTTTTCTCGTTGAAGCACAGGTCACTCCTGTTACCTTCCGCTTACGCCTGCCAGCTACCTGGAAAATTCACAATGTCTTCCATGTCCAACACTTGAAGCCCTACCGAGACCCCAACACAATCTTCTCTGGACGCCAACCGCCGCCGCCGCCGCCCGTCCTCGTCCATGATGAACCCGAATACGAGGTCGAGTCCGTGGTTGCTCACAGCCGTCGACGGAATAGCAACGTGGAGCTTCACATCCATTGGAAGGGTTATGATCCTTCCAAGGATAGCTGGGTCTCTGAATCCGCGATGGATCACGCTCGTCATCCTCTTCGCGACTACCTTGTCAAGCAGGGTGTTACGTCTACCACCCAGCTTTGAGGGGGGGAAGTGTGAGAGTACGACCCCGTTCCATTCCTTTCTCCTTTCCATCTTCCCTTTCCATTTCATTCCTCCTGATTCATTTGGACTTTGTCTCATTCCATTTGGATTCCTATTCCTCCTTTTTCATAAACCTTTGGTTTATCCTAGTATTATCATTATATCACCGACCAGGCTTGGGGTGTACTGGCGCGCTATATCTAGCGTAATCCTGCCGTAATCCCTTGAATCCAATAGCCTCGCGTGGCTATATGCAGGGTGATTTTATTTTCTAGAAGGGTCTACTCCCTTGGGATAGGATAAACCTGGTTACCTGATGTACTCTAGAAGTATAAAAACGCCTTGTATCAATCGATAGTGCAACTTTTCCTCGACACATTCGATCCTGTGATAGTGGCGTGCCAGGGCAGGTTTGGGCCGAAGCGAATCTGTGGCTAGCTCAAGGCAAAGCCAGAAATGAAGACCGCCCACCCCGCGCGGAAGCGACTCCATGGCGCAAACCGCACGTCATGGTACCACGACATGGAGGTTGAGGTCTAAAGGCGGGTCCTTGAGAAGCGGAAGGTGGGCATGCCCATCTCCATGAAGCAGCTCATGCCTTGGAGCCGCCAAGTGATGCGTGAGATGTTCCTCGAGAATCCGTGGAGGGGCAACTACCACTGGAGCCAGCGTTTTCGCGGTCAATGGAATCTAACCGTGCACGTGAAAGCAAAAAATTGGTCAGAGACTGACCAAGGTGAGAATCCTGTGCCGTGTAATTGAAGTCCATGACTTTGTACGCTTGATGCGATGTGCATTCTATAAATGCACATCTCGTAATCACCTCCCTTCCTGCATTCCCTTCCCGCCAAATCCTACAGACTGTGAGGAGATTCGCTTCATTTTTGGCGTTACGTGCGCGAGAGCAGTGCATAGACGACGTCTGGATCCTGAACGTGGACAAGATGCCACTATGGCAAAAGATGCATGCGGAGCAGGCCATTGACCACATCGGGGCGCGCACCGTCTATGTACGAACCTGTGGTTACCAAAAAGAAAGAGTAACCATGATGCTAGGATGCTTTCCGAGTGGAAAGAAGCTGAAGCCGTGGATTTGCAAGAACCCATCGCAAGGGAACTTCCCCAAAGGTCGGTTTCCTCTATTGCAAAGTCTCAATCATTTCTTGTCTCCCGGCTGCGTGCCTTGTTTACTTCGCATCTGCTAATAACACTGATTCGTTTGACTCTGATGCAGATGTTGTGGTGCGCGCAGATGTTGTGGTGCGCCCACAGAAGAACGGTTGGATGGACGAGGAGGGCAAACTCACATGGCTGCGGGAGGAGGTCAAGCACTTCTTGAAGCCCACCTTTGGCCGATGAGCGAAGACTACCATCCTAAAATGAAGACAGTTACAAAGGCCACATCATGGACCGCGTGATGGCGGAGCTGTGGGAGCAAGGAATCATCCCCATCAGGCTGCACGAGTCTCGTCCAACCACTGTACGTGTGCGTCAACAAGAGCTTTTAGGCACACTTCCGTGGCGAATACGAGGGGTGGTTTGACGAGATCAGCATCAACCTCACCGCCCCCAAGGGTGAGTATCATTTACCTGTTTGCCACCATCCTCTGCACTGTGTTTTCGAGCCTTACTGACATCAGTTGCCAACTTTCCGTCCCTCCCAATGCAGGGAACCTGAGGAAAACCCCCCCTGGAGGAGACCTTGAAGTGGTGCTTCCAAGCTTGGAAGGCGATCCCGAGCTCTCTCATCATAAAGGCGATTAAAACGTGCGGGATCTCCAGTACACGTGACGGCTCCAAGAATGCTGAAGTGCTAAAGCACATGCGCGATGACGTGTGAGGCTGAAGTCGACATCACCGATAACGACACCGCGACTGGCTTTGCCGGTGACAACACGGGAGCTGCTGAAATGCGGGCGAGAGGCGGCGGACCTACGGGCGAGATGGAAAAGGACGGCGCTGGTGTATACATGGGCGATAAGGGAGAAGGCAAGGACATTGGCGACGACGACTGCAGTAGTGAGGACGACAAGGAGGATGACGGTGTGGAGGACTGACAGTGAGACTAGTTGAGACTAGGCTATAGAAGTGGACTGTGCGGTAGCCTGCATGAAATGAATACTCAGCATGAGCTGCAGTTAGTGCATGCTCTAGAACTGTGCCACCCTTGTCAGCTCTTTGGTTAGGCTTAGGATTGTAACGTGGATCATGTGGTAGAGAAACGTAGAGTTAGGAGTTGTAGGTAGGTTTCCTAACGTCTGATGTACCTGAAATTAACTAAGAATCGGAAAGCACGGTATTGCGTGGTTATAAGCAACAGTGGCTTGTATGGCGAACAAATACAGAATAGGGTGGGTCCTATAATCGAACAATGCGCAAAAGCCCCATTATTTGATCAAAAAACCTTTTGTTCTGTCCCCCGGCGGGGCGCATATCTGGGTGGATACGGTAACGAAATCCATAATGTTAAAAATATGGCATTTTGTCCAATCTATAGATTTTTTAGAGCTGCCATGCACAAACTTCCAATTTCCCCCAGAGATGTGTGTTTTTTTCCCTAAACTATGTAGGATCCACTCACAAATCCAGTCGCATAATTTGTTTCCGTCACAACAGACATAGATTCGCAGTTTCGTTTCGCATGTATGAAATGGTCGTGTATGAAGTATTTTGTTAGGTGTCTTGTTAGTCACAATGTGACCCAAAGCCACTTTGGAAACGCCTTGAATGGTTATGATCTGTCTAGCTGACACCTTACAGCCCTTTAACTGTGAATGGTCTAAAAGTCAAATATCGCGTATTGCATATGAGCGTATCGTAATATACACTCTAGCACATCCTTCTAGAATGTTATCAACCACAATATTACAACATCCGATAGTGAACCCATAGAGGTCCCATTGCCGTATTATTACTTCTTGATGAACCCACAAAGGCCGCATTGTCGTGGCCCTTAACCCGCGGCCCAAATTGCGAATCGCGGCCTTCAAACGCAGTGCGTTTGAAAGTTGTGTTTCCGTGGGTGTATTGGGGGGTAACGAGACTCTCGTCACTCAGGGGTGCTGTTCAAGTTCAGTGCGGAAGGTATTTTGGAAGACGAGGTGTTGTGCATTTTTCAACCGTCCAATTTTTGCAGATTTCCATCTAACAGCGCATAAGCCAAGCACTTCCCCCAGTCAGTCGAAATGTAATCTCATCCGTCAAGCTGTCTGTTTGCAAATCTGATGGTCCACGACCAGCATGCAATCTGCAAGACTAGCCACCCTCGCGATTTCCCAACGTATTTCGTACAGCCCCAGTGCCAAAGTTAATACGCAGTGCGTTTGAACAATTTGGGCCACGGGGGAGTGTGCGGGCTCTATTTGTTCCCTCATGAGGCACCCATCACTGCCTCTTGTGGCATCTTCTGTTATGTATGTACTACCCACATTCTACATATTGTATTCCCATTTGCTCCCTCTCTCCCTGCCCCCCCACCATCCCATAGCCCTCCTTGCAGCTGACTTACGCACCACATGCCCCTCTACCCTCTGTACACTCACACCACTAGCCTCATACCGTTATCCCCCGGTGGACCATCCCCACATTCACCTGAATTGTAAACCCTCTCCCCACTGCTCTTTTTCCCTCTCTGCTTGGTTATTTCAACCCCCCCTTGCAACAGGCCTGGGCCGCCACCTCTGCATACACCACCTCAACCTGTTATCACATGTCTATCTGATGTCTCTCTCGTATGCCTTGGTTCCCCAACCCCTCAACTAGGCTTGGACCGCTACCTGCGCATACACCACCTCAGCACTCAATGTCTCATGGCCAAGGTATGCTCGACTCTTCACTCATGTGGGGCTGCTGTTGAGGCGCGTCAAACATCATTGCAGCACAAGGCATGGGTGCTGATGTGGGGCTGCTTGATAGTGCGCCATTCATGGTTTTCGCCCCCTCCAACAAATCTCTCATCAGGCTACCGCCCCGCGCTTTTCGCCAGCTTACAGAATCCGTCCAATGTCACGACTCTCCATCAAGTCATGACGTACCACTTCATCCACGGAAAGATCTCCCGCTTCGTGTGGGAGAGCCCGTGGCGGAGCGTGCAAGGCGAGGACGTCGTGCCACACGCGGATGAGGCGACCTTCACTGTATCGAATGTGCCTATATTAAAGTGCGTCGGTGCTTACAAGGGCTCCTCTTCCCCCCTAGACTCCGCGTGCGGCTCACTGGTGCAGAGGGCACACCAGGGGCATCGCTTCGGCTGGCGGGGATTTTGCCACTAGCAGCGCAAGGAGAGGGGGAGGGGGGGGGAGGAGGAGGAAGAGGAGGAGGATGAGGGGGGAGCCGAGCGAGTGGCGGAGATGACGAGAGTGAGGAGTACGTGGAGGACTATGAGGAGGATGTGTGGCGGCGAGAGGCGCTCAAGCAGTACAGCTCACTCTACCTTCATGCCGCTGCTCCCGCGCCATCCGTTCCCGTGCTGTGGTTACGCCATATGGTCATAGGTTTAAAGCGGACTTGTAGTAGAGCTGCAGGCCAGCCGTGCCTGCGGCCAAGGGTTTGTTTTTTTCAGAAAATCAGAGAAATCTCAACCAATGCAACGACTCAGGCGTAACTGGAGGCTGTGCTGGCTGCATGGTGTGAGCAAGGACATTTCACAAACCTCTCACGTGCCCCCTCCTCCCCCCTCCGCCCCCCACCTCCTCCTCTGCTCATCGCAGCTCTGTCGGCATCTCTTTCAGGGGGGAGAAATCGCAGGGATTGTGATCGGGTGCGCGGGGGGGGCAGCCATGGTTGCTGCACTGCTCTACTATCTGCTCGTTGCCCGCCACGGGGAGGACGACCTGGCAGGTGTGGCTCATGTGCTGTGGCTCATGTCACGAAGGTTATGGCCACTCCTTTCCTCTTCACTCCTCTTCCACCCCCTGTTGGCTTCTCTTTTCTAACTGATTGATTGCCTTCCGCGCCCCATCCCCCTCTTGTCTCCCCTTCGTTTCTCCCCTCTTCAATTTCTGATTCAGTAGTATTCCCCTGTCACAACAAATTCCCCCTCCCTATAATCTCCTTCCCATACTAAGAGGATGCTGCAGCCATGGCAGCAGCAGGGGCGCTAGAAGCAGGAGCAGCAGCAAGGGAAGCGGCAGGGGTAGCGGAGTAATAAAGAACTGCCTACTTGGTTTAGTAACACACAATATGTATGATACATGGATATACGAAGAACCACCACCCGTTTATGGCGCATATATCCAAAAAAAAAAAAAAAACAAGGCTCGACGTAAATCGTCGGATGGGTTGCGTACGTCCACATTTCTTCTCTCACAATTTGAATTCGCATTTCCCCCTCCTCCCCCCCCCCCCCCCCCCTTTTTTTTTTTTAAATTTCACTGGGACTGTGCAATAGAAAAGTTTGTGAGTCAATACTAGAAAAGTGATTCTGTAAGTGAATATATTTTAAACGTTTAATACTACGAACTATAGCAATAATATAGTTTTATATAAAATAAGTTCTGTATTGCTGTATTGGAGTAGTAACTGTGCTGACCTGTTTAAAAGTAGAGAATGGCATAGCGAGTAACTGTGCTGACCTGTACTCGGTTAGCTTTCTGGGGCAGAGTGAATACACCCCTGCTAGGGTTAGTTGGTGCTTCTTGTTTCTGCTCATCCTTCCTCCTTGCTCTTTCGTTCGTGCCTTGTTCTTGCTCATAGAGGTAGTCCCTCCCTGCTCACGCCTAGTACTTGCTCACACCTAGTCCTTGCTCCCACCCACCGTAGTCCTTGCTCACACATAGTTCCTTGCTCATACCTAGTCCTAGCTCGAAACTGGCGCATTTCGCGCTGGCGCGTCTCGCGCTGGCGCGTTTCGCGCTGGTCCGTATCGCGCTGGCGCCTGGCGCGCTGGCGCGTTACGCGCTGGCGCCGTGTGCGCGGGCGCCTTGCGCGCTGGCGCCGTGCGCGCAGGCGCGTTTCGCGCTGGCGCCGTGCGCGCAGGCGCCTTGCGCGCTGGTGCGTTTCGCGCTGGCGCCGTGCGCGCTGACGCGTTTCGCGCAGGCGCGGTGCGCGCAGACGCCTTGCACGCCAGCGTGGTCCGCGCTGGCGCGGTGCACGTTGACGCCTCGCGCGCGCTGACGCCATGTCTTTGGGGTCATGGCGCTGTGCAAAACGTCGTGGAATGAAGTGTACGTGCGACAACACTGCAGGTAAGCTCTAGTCCCCTCCATTCCTCCCCCTTTGTCGTCCCCCCTCCGCCCCTCCCCCTTTTGTCGTCCCCCCTTCGTCCCTCCCCCTTTTGCCGTCCCACTTCCGTTCCCCCCCCTTTGTCATCCCCCCTCCGTTCCCCCTCTTTTTGTCGTCCCCCCTCCATTCCCCCCCCTTTGCCGTCCCCCCTCGTTCCTCCCCCTTTGCCGTCCCCCTCCGTTCCTCCCCCTTTGCCGTCGCCCCTCCGTTCCCCCCCCTTTGCCGTCCCCCCTCCGTTCTCCCCCCTTTGTCGTCCCCCCTCCGTCCCTCCACCATTCGTCCCCCCTCCGTTCCCCCCCTTTGTCGTCCCCCCTCCGTTCCCCCCCCTTTGTCGTCCCCCCTCCGTTCCCCCCCTTTGATGTCCCCCCTCCGTTCCTCCCCCTTTGCTGTCCCCCCTCCGTTCCTCCCTCTTTGCTGTCCCCCCTCCGTTCCTCCCCCTTTGCTGTCCCCCCTCCGTTCCTCCCCCTTTGCTGTCCCCCCTCCGTTCCTCCCCTTTGCTGTCCCCCCTCCGTTCCTCCCCCTTTGCTGTCCCCCCTCCGTTCCTCCCCCTTTGCTGTCCCCCCTCCGTTCCTCCCCTTTGCTGTCCCCCCTCCGTTCCTCCCCCTTTGCTGTCCCCCTCCGTTCCTCCCCCTTTGCCGTCCCCCCTCCGTTCCTCCCCCTTTGCCGTCCCCCTCCGTTCCTCCCCCTTTGCCGTCCCCCTCCGTTCCTCCCCCTTTGCCGTCCCCCTCCGTTCCTCCCCCTTTGCTGTCCCCCCTCCGTTCTCCCCCTTTGCTGTCCCCCCTCCGTTCTCCCCCTTTGCTGTCCCCCCTCCGTTCCTCCCCCTTTGCTGTCCCCCCTCCGTTCCTCCCCCTTTGCTGTCCCCCCTCCGTTCCTCCCCCTTTGCTGTCCCCCCTCCGTTCCTCCCCCTTTGCTGTCCCCCCTCCGTTCCTCCCCCTTTGCTGTCCCCCTCCGTTCCTCCCCCTTTGCTGCCCCCCTCCGTTCCTCCCCCTTAGCTGTCCCCCTCCGTTCCTCCCCCTTTGCTGTACCCCTCCGTTCCTCCCCCGTTGCTGTCCCCTCTCCGTTCCTCCCCCTTTTCTGTCCCCTCTCCGTTCCTCCCCCTTTGCTGTCCCCCCTCCGTTCCTCCCCTTTGCTGTCCCCCCTCCGTTCCTCCCCCTTTGCCGTCCCCCCTCCGTTCCTCCCCCTTTGCCGTCGCCCCTCCGTTCCCCCCCCTTTGCCGTCCCCCCTCCGTTCTTCCCCTTTGCCGTCCCCCTCCGTCCCTTGCCGTCCCCCTCCGTTCCCCCCCTTTGTCGTCCCCCCTCCGTTCCTCCCCCTTTGCCGTCCCCCTCCGTTCCTCCCCTTTGCCATCCCCCCTCCGTTCCCCCCCCTTTTCTGTCCCCCCTCCGTTCCTCCCCCTTTGCTGTCCCCCCTCCGTTCCTCCCCCTTTGCTGTACCCCCTCCGTTCCTCCCCCTTTGCTGTCCCCCCTCCGTTCCTCCCCCTTTGCTGTCCCCCTCCGTTCCTCCCCCTTTTCTGTCCCCCCTCCGTTCCTCCCCCTTTGCTGTCCCCCCTCCGTTCCTCCCCCTTTGCTGTCCCCCCTCCGTTCCTCCCCCTTTGCTGTCCCCACTCCGTTCCTCCCCCTTTGCTGTCCCCCCTCCGTTCCTCCCCCTTTGCTGTCCCCCCTCCGTTCCTCCCCCTTTGCTGTCCCCCCTCCGTTCCCCCCCTTTGCTGTCCCCCTCCGTTCCTCCCCTTTGCTGTCCCCCTCCGTTCCTCCCCCTTTGCTGTCCCCCCTCCGTTCCTCCCCCTTTGCTGTCCCCCCTCCGTTCCTCCCCCTTTGCTGTCCCCCCTCCGTTCCTCCCCCTTTGCTGTCCCCCCTCCGTTCCTCCCCCTTTGCTGTCCCCCCTCCGTTCCTCCCCCTTTTCTGTCCCCCCTCCGTTCCTCCCCCGTTGCTGTCCCCCCTCCGTTCCCCCCCTTTGCTGTCCCCCCTCCGTTCCCCCCCTTTGCCGTCCCCCCTCCGTTCCCCCCCTTTTCTGTCCCCCCTCCGTTCCTCCCCCTTTGCTGTCCCCCCTCCGTTCCTCCCCCTTTGCTGTACCCCCTCCGTTCCTCCCCCTTTGCTGTCCCCCCTCCGTTCCTCCCCCTTTGCTGTCCCCCCTCCGTTCCTCCCCTTTTCTGTCCCCCCTCCGTTCCTCCCCCTTTGCTGTCCCCCCTCCGTTCCTCCCCCTTTGCTGTCCCCCTCCGTTCCTCCCCTTTGCTGTCCCCCTCCGTTCCTCCCCCTTTGCTGTCCCCCTCCGTTCCTCCCCCTTTGCTGTCCCCCTCCGTTCCTCCCCCTTTGCTGTCCCCCCTCCGTTCCTCCCCCTTTGCTGTCCCCCCTCCGTTCCTCCCCCATTGCTGTCCCCCTCCGTTCCTCCGCCTTTGCTGTCCCCCCTCCGTTCCTCCGCCTTTGCTGTCCCCCCTCCGTTCCTCCCCCTTTGCTGTCCCCCCTCCGTTCCTCCCCCTTTGCTGTCCCCTCTCCGTTCCTCCCCCTTTTCTGTCCCCTCTCCGTTCCTCCCCCTTTTCTGTCCCCTCTCCGTTCCTCCCCCTTTGCTGTCCCCCCTCCGTCCCTCCCCCTTTGTCGTCCCCCCTCCGTTCCCCCCCTTTTGCTGTCCCCCCTCCTTTCCCCCCCTTTGCCGTCCCCCCTCGTTCCTCCCCCTTTGCCGTCGCCCCTCCGTTCCTCCCCCTTTGCCGTCGCCCCTCCGTTCCCCCCCCTTTGCCGTCCCCCCTCCGTTCTCCCCCCTTTGTCGTCCCCCCTCCGTCCTCCACCATTCGTCCCCCTCCGTTCCCCCCCCTTTGTCGTCCCCCCTCCGTTCCCCCCCTTTGTCGTCCCCCCTCCGTTCCCCCTCTTTTTGTCGTCCCCCTCCATTCCCCCCCCTTTGCCGTCCCCCCTCGTTCCTCCCCCTTTGCCGTCCCCCCTCCGTTCCTCCCCCTTTGCCGTCGCCCCTCCCTTCCCCCCCCTTTGCCGTCCCCCCTCCGTTCTCCCCCTTTGTCGTCCCCCCTCCGTCCCTCCACCATTCGTCCCCCCTCCGTTCCCCCCCTTTGTCGTCCCCCTCCGTTCCCCCCCTTTGTCGTCCCCCCTCCGTTCCCCCCCCTTTGTCGTCCCCCCTCCATTCCCCCCCTTTTGCTGTCCCCCCTCCGTTCCTCCCCCTTTGCTGTCCCCCTCCGTTCCTCCCTCTTTGCTGTCCCCCCTCCGTTCCTCCCCCTTTGCTGTCCCCCCTCCGTTCCTCCCTCTTTGCTGTCCCCCCTCCGTTCCTCCCCCTTTGCTGTCCCCCCTCCGTTCCTCCCCCTTTGCTGTCCCCCCTCCGTTCCTCCCCTTTGCTGTCCCCCCTCCGTTCCTCCCCCTTTGCTGTCCCCCCTCCGTTCCTCCCCCTTTGCCGTCCCCCCTCCGTTCCTCCCCTTTGCCGTCCCCCCTCCGTTCCTCCCCCTTTGCCGTCCCCCCTCCGTTCCTCCCCCTTTGCCGTCCCCCCTCCGTTCCTCCCCTTTGCCGTCCCCCCTCCGTTCCTCCCCCTTTGCCGTCCCCCCTCCGTTCCTCCCCTTTGCTGTCCCCCCTCCGTTTCTCCCCCTTTGCTGTCCCCCCTCCGTTCCTCCCCCTTTGCTGTCCCCCCTCCGTTCCTCCCCCGTTGCTGTCCCCTCTCCGTTCCTCCCCTTTTCTGTCCCCTCTCCGTTCCTCCCCCTTTGCTGTCCCCCCTCCGTTCCTCCCCCTTTGCTGTCCCCCTCCGTTCCTCCCCCTTTGCTGCCCCCCCTCCGTTCCTCCCCCTTAGCTGTCCCCCCTCCGTTCCTCCCCCTTTGCTGTACCCCCTCCGTTCCTCCCCCGTTGCTGTCCCCTCTCCGTTCCTCCCCCTTTTCTGTCCCCTCTCCGTTCCTCCCCCTTTGCTGTCCCCCCTCCGTTCCTCCCCCTTTGCTGTCCCCCCTCCGTTCCTCCCCCTTTGCCGTCCCCCCTACGTTCCTCCCCCTTTGCCGTCGCCCCTCCGTTCCCCCCCCTTTGCCGTCCCCCCTCCGTTCTTCCCCCTTTGCCGTCCCCCCTCCGTCCCTTGCCGTCCCCCTCCGTTCCCCCCCTTTGTCGTCCCCCCTCCGTTCCTCCCCCTTTGCCGTCCCCCCTCCGTTCCTCCCCCTTTGCCATCCCCCCTCCGTTCCCCCCCCTTTTCTGTCCCCCCTCCGTTCCTCCCCCTTTGCTGTCCCCCCTCCGTTCCTCCCCCTTTGCTGTACCCCCTCCGTTCCTCCCCCTTTGCTGTCCCCCCTCCGTTCCTCCCCCTTTGCTGTCCCCCCTCCGTTCCTCCCCCTTTTCTGTCCCCCTCCGTTCCTCCCCCTTTGCTGTCCCCCCTCCGTTCCTCCCCTTTGCTGTCCCCCTCCGTTCCTCCCCCTTTGCTGTCCCCACTCCGTTCCTCCCCCTTTGCTGTCCCCCCTCCGTTCCTCCCCCTTTGCTGTCCCCCCTCCGTTCCTCCCCCTTTGCTGTCCCCCCTCCGTTCCCCCCCTTTGCTGTCCCCTCCGTTCCTCCCCCTTTGCTGTCCCCCCTCCGTTCCTCCCCCTTTGCTGTCCCCCCTCCGTTCCTCCCCCTTTGCTGTCCCCCCTCCGTTCCTCCCCCTTTGCTGTCCCCCCTCCGTTCCTCCCCCTTTGCTGTCCCCCCTCCGTTCCTCCCCCTTTGCTGTCCCCCCTCCGTTCCTCCCCCTTTTCTGTCCCCCCTCCGTTCCTCCCCCGTTGCTGTCCCCCTCCGTTCCCCCCCTTTGCTGTCCCCCCTCCGTTCCCCCCCCTTTGCCGTCCCCCCTCCGTTCCCCCCCTTTTCTGTCCCCCCTCCGTTCCTCCCCCTTTGCTGTCCCCCCTCCGTTCCTCCCCCTTTGCTGTACCCCCTCCGTTCCTCCCCCTTTGCTGTCCCCCCTCCGTTCCTCCCCCTTTGCTGTCCCCCCTCCGTTCCTCCCCCTTTTCTGTCCCCCCTCCGTTCCTCCCCCTTTGCTGTCCCCCCTCCGTTCCTCCCCCTTTGCTGTCCCCCCTCCGTTCCTCCCCTTTGCTGTCCCCACTCCGTTCCTCCCCCTTTGCTGTCCCCCCTCCGTTCCTCCCCCTTTGCTGTCCCCCCTCCGTTCCTCCCCTTTGCTGTCCCCCCTCCGTTCCTCCCCCTTTGCTGTCCCCCCTCCGTTCCTCCCCCATTGCTGTCCCCCCTCCGTTCCTCCGCCTTTGCTGTCCCCCCTCCGTTCCTCCGCCTTTGCTGTCCCCCCTCCGTTCCTCCCCCTTTGCTGTCCCCCCTCCGTTCCTCCCCCTTTGCTGTCCCCTCTCCGTTCCTCCCCCTTTTCTGTCCCCTCTCCGTTCCTCCCCCTTTTCTGTCCCCTCTCCGTTCCTCCCCCTTTGCTGTCCCCCCTCCGTCCCTCCCCCTTTGTCGTCCCCCCTCCGTTCCCCCCCCTTTTGCTGTCCCCCCTCCTTTCCCCCCCCTTTGCCGTCCCCCCTCGTTCCTCCCCCTTTGCCGTCGCCCCTCCGTTCCTCCCCCTTTGCCGTCCCCCCTCCGTTCTTCCCCCTTTGCCGTCCCCCCTCCGTCCCTCCCCCATTGCCGTCCCCCCTCCGTTCCCCCCCCTTTGCTGTCCCCCCTCCGTTCCTCCCCCTTTGCTGTCCCCCCTCCGTTTCTCCCCCTTTTCTGTACCCCCTCCGTTCCTCCCCCTTTGCCGTCCCCCCTCCGTTCCTCCCCCTTTGCCGTCCCCCCTCCGTTCCCCCCCCTTTGCCGTCCCCCCTCCGTTCCCCCCCCTTTTCTGTCCCCCCTCCGTTCCTCCCCCTTTGCTGTCCCCCCTCCGTTCCTCCCCCTTTGCTGTCCCCCCTCCGTTCCTCCCCCTTTGCTGTCCCCCCTCCGTTCCTCCCCCTTTGCTGTCCCCCCTCCGTTCCTCCCCCTTTGCTGTCCCCCCCCCCCCCTGCCCCCCTCCGTTCCTCCCCCTTTGCTGTCCCCCCTCCGTTCCTCCCCCTTTGCTGTCCCCCCTCCGTTCCTCCCCCTTTGCTGTCCCCCCTCCGTTCCTCCCCCTTTTCTGTCCCCCCTCCGTTCCTCCCCCTTTTCTGTCCCCCCTCCGTTCCTCCCCCTTTGCTGTCCCCCCTCCGTTCCTCCCCCTTTGCTGTCCCCCCTCCGTTCCTCCCCCTTTGCTGTCCCCCCTCCGTTCCTCCCCCTTTTCTGTCCCCCCTCCGTTCCTCCCCCTTTGCTGTCCCCCCTCCGTTCCTCCCCCTTTGCTGTCCCCTCTTCGTTCCTCCCCCTTTGCTGTCCCCTCTCCGTTCCTCCCCCTTTTCTGTCCCCTCTCCGTTCCTCCCCCTTTGCTGTCCCCCCTCCGTTCCTCCCCCTTTTCTGTAACCCCTCCGTCCCTCCCCCTTTGTCGTCCCCCTTCCATTCCCCCCCCTTTTGCCGTCCCCCTCCTTTCCCCCCCCTTTGCCGTCCCCCCTCCGTTCCTCCCCCTTTGCTGTCCCCCCTCTGTTCCTCCCCCTTTTTTGTAACCCCTCCGTCCCTCCCCTTTTGCCGCCCCCCTTCCCTTCCTCCCCCTTCGCCGTCTTCCCTCTGTTCTTCCCCCTTTGTCGTCCCCCATCCGTCCCTCCCCCTTTGCCGTCCCCCCTGCGTTCCCCCCCCCTTTGTCGTCCCCTCTCCGTTCCTCCCCTGTCGTCCCCCTTCCTTCCCTCCCCCTTTGTTGTCCCCTCTATGTTCCTCCCTCTTTTCCATCCCCCCTCCGTTCCCCCCCCCTTTTTCGTCCCCCCTCCGTTCTCCCCCCTTTGCTGTCCCCCCTTCCTTCCTCCCCGTTCGCCATCTCCCCTCTGTTTTTCCCGTTTTGTCATCCCCCCTCCGTCCCTCCCCCTTTGTCGTCCCCCCTCTGTTCCTCCCCTTTGTCGTCCCCCCTCCGTTCCTCAAACTTTGTCGTCCCCCCTCCCTTCTTCTTCCATTTGTCTTTCCACCTCCGTTCTTCCTCTCATTGTCTCCCTCATTCCTGTGTTCCCCCCTCAGTTTATCCCCCCTCTGTCTTCCCCCCTCCATTCCCCCCTCCGTCCTTCCATCCTCCATTCTCCCGCCCTCTGCTCTCCCCCCCTCTGCCGTTCCCTTTCCATTCTTCCTCACCAACGCTCTCCCACCCCCCCGGCTTTCCTTTACCCCTTGCGTTCTTCTTACCTCATCCCCCCTCTGCTTTATTGCCTTTGCAATCTGTATTCTTACAAGCCCAAGTGCAGCCCATTCTCAGGTATACATTACTCTCCCTCGTGCTGTTTTTTTGTTTTTCCTCCATCCATTCTTCCCCTGTCTGTTTGCCTCTGTTCTTCCCCTCCATTCTTTCCCGCTCCTGTCTTCTCGCCTCCATTCCCCCCTCAGCTCTTTTTAACCATTCTTCCTCACGTTCTTCCACCCTATGGTCTCCCCTCTCCATTCTTACTCCGCCTATTCATTCCTCCCTCTATTTGACCCTCTCCCTCCCTGTGCTGCTCTCCTTTGCTCCTTCTTCTCCTTTCTGTATTTGATTTTCCCCTACACTTGTTTCTACCTTGCGTTTGCTTCTCATTTCAGTGGTTGCTTCTCTCTTGCACTTGCTGCTCCCTTCTCCTTGTCCGTCTTTCTTGCGTTCGTCTCCGCTGTACTGTTTTTCCCTCGCATCCCCACCTAATCGCTTTAGTTTCTCTCTGGCTGCTACTGTCTCAAGTTCTTCCCTCTTATTTTCTCCTCTTGTTATCCTCTCCAGTCATGTTATCACGTTCAAGTTTGTCACACTCCAAGAACATTCCAAGTCGTCGAAATTCAAGTCATCACGTTCCAAGACTTCTCATTCAAATTCCAGTCACAGCATTATTCATTGATATTTCAAGTTGACTGGGTAATGTTTTTGTGCTACCCATTATATCTTCGTGTTTGACTTGCGTGCATTTGCATTGTTGTGTTGTGCTTTTTTATGCCGCGTTGCTTGTGTATGTGCGTTTGCATGGTACCATTGTTGACAACGTGCGTACCAGTTTGTTGGCTTGTGTTTTGCACGGTGTTGCGTTGCGTTGTGCTTGCAGGGGAAGGATGCTGACTATGCCTAGTGCATCACACAATTTGCGATTGTCGTTGCCGGTTTGGGGAATTGCTTCTCATTCCGTGCATGTCAATCTCTATTGTAGCACAAAAGCATTGATGCATTTCTTCCTTTGCAGTCACTATTGCACTGTTTTTGTTTGTTAGCAAGTGTTGTACATCGTTGTGTATTGTGTGTGTGTGCAGGAAAACGATGCTGATTATGCCGAGTGCATCATACAATGTGCGATTGTCGTTGCCCATAACGGGCATGTCAATCTATAATGTGGCACGAACGCATTGATGCTTTCGTTTACTGCATTCGTGATCTTTTTGTTGTGTTGTATTGTTGTCGTGTCGAGCCAAGCCGTTACATGTGTGTGGGTAAGATGCGTTCTGTGTACATGCTTTGAAAATGGTGGTGGTGATGTGGTTCAGTCATTCTCCGCCGTAATTATCGACGGCGAATGATTCGAGCCTCTCATCATTCATAGAAAGCTTAGAAAATTGCTACAAAACTCTATGTTGCTCAATTATTATGTCGTCTCCATTATCGACCACATAATAATTGTGAAAAAACATAGATTTTTTTTTATGCAAGCTAGAAAGGTCTTTTGAGACGCTAAGTTTCTGAGTTACAGTAAAAGGAATCAACAAACAAACGGATACGTAGAGATTCTCTATCGGAGAACGTAAACATTAAGATTATAGACAACCAATTTTAGATGAAAAAAAAAACCAGTGTTTTTAGAGTGAGCGACGTATTAAACCTGGAAAAATATGTAGTGCGGGTGATTAGGCCGACTAAACCAAATCGTCCGAAATCGGTCCACCGACCGATTATAAAGGGTTGCTACGCAACCCAAAAATGTGCAGGAAAAACATTGGAAGTTACCGATTATATTTAGCACAGCCCTGGGAGGTGTTCTCATCCAACGTGTTGTCGTCACGAAAGTCCGCGATATTGGCTCGGTCCGGTCATCCATGCCTTAGGCGGGCTTCGTTTGCCATTTGCCTCCCCAATTCCTCAGATTCCAGCCATGGCTGCAAGTCACGTCAAGCAGCATCACCCAACCCAAAAGCGGCGGTCGTTCTGAGGCGCCGCAGGCAGCGCCCGTCCCGTCATCCGCTGCGTCCCTTCCCTCCGCGTCATCTCCACCACCCGCCATGGAATCCGTCGCCTCTTTTCGAGTACGGTTATCGGCGATGCGTCTCGCATCGCTGGACGGGACTAGCAGCCCTCCGCACGGTTTCCCCCCTAGGAGTCGGCGACTGATCCCGTTCGTCGCACACAACCCGCGTCGCACACAACCCGCGTCGCACACGCGATCCGAGCCGTCGGATTGCGCACCTTCCGCGAAATCGGCAAGGAAGAAACATGGAGAGTGTTGAGGCGCGTGAGCCCTCCATGCAAGGAGCGAGCGAAGCAGGAGGGAACACGGGAGAGCGAAGGATCAGGGCGGTCGCCAATGCTCACTCACTCGCTCGTCTTCTCTCTCTTCACCTCCGCCTCCGCCGCATCTCACTCGCCCCTCCCGTTCCTGCGCTCTCTTGCCGCGCGCTATTCGCCGAGGCTCCGCCTTCAATAACTGGGTAAAGGGAAGAAACGGCTTGAGTGATTAGCTGCTGTGAGGTCGCATCTTCTTGATGGTCGAACGCAGCACGCGAGAGCCGCGAGAGTCGTGATAGCAACTTTTGGTTGCTGCGCGCAACGCTCTCTGCCTGCGCGCAACGCTCTCTGCCTCGCAGCTTCCCCTCTTTCAGCTCGAGACGCCTCGAAGTGTCGCTGAATCTCGAATCTGCGGTGCTTTCGCTCGCCACTAGCCAATGCCGCTCCCGCCATGGATGCTCCCAAAACGAGCAGCGGCAGCGTCCGGGCCAGAACCAGCAAGAGGTCTTGGGAGAGCGGCAGCAACAGCTGCGTGGATGCAACAACTGGAGGTCTCCTGTGCGCTCCCCGCCATGCTTATGCTGCTGCTGCTCGTGGCTACCCGCCCTGCAGCCTCCGTTGAGTCACAACAAGCCAATCGACTGCACCATTCCAACCCGCAGCACCAGCACCAGACTCCTCGTGTGAGTGCAGACACAGTTTCTTACACTAGATGCTGAAACGGCTCCTCTGGCTCATGCGTTGCCAGCTGTCGTGCTGCCTTCCGCAGGTTTTTGCCAGCGGTAAGGTGGTGCCAGCTGGTGCCAGCTGTATCGCTTTCCCCCCCTCTCCCTGCACGAATCTCTGACAAATTCTCATGCCACTCACTCCTTTCCTACCCTTCTACACCTTGCCCTCTGCCCCATCCACCCTCCTCCCTTCCTGTTCGCAGTCCCTCTCCCGCCTCTTTCCCCGCGCGCCCTCCTCCCCTTCCTCCGCCTGGCTGCCTCCCTGGCTGCAGGAGGGGCAGCGGCCCCAGGGGAGGACGTTGCTGGGGAGGAGAGAGGGGGATGGGCGGAGAGGAGGGAAAGGAGAGGCGGATGGTGGGAGGGGGGGCGGTGCAGATGGCTATGGCAATGGGGAGCAGCACCAGGGACATGCTGTGCTGACGGCTGCTCTTGTGCACCATAGTGCTGCGCACGGGTGCGCGGGGGATGTGAGTGCATGGGTGCGCAGGGGATGTGAGTGCATGGGTGCGCAGGGGATGTGAGTGCATGGACTCCCGAGTGTTTGAACTGTAGCATGCAGGCCCTTCCATCATGAGATCTGATCGTTGTCTTGTTGTTTCACTACCATCTCCACCACATGTGTTACTGTAGCACCAAACATATCCATTGTCCCAAGTTGGTGTGGCGAAAGCAAGGGAAGACACTTGAGGTATTGGCGCAAGAGGGATGGGAGCACCTGACCATGTGGATCCATCTTATTGCAAGTTGCACAAGGCCACTCCACCGACGGATGTGCCAAACGGCCAGATTCTGCCATTTGAGTGCTCTTGTGTGTGTGGTCTTGTGAGGTTTGCAGTGAGCTGGGTCCACATAGCCCGGTGTTCCCATCAATCCACTGGCAATGTCTCAAGTACCCATTTTTTCATCACGCGAGTAAAAGCAGTGGCCTTACTCGCCAGTACCGCTGTTCTGTCTAATCCTTTCTTGTCCCCCCCACCCCTTCACAGCATGTCACGTACCACACGCGGCAGCGCCACAGGGACATGGCTCGTATGTGCGCAGTGTTTGCGCCTCTATCTCCAGGCAATGATGCAAGCACGCCTGCTGCACCCCGTGTCGCCCTTCCATCCGTGAAAGCTGCCCGCGTCTTGCAGCAGACGTCTGCAGCAGCTGGCGCAGTGCCCGGCATCGCGGCATTCGACCTGGGAGGGCGGACCATTCCCTATGGGTGAGTGTGGCCCGCCAGCAATGCAGCATTGGTGGGGTTGATTGAGGGCCGTTGCATTCTCGCGGGATTGATGCCCCCCACCCCACCCACGGCCCTCGTCGCCGCCACGGCAGACACCACCTCCCATCCTGCATGCCTGACCATCTGAGCATGTCGCTCTCCTCGCCTTACTTGCGTTTGACTCTGCCACTCTTTCCTATCCAACATTCCCTCCCCTCCCCCCCCCCCCTTCCACCTGCACCGCGCATGCCCCAGGCTGTACTATCTGAATGTGTCGCTGTCATCTCCCGCCCGCTCCTTCTCACTCGTATTCGACACGGGCAGTGACATGCTGTGGGTGCCGTGTGACTGCATCCTGTGCGCCACTGACTCCAGCCTCGTTGTAAGAACACCAATGTCAATAATATCCTCGTCCTTTGCTCTTGTGCGTCGTTTAGATAAAAGCACACCCCCAGAGAGCTCTCTCTCTCACAGTGCAACCTGTCAGTCACCTGCAGCAGCCCTCTTCTCCCCTCCTTGCGTCTCCTCTCACACTCGTTTCCCTCCTCCCCTTCGTCTCCTCCCATCCCCCTGTCCCCCCCTGCAGCCCCTGAGCCCCCCCTACCGCCCTGAGGACTCCCTCACAGCGCAGCCTGTCACCTGCAGCAGCCCCCTCTGCCCCTCCGGCCGCCCCAACATCGGGTGCGGCGTGGCGCCCAACATCTCCCGCGCTCTGCCAGTCCATTCCAACAGCTCCTCCCCCCTGCCCGCTTCTTCCTGGCCCTCCCCAAGTGACACGTGTCAGTATGTGATTCGCTACGGGGATGGCAGCAGCACGGAGGGGACTCTGGTCACGGATGTGATTAACCTCAGTGTGACTCAAACGGGGGCGGGTGCAGTGGCAGCGAGGGATGAGACAGTTGCAGCTGCCACGTCATCGCCGTCAGTGCCAGGTGGCGGCCAGGCATTGGTGGAGGGCGCAGTAGGGAAGGGGAGTGGCGTTGTGAGCTCACGGGTTGTGTTTGGGTGAGTGACGCGCAGCTGCCCGCCCCTCGTCAGGTGCTTCTCTTTCGCCGTGCCAACGCCTCTCACGCCCTCTCCCCACCTATCCAACTGCCCTGTGTGCCCCCCTATACCCCAATGCACCCTGCAACCTCAGCTGTGGCCGTCTGCAGTCCGGCTCGCTCATCAACAGCCCCTTCTCCGTGGACGGCCTCATGGGCTTTGGCTCGGGCCCGCGCTCCGTCATCCGTCAGCTCTCCTCGCTGCCCTCGCCTGGCGCCTCGCCCCCCTCCTCCCTCACGGCCTCAGCAGCCCAAGCAGCAGCCTCCCCTGGAGCAGCAGCAGCGGGGGGCAGTGAGCAGCAGCAAGGGGCAGTGGTGGCGTTGGCCTTCTCCTTCTGCCTGGACGGGGGGGACACAGGGGGGGGGCATCTGGCCCTCGGCAGGGCACAGCAGCCAGCACACATGCAGACGGCTGCGCTGTGGCACATAGACAAACTGTGAGTGCTGCTGACGTGGCATCTAGAGGCCAGGGCCACTCACACAAAAATGCAGATGCGACGGCTCCTTGACAGCTTGATCCTCTGCCACTTGCCTGCCTGCAAAGGCACCAGCATTAGCTCCAACTTACTTTCCTCACTCTTCCTCACATCCCTCTCTTCCTCTCTTCCCTCCCTACACGTTTGATGCCACAGCCCATACCACTACATCAACATCAGCAGCATGAGCATTGGAGGGCGCCAGGTGGCAGACGCTGATTCGCTCTCAGCAGTGAACAGATCCAGCCTGGCTGGCGGCACCATCATTGACAGCGGCACCACCTTCACTGCTCTGCCGCCGGCTGTCTACAACTCACTGAGAGATGTGGTGAGGTGTAGTGCGGTCAAAAGAGGTCAGGCGCAATTCGATGATGAGTTGTTTGCTCAAAGGGAAGATGGATGGCTGTCTTGCGTGCACTCGTCACTCTCTCACATCCGTCGCCTTCTCATCCCATTCAAGCCACAACACAACTCCTGTACATTTCTCTCCACTCTCCCACGTCCCACTTCTCCTCGCACTCTTCTCTCCCACTCTCCTCCCTTCCTCTCTGTGCTGCTCGCCCCCATCCCTTGATGTTGCAGGTGTTCTCCGACCCACTTCTTTCTGCCTTCGCCGACCCCACCCTCGGAGACTGCACCCTCTTTCCCAGGTACCAGTGTGCAAGGAAGCGTTAAGTATTTATTTTTGGAGCACCTGCAGTAGCATTTCTCACAATTCTCTTTGTTCACCTTGTGATTATTCCAGCACCACTAGCCTGCCCCGAACCCTCCCCCCCACCTCCTCATCTCTCCCACCTCCTCATCTCCCACTCCTTCCACGCCTGCTTCTCTCTTTCCATCCGAACCTGCCAGTAATGCCACCCTCTTTGACGAGGTCTTCCCGGACCTCCTCATCAGCTTCGGCAATGCGACTTGGGCCGTTCCTCCCACCAACTACCTGTTTCTGGGGGTGAGTCGGCTGCACCCATTCAATTCTCACACATAGTGACTATGTGACCGCGGAGTAGGCATGTTCTCCCACCTACGTCGCGCGTCTGGAAGAGATCTGGAAAAGCACAATATTGTGTGCTTTTGTCGACCTCGCTGTCTCATCCCCCCGTTCCTCCCCCCTCAGGGCTTCATGCCGCGCACCCGCATGGTACTGCTGTGCCTCGCTGCTCTCCCCATCTCCTCCTCCCGCGTCGCTGCCATCATTGGAGGTATGTGCTCTAGCTACGCCACTATCATTCACAGTCATGTTACCCTGTTACTTTGTTACCTTGCTTTTTTCATCTTCCACTGTGTCTGCTGCTCTCCCCTCCACCGGAGTCGTGGCCGTAGAGCCTCCACATTCTCCTGGGCGAGCAGCGAGGGCTGTTGACTGTCTGCATCAGCCGTGCTCCCTCTCACTCTTCCCTCTGTCTTTTTTCCCTCTGCACATGCGCCCCTCCTCCGCACCACACTCATGGCTGCACAACTTCTTCATTCTCATGAATGACTGACGGCTGTTCAGAATTCAAATTCCGTTCCCTGTGCTCCTATCATCACTCCCATCACAATTCCCCCTCGCCCTCCCCCTTCCCCTTCCTCCCGTTCACGCCAGAGTCGTGGCTGCAGAATTTCTACATCCTCATGGACGAAGAAAGAGGGCTGTTCGGCTGGCATCCCCTCAACTGTCCGTCATGCCACCTGCGCCTGCCATGCCATGCCATGCCATTCCATGCCCTGCTATGCTCATTTGCGTTCCACACATACTTTCTCGAATCTCTAATGCAAATCTTTCTTTTTGCTACACGAAAATGCATGTCTTCTTCATCGCCGAATCTCAACCCACCCATCCCATCCCTCCTCTGCCCAACCATGGCTTGCATGCAGGCTCCACTGGCCAGGAGCTGTTCCGAACGTCACTTCCAAAAGGTGCTTCCTCCACCTCACCTGCCTTAGCGCTATGCTTACCCCCCTCACCGGCCGCACCATCCCCCGATACGCCTCCAGTGACCTGCTTTTGCCTTGCAACTCTTACATCTGTCATTCCACATGCACGGTTACCACCAAGACGCGTTAAGCGAGGTTACAGGAACTCGGTTCTATTGAGTGATTCATTTGTCTGTGTCGCATGCCCTCCCTTTTCCCCCTCCTTTCCTCTTGCCTCTCCCCTCTCGGTCTCCCCCTCCCTCCCATCCCCTCTCCCCCATCCCCCCATCCCATCATCGTGGCATCAGTGGGAGGCCCAGCCATCCCCCCTGCCGCTGCCGACAGCTCTGCTCCCAGCCGCGGCCGTGGGCCAGGTGAGGGGCTCGTGCGTCTCTTGTGGCCTGTTTGTGACTGTTACAGCCTGCCACTGTGACACCCGTTGAATGGCTGTTGAACGTGAGCGCCCTTTCTAGAGGGGTAGGCCTGCCGCTCACCTGCCGCTCACAGCAGCCCCGTTTGTCAGGCACAGGCGTGGGTCAGGAGGGAGGTCCATGTTCTGTGGTCTTAAGGTAGGTGCGCCCGTCCACTGCCCTGGACCGGTGAGAGCAGCCACAGCCATGGCCATGGGTGCTCCTTCAGTTCGACGTGCCACGTCGCTCTTCGCCCCTTCCCCCTCCCACCCCCCCCTCCTTGTTCCGTGCTGCAGAGAGCGTGCTGCCTCCTGCTGAAGGCCGAGCCTCTGCAGGTATGCGTGCGCCCTGCCTGCTGGGTTTGCTGAGAAGCAAATCTGCCCTGGCATAGAGAAGAGGGGGGGGGTTGGAAAGATGGGCGAAGTAGAAAGCAGTGAAACGTGGCCGGAGCACAGGAGAGGAGGCTGAGGTGAGGCGACGAGAGGGAGGTGAGGTGAGGGAGTGCGGAGGAGCAGTGCGGGTAGGATGGCAGTGGTCCAACGACTGATGCATGATCTCACCTGGACTGCGCTTATTTTTGCGAGATATGCTTTGTATGCTTGCTCCCCAGCATGCTGTGTGAGGAGACTGTAAGCTTGCTCGCTGTGCCCCAAGGGTGTGCTATGCAGCCCGTTGGTTGAATCTTGCAGCCCGTTGGTTGAATCTTGCAACTGAAGCAGCAAGCACTCATGGGAGTAATGCCACCCTCGTTTCTCTGTTGCACGGCATTTGCCCTGTGCAGGTGACTCTTCCTCCACGCCACAAACAAAGGGTACGTGGGGTGAGGATCCCCTCCTGTCTTTGCAGCCGTGCTCTGTTCTCTCGCTGCAACATGAGCTGTTGCTGGGTTGTGGCGCCACCCTTCCGCACTGCAATCCTTGAGCAACAGTCTGATGCGAAGCGTTTCTTTCATTTTGATGCTAGACCGGCACAATGAATTGACTGATCTCTTTTGATTTTGCGGTTTTCCTCACCACTTCTCGTTCTGCAGGTGCAACAGGAACCAGCATCAAGATGATCAAAGCTCGTTTGTATCGACTTGTCTTGCTTGTTCTTTTGATGCTGGTGGTGTGGGTGTAGCTCATCCAGCTTCCCTTCGCATACGCTTTTTTTGTCAAATATATGTATAACTCATATTTGTATAGACTGTATAGGGTCACCGCTTAGAGGGTACAACACTCATAGGTATATACCCTTGTTCTCTCTCTCTATTCAACACTTGTTCAGTTTTTCTTCTCGACATGGTATCACCCGTAGGTTCGACCCCCCCCCCCCCTCCACCTACCACTTCCGCCCGTTCCTCCTAGGCCCCGTCGCGCTTTCACCTAGGCCCCGTCGCGCTTTCATCTAGGCCCCGTCGCGCCGCCCCCACCTAGGCCCCGTCGCGCCCCTCCTGGGCCCCTATCGCGCCTCCTAGCCTGTCACGCCCCTCATGGGCCCCTCTCGCGCCTCCTAGCCCGTCACGCCCCTCCTGGGCCCCTGCCGCGCCTGCTAACCTGTCGCGCCCCTCCCGGGCCCCTGTCGTGCTCCCTAGCCCGTCGCGCCCCTCCTGGGCCCCTGCCGCGCCTCCTAGCCCGTCGCGCCCCTCCTGGGCCCCTATCGCGCCTCCTAGCCCGTCACGCCCCTCCTGGGCCCCTCTCGCGCCTCCTAGCCCGTCACGCCCCTCCTGGGCCCCTGTCACGCCTCCTAGCCCGTCGCGCCCCTCCTGGGCCCCTGGCGCGCTTCCTAGCCCGTCGCGCCCCTCCTGGGCCCCTCGTGCCTCCTAGCACCCGCCGCGCCTGCCTGGCCCCGTCGCGCCTGCCTGGCCCCCCCCCTCCCCCCCCCCTCCCCGCGCCTGCCTGGCCCTGCCGTGCCTGCCTGGCCCCGTCGCGCCTGCCTGGCCCCACCGCGCTGCCTGGCCCCGCCGTGCCTGCCTGGCCCAGCCGCGCCTCCTGGCCCCGCCGCCCCTGACTGGCCCGTCGCGCCTGCCTGGCCCTGCTGCGCCTCCTGGCCCCGCCGCCCCTGCCAAGCCCCGCCGCGCCTGCCTGGCCCCGCCGCGCCTGCCTGGCCCCGCCGCGCCTTCTGGCCCCGCCGCGCCTGCCTGGCCCCGCCGCACTGCCTGGCCCCGCCGCGCCTCCCTGGCTCTGCCGCGCCTCCTAGCCCTGCCGCCCCTGACTGGCCCGCCGCGCCTGCCAGGCCCTGCCGCGCTTGCCTGGCCCCGCCGCGCCTGCCTGTCCCCGCCGCGGCCGCCTGGCCCTGCCACGCCTCCTGGCCCCGCCGCCCCTGACTGGCCCGCCGCGCCTGCCTGGCCCTGCCGCGCCTGCCTGGCCCCACCGCACCTGCCTGGCCCCTTCGCCCCGGATCGTCCTGCCGTGCCGCCTCGGGCTCCGTCTCCTCCGCTCACCCGTGGTGAGGCGCTTCGCGGCCGCTGTGCTGGAGGGGGCTGTCGCTGTGTTCCTGTGTCGCTGTGTTCCTGTGGAGCTGTGCTGCTGACCCTGCACGATGGCAGACTTCGTGCTCCGACTGGACGCCGAGGGCCATGCGGTTGACTTCGCCGCCTGGCTCTCCGATCTCCGCCGCCACCTTACAGGTCAGCGCCAGGATGGCCACTCTTTGGTTGTCCATGTTGACAGCTTGCTCCCCCGCCCCCCCGCACCTGCTCCCCTCCCTGCTGATCCCTCCTCTGATGACCGTAAGACCTTCTCTACTGCTGCGCTTGCCCGTGCGGTCTGGGACTCCCGCGATGCAGTCGCTCAGGTTGCCATTAGCCATGCCCTCCGTGTCTCTGAGCGCTCGCGTTTTGCTACTATTGAGACGGCCAAAGCTTACTTAGACGCTGTTATTGCCCGCTATTCCACACCCGCGTCTGCTTCTGTTGGTCGCCTGCTCTTCCCCATGCTTTTCCCAGACCTTGCAGCTTTCCCTACCGTCGCAGACTTTGCCACTCACCTGCGTGCCCTACTGCCCAGCACTGCCAGCACTGCTGCCCAGCTCACTGCGCTCCCCCCCCCTTTCTGCATGACGCTCTATTTTATCGCCATGCGCCTGCCTGACCGCCTCGCTAGTGCTCGCGATCACTTCCTTAGCCTTCACCCGGCTGACCTCACTCTCACTGCCTTTGTCGACACCCTCACCGAGATCGAGACTCGCCAGCGCACTATCGCTCAGTCGAGCGGTGCGCCGGCAGTCTCTATCTTTCACGGCTGTGCCCCCTCCCAGTGCACGTTCACTGACGTTTCGGCTGCGGTCGCCACGGCAACCCCTCTCACTGAGATGGCTGCTGCGGTCCACCCGCAGCAGCGCTCGCGCCGCGGTGGCCGTGGTCGCCAGGGTGGTAGGGGTGGTGGCGCAGGTAGTGGTGTTGGTGGTCGTGAGAGTAGTCCGTCTGGGGGGACTAGCATTGGTGGTCAGGAGCAGCAGCCCCAGCCGCAGCAGGAGCAGCCCGCGCCGCAGCCGCCGTCCCAGCAGCAGCCGCCGTCCCAGCCGCAGCCCCCGCAGCAGTGGGCTCGCCTCCCGCCTGGTTGGCCCGGCACCTCAGGGGGTGGTGGCAGTGGTGGCGGCCCGCGCAGCTTGGCGTCTACCAGCGGCTCCGGTGCGGTTACCTGTCAGTACCAGCTTCAGACCGGGCCCCTTCGCGGCACTCTGTGCCGCCGCCCGCACCCGACTGCCCGCTGTCTCCGCCGCCTCGACGATCTCTTTCGTCGTCGCTTTGGCCCGGCCCCGGACCTCCCCGACTGGCACAGCCTGCTCCGCCAGGGCGTGCCGATCTTTGAGTTAGACATGGATCAGATAGGTGCTGCTTTGCATGCCTTGTATTCTGACGCTGCTACTGTTGCTGGATCTTATTATCCTGTGTTCTCTAGTTTAGGTGTTGCACCGTTGTGTAGCCTAACCTCCCCTGCTGCGTCAGGCATAGGATTGCCTAGTTTGTCTAGCCTCGTCTCTGCACCGGCTCCGTTCCCTGCCCCCGCCACTGCCACGCTGTCCTTCACTCTCGACTCCGGTGCTTCTGCCTGCTTCTTCCGCGACCGTTCCGCGCTCACGCCGCTTGCTACGCCAGGTGTCCTCTCTCTCGCTGACCCCTCTGGGGGTCCTGTCGTCGCTCGCAGTTCTACGTCCCTTCCCTGTCCAGCAGTTCCCTCGGGCTCCCTTACAGGCCTCCACGTTCCCTCATTCTCGAGGAACCTGGTTGGTGTCGGTTGTCTCCAGGACCTCGGCGTCACCACCACGTTCCCCGGGCACGAGCGGTTCGCTGTCTGTTCTGAGGCTGTCTCAGGTTCCCCCCTTGCGACGTTCCCCCGGGATCCGGTGTCCGGTCTGTTTACCCTAGACACCGCTTCCCCTCCGGTTGGAACGTCCTCCCAGGTTGCTGCAGCTTGCTCGTGTCGTTCCCTCACTCATCCGTCCCTTCTCTGGCACCACGGCTTAGGTCACCCTGCTCTCCCTCCTCTGCGTCACATGTCCCAGCACGGCCTTGTCTTAGGTCTCCCTGCGTCGCTCCCCGCCCTTCCTCCCTCGACTGCGCCACCGTGCACGCCTTGCATCGAGGGCCGGCTCTGCCGTGCCCCACACTCCTCCTCGCTGCGCCCAGCTACTGCCCCCCTTCAGACCCTGCACCTGGACGTTTGGGGCCCTGCCCCCGTCCCCGGACCGCGCGGTGAGCGCTACTTCCTTGTGCTCGTCGACGACTACACGCGCTACACCACGGTGTTTCCCCTGGAGCGGAAGGCCGACGTGCCCAACGTTCTTCTCCCGTGGGTTGTGGCTGCGCGTCTCCACCGTGGTCTCCCCGTATTGTGTCTCCACTCCGACCGTGGCGGCGAGTTCGCCTCTGGTCGGCTTGGACAGTTCTGTCGTGCGGAGGGCATCACCCAGTCGTACACCTTGCCGGACTTGCCACAGCATAATGGGGTTGCTGAGCGCCGCATCGGCTTGGTCATGGAGGTCGCTCGCACCTCCATGATCCATGCCGATGCCCCCCATTTTCTGTGGCCGTTCGCTGTTCGCTACGCTGCTCACCAGCTTAACCTATGGCCACGCTCCCAGCGGCCGCAGGTTTCGCCTACCCTCCTTTGGACCGGGTCCCCCGGTGACGCGTCTGCGTTCCACGTCTAAGGCTGCCTTGGTCACGTTCGTGCCTCTGGCGTGGACAAGCTCACTGCCCGCACTGTCCCCTGTGTCTTCCTCGGTTTCCCCCTGGACTCGTCTGACTGACTTTTCTATCACCCGCCGTCTCACCGCTTCCTCCACTCTCGTGACGTTACCTTTGACGAGTCAGTCTCCTTCTACCGCCGCTTCCCTCACCGAGGTCTCCCAGTTGCCCCCCCCCTGTTCCTTGCTCCCTCTCCCCCGGTAGCCCCTGCCCCTCTCCCGCCTCTTCCTGCCCCGTCTGGTGTCTCTCACGTCACTCCCCTCCCGTCGGTTGTCCCCGTTGAGGAGTCTGCTGACTCTGGTGGTACCCCCGGTCTGTCCTTGCCGCGTCCCCCTTCCCCGGTGCCGCCACCCCCGCTGTCGCAGTCGCCGACCCCGCTGCAGCCGCCGCCGCTGTCGCCGCCGCAGCCGTCGTCGCCGCAGTCGTCGCCGCCACTGCTGTTGCCGCTCTTGGCCCCTGGGGGTGCTGGTGTGGAGGAGGGTGTTCGTCCTGTGGTTTCTAGGGGTGCCGCTGGTGTTGGAGGGGGTTCTCGCTCTGGGGGTGTTGGTTCTGGGGGTGCTGCTGTTGAGTGTTCTGCCGACGGTCGTTCTGCCTCTGCTGGTCCGAGAGTTCCGGTCCAGCCATCGTCGCCGCCGCAGCCGCCGGTCTCCGCTCTCCGCCTGCTCGGCCTTCCCTCCTCCGACTGCGCGACGGTGTCTCCCCCACCGCCTGCTGACCTTCCTGTCTACGGTCCTGTGTTCCCGCCGCCGGACTCGTCTCCGGCCCGTCTTCCTCCTCGTTCCCCTCCTGTGTCTCCTCCGCTGTCCCCTGACCCTACATCTCCGTCTCACGTTTGGGCTCGTCGTCCCTCCCGTGCTCGTCCCGTCTCTCCTATCCTGCCCACCCACCCTATGTTGCTCCGTTCCCGCTCGTCTCGTCCTCCCCTCCTCCCGTCCCCTCCTCCCTCGTCCCTTGTTGTTGCACCTCCTCCGTTCTCTGACTACCTCCGTGCTGCTCGTCCCCTTGTCCCTCGGGTCCTTGCCTCTCTTGTTACCGACCCTTCTGTTCCTGTCTCGCGCCTTGACGCGCTTGTCGCTGCTGTCGCTGACTTCGCCTCTACCCGCCGCCTTGACTACGCTACCGCTCTGGTCTCTGACCCTGCCCGTCCTCCGTCCGTCGGGGGTGCTCCTGCCCTTGGCAGTGACGTCCTAGAGGACAGGCAGTACGAGCTTGCTTTCCTTTCCGAGGCTGCTCCCCATCTCTGCTCCATGCTTTTAGTCCCTAAGGGTGACCCAGACGCCTTCGACATCCCGACCCCTCGCACCTACGCTGAGGCCACCTCGGGACCTTGGGCCTCTCAGTGGATAGCTGCCATGGAGCAGGAGATGGCATCTTGGAGGTCCACCGGCACTTACGTCGACGCAGTTCCCCCGCCTGGGGTGAACGTAGTCAATGGTCGGTGGCTCTTCAAGGTGAAGCGCCCCCCTGGAGAGCCGCCTGTCTTCAAGGCGCGCTACGTGGCCAGAGGTTTCAGTCAGCGCGAGGGGTTTGACTTCTTCCAGACCTTCGCCCCGACCCCGAAGATGACCACTCTTCGGACGCTGCTACACGTAGCAGCACAGCGTGACTACAAGCTTCACTCCCTCGACTTCTCTACTGCGTTTCTTCAGGGCAGCCTACACGAGCAGGTCTACCTGCGCCGACCACTGGGCTTCACTGGTACCTTCCCTCCTGGGACCCAGTGGCATCTCAGGCGCCCGGTCTACGGCCTGCGTCAGGCTCCCTGCGAGTGGCACGACATGCTACGTGCCACGTTAGCAGACCTGCAGTTCTTTCCGTCCTCTGCTGACCCTTCACTGTTTGTGCGTTTAGGCCAGACTCCGTTGTACATCCTTGTCTACGTAGACGACCTGGTCTTCGCTACTCCTGACAGGGACGCACTGGCCTTTGTGAAGACTGAGCTGCTGAAGAGACACACCTGCACTGACCTTGGAGAGCTGCGTCGCTATCTTGGCCTGCAGATCTCTAGGGACAGAGCAGCACGCACCATCACTCTGACCCAGTCACACTTGGTGCGTCAGGTCCTTCAGAGGTTCGGTCTTCAGTTCTCCTCTGCACAGCCCACACCTCTACCTGTAGACCACGGGCTTTCCGCTCCTGTTTCTGAGGAGCCAATAGAGCCCAGCTGCCCCTACGCAGAGCTGGTGGGTTGCCTCATGTACCTGATAACCTGCACTCGCCCAGATCTCGCATACCCTCTCAGCATCCTGGCTCGCTTTGTGGCCACTGGCAGACACCGACCACAGCACTGGTCGGCAGCTAAGAGGGTTTTGCGATATCTAGCAAGTACATCAGGCATGGGGTTAGTGTTAGGAGGACGCAGGCCAGTGGTCCTCACTGGGCACACAGACGCTTCTTGGGCAGACGACTTTGAGACGCTCAGGTCGTCGCAGGGCTACTGTTTTAGCCTTGGTTCGGGTGCTATCTCTTGGAGATCCACTCGCTCGTCGTCTGTTGCTCAGTCGAGCTGTGAGGCTGAGATCTACGCTGGTGCCATGGCGGCACAGGAGCTCCGCTGGCTGACCTTCTTGCTCACAGACTTAGGTGAGCGGCCTAGCTCTGCCCCGGTCCTGTACGCTGACAACAGGGCCATGATACTCCTGTGTCAGGAGCCTCGACTTGAGGGCAGAGCGAAGCACATTTAGCTGCGGTACTTCCTCCTGCGCGAGCTACAGCATCGTCGCCAGGCCCGCGTAGTTCACTTGGCCTCTGGTGCCAACACAGCTGATGTCTTTACGAAGGCGCTTGCGCCTAAAGATCATCAGCGACACTGTGTACAGCTCGGTCTAGTTCCTGTAGCCTCTCACTTGCTAGGACCTTGACTTTGTACTGTCCTATATATATCCGTATATGTACTCAGACTGGACTTGTGTCCTTTCCCAGTGGCTGGACTAGTAGTGCCGCCCTGAGCTGCTTGTTCAGGATTTGCCCCTATGCAGTCTAGGGGGTGTGTCAAATATATGTATAAATCATATTTGTATAGACTGTATAGGGTCACCGCTTAGAGGGTACAACACTCTTAGGTATATACCCTTGTTCTCTCTCTCTATTCAACACTTGTTTAGTTTTTCTTCTCGACATTTTTATGTGGCTTTGAACTGCACATGTTGAGCCTTGAACAGTATCAATTGTATGTTGGAAGTGAAAGTAATTGTAAGGTGGTGCAGGAGACAAAGTATAGAATCTACAGTGCAGACACAAGTACCACTTGAAGTAGAAAGTAATACTGAAAGTACCTCTAGTAACAGCTGGTATTAACAAGTTGTGACCAGGGCTGACGTTATCAGACTAGTCTGATTAGTCTGAAATGTCAGACCCTAATGTTGGCCAAACCTGAATTATCCGATTACCCATGGTAATCCCAATCCTGATCACTTCAGAGTACGAATTTAGGGATCCTGAAAATTTCAGACTTGTTGCTTGTTGTAATATTATTGATACTTAGCATTTCTGTAAGTCGATTAAGTGTAGTTAGTGTCGAATCATACTGTAGAAGATAAGTCCGTAGGATGACGTCAGCAAATAGCGCTCGTCATAGGACAGTCGTTTCAGTCACGCGAACAGTGGCACCTCTTCATTATCATCTAGGGCGCATAGCGCGATAGTGACGAACAGGTACATTAGCGAATAGAAACTTTTCGTATAACTAAAAATACTTGTTAGGTCTTTTCATTATTAACTTTGATTACTCACAAGTTCACGTACTCAGGTTATTCAACCTTGAACTTTATATTTTACAAGACTTCCGCTGTCTTACTAGTCTACCATTCCAGCAAAGATCCTGGACCAACACTTGAGGATTTGCCAAGTGTTCGTGTTTATAGTTTTATACTTAGTCTACTACAACATCAAACGATTTATTTCATGGTATGAGAGCTATCTGGAATTAAGACTACTGTCAACTATGACTAGTTCATCACCAGCACCATCTGCTGGATCAGTTACTGGGACTACTGGAGCATATGCCTCCACTACCGCCGCTGGTCTCTCAGCCTCTGGGCACTTTCCACCAGCCTATGCTAATATCGGTATGCAACAGCAGAATCCGCCTTCTGTGAATACTCCAGGTGCTCCATCGACTGCACCTGCAGCGCAACAGCAACAATCACAAACAACAGCACAGCAACAAGCGTCAGTACAGCCACCAGTTTCAACGCAATCGATTTCATCTGCGTTCAGTGGAATGAGCCTTGACGGCTCAAGTTACATGCGTGGAGCTACAGCTCCAAGTACTGGTTCGTTCGCTTTCTCACCTTTCGTACAGCAGCCGCAGTCGCAGCAGTTTCAGCATCCTTTCTATATCTTCGGTTGTTCCCCTGCTCAGCAACAACAACAGCAGTATCAGCAACCACAGCAAGTACAGCAACAACAATAGCAACAACAACAGCAGCAACAACAACAACAACAGCAACAGCAACAGCAACAACAGCAACAGCCAGGCATTGTATTTCAGCCTCCAAATTTACTTAACAATACTCAGATCAAGACAACCGTACCTTTTAATGGTGTTGACTTCTACTCCTGGAGCTTTGAGTTTGAACTTCTAGCGCAGTCCGTTGGGCTATGGCCGTTCTTCACTGGCGAATTTACGTACCCTGTCGTGGGAACACAACTGGAGCAGCAGAGTTTCTTGCACGCCTCTCTCGGGGCGTATACAGTTCTTGTACGGAACTTGTCGCCGAAGGAGCAGCTCGGCGTTCGATCATTTCACTCAAGTTTCACACCAGCCGAAACTGCATGGAACCATCTGAAAGAGGTATACATGGCAAAGGATACGATAACAGTGAGTAAAATACTTTCGCAGCTGACAAGTGTGCAGATGATGACAAACGAAAACGTTATGGACTACGTTAACCGTGTCCGTACACTACGAGATCAACTGGAAAAGAGCGGAGGATACTTCCCTCGTGAGATGTATCTCACGGTACTTCTGGCTGGTCTTGGACCCAAATGGCGACAGACGCGCGCCTTCCTGCGCATGAATCCCAATCTCTCCGAAGCCAAGATTTCTTCGTATCTTCAAGCAGAGCAGCAAGATCTTGACCTGCAATCACAACGAAATCAGAAAAAGGGACTTCATTTAAGTTTTTACTCCAATCCAGAACATCAGCATCGACATCCACCAAAGTATCCATTCTGCCACTTCTGTAAGAAACCAGGACATACTTACCAAAACTGTCGCATCCGTCATCAACCTCGTCGCAATACTTTGCAGCTGTATCACCAATAGCAGATGCCGAAACCGTCGCAGAATTTATCGATGTCGCAGCATCGCCCGCCGGTCTTCGCATCTGCCACATCAGGAAAAGGGGTTTTTGGTTGTGTTACAACAGTTGATATTTCAGAAACAGATTTCGAGACACGACTTGAAGAAACCACAAGTTTTGAAGGCATTCCTTTACCTCAAGTTTACGCTAACCTCGCTCGAATAATTTCAGGTCCGAATACCTGGTATCTCGACAATTGCTGCGGTTGGCACATGTGCTCAGCAGAAACAAGCTTCATTACCAATCAACATCCACTTCGTCGTCCGATACCTGTAACAGTCGCAAACGGACAAACCATTATGGCACGAGCAGTTGGAAGTGTCATGCTCGAATCTATCGACACGGGATACTCACTTCATGTTACTAATGTTCTTATCGTCGCCGGTCTTGGCTTCAATCATCTTTCCACGGCTCAACTCCTAGCACACAAAATCCGCACACAGGGCAATTGTGACACGATGAATCAGGGCTCTGGCACAGTTCGACGAATACTTATCTTGGTCGTGCCGCCACTCAACATGGCATATCCGTTCTTCAGTTCGCAGCACAGGGAACTTCTGGCGATTCTGAACGCGTGCTTGCACTTGGTCCCTGGGATCACCCAGAAGAAACAGATTATCAACACGTGGACAATGATTTTCGAGCAACTACTGTACCAACAACTTCTCGAACTGCAGCCGCCATACTAACCGCGTTGGATACCTGGGAGTTCAATACCGCCGATGAAAGTGCCACTGCGTGGCGAACATTTTTTAATACCCGTGCAACCTTGCAAGGAACTCCAGCACCACTTTGGGGAGAGATAAGTGGTCTTGCAGCTGATGAACCTGACGTTGTTGAAGAAGCCGAACAGGAAGCAGTAGCTGAGCAGCCGAGTCCAACAGTAGCTGTCGCCGAAATACTTGCCACGACATCGACAGAAGCAGTGTCAAAAGTTATACTCGCAACTTCAGCAGCACCAACAAGTGTCACGTTACCTCTTAACCGTTTCGTCGACGGAGAAATTGACAAGTCACCAGCGTTTTCTCCTTTCATTCTTTCTTCTTTTTATACTAACGCTGATTTCTACCTGCGATCATCAGGACACAAAGCCACAGAAGATATATGGCATCAGCGGTTAGGACACCCATCACAAGGGATTCTTAATCATTCAATCAGAGCAGCAGTTCTTGATAAAAATAGTTTACTTTTACCTGATGGCACGGAGATGAAGCCGCAGTCTCATCCGACGGTTTGCACCACTTGTCCAGTTGCCAACCTTACGCACGATCCGTTTCCCAGTCATTTTCCTGGCTCAACACGTTATAAACTGATGCAGAAAGTCTACAGCGACATACTCAACTTATCTGAAGCAGGACCTAAAGACGAGAAGTATGTGATAACTTTCATCGAAGCGTCTACACGCTATGTTTGGACAACAAACTTACCTGCGCGATATCTCGCTCACTCCGTCTTCGTCGCGTGGCTCGCTGTCGCTGAACGAGAGTCCAACATGAAACTGCAAGAATTTCATAGTGATGGTGCAGGGGAGTACACCAGCAACACCTTCACAGAGTGTCTTCAGACACTCGGCATCAAACGGAAGCAGTCACTACCTCATGCACACCGACAGATGGGGGTAGCAGAAAGGATGAACAGAACTCTGCAGGAGAAGATGCGTGCTTTGCTGACGCAGGCAGCCCTTCCACCGCATTTTTGGCCGTATGCGATGGACCACGCAGTGCTGTTGCACAATCTTCTTTCTTCAACGTCCCTGCCCGAGTTCTCTTCTCCACACCTGCAGTGGACACGCACAGTGGGGAGCACAAACTTTTACGAGTTTTCGGGTGTGTTGTACAGTTTTGTCCTCCAATCGCAACACCGGAAATTTTTCCGAACGAGCAAAATGGGGGGTACATCTCGGCATCGAAAAACAGTATCACGCGTGGAAGATTTTGGATCTCCGCTCCAATCAAGTCGTTCCATCACGTGATTGTCTTTTCTATGAAAGACTCACCTTGCCCGTTTTTCGTGCCCACCAAGCAGCAGCTGCCAACCCTGCCAGGCTGTTCGAAGGCTCGCGTGCATTTGCAACTGACGAAGCCGAAGCTGATGTACAGGACGAGGATGTTTCTGAAGCTTCCGAAGCTGCCGCAACAGACATTCCCGAACCTGTCACCTCGACCGGCATACCTGAATTCATTCCTCTTGCAGATGCTGACCAGGATGATGTTCACGAAGTTCATCTCAGTTACGAACGAGATCGCCAACAACAGCCGATGCCCGTCGTCTCCGACGAAGCAGTTCGTGTTACACCTGACAAAATTGGGGGGGAAGAAGGACCAGAAGAAAATTTCGCAGGTGCAAACGAAGAACGTCCGCGCTTTACAGAGACATGATTACGGATACTGGGGTGTGCAGTCGCAGTACAGTACAACAACAGTAAAATACCTGAACCGAAAACCGTTCGACAAGCTCTTACGAGTCCTCACCGAGAAAAATGGCGCGAAGCCATGGACAAGGAGCTAGCAGCACTCAAGAATCGCGGCACATGGGATTTAATACCGACTTCATAAGTAAAAGGGAAGAAGGTACTTACCGGAAAATGGGTCTTCCGTGTCAAGACTAATGCAGATGGGTCGTTTGAGAAATTCAAGGCGCGATGGGTCGTCCGCGGGTTCGAACAGACTTACGGCATCGACTACGAATCAACTTTTGCTCCTGTCAGCCGACATACAAGCGTTCGGATTCTACTTTGTGTCGCCGCCTGCCGTAATCTCCGACTTCGACAAATCGACATGTCGAATGCGTTTCTCTACGCGCCTGTCGACGCATTCCTATACTACTAACCCACCGAGCATTTGCCATCTCCGAAAATCCCTATACGGCATTAAACAGGCACCACGGCTCTGGTAGCAGTATCTCCACTCACAACTGATCACTGCCGGTTTTCGTCAACTACCGCATGACCAGGGAATGTATCTACTGACCGACGGCAACAACTATATTTTACTCGTCGCCTATGTCGATGACATCCTATTCATCAGTACTACCGATTCTCTTGCTGATAGCTTCATACTGAAATTACAGAAAACTCTACAGCTTACTATCTCCGAAACAATCTCACAGTTTCTTGGTCTGAACATTACCTGTTCACCGACAACTATTCATCTCACCGCTTCGAAGTATGCAGCAACACTCGCTGCCCGCTTCAACCTCACACCTACTACAGTCTCTACACTGTACCGCTCACTACCGACTGACCACAAACCGAACACCGCACTGTTAAATTCAACCGATTTACAGATCTATCAACAGCAGTTAGGCTGTCTACTCTTCGCCGCTGTCACTTGTCGTCCTGATCTAGCCTATGCGCCCAGTCAGCTCGCTCAGTTCCTACGCTGTCCTGAGGAAGAGCATCAGCTTGATCTTCTCCGCGCGCTTCAGTATTTCGTTTCGACACCTGACGTCGGTCTAGTCTACAACTTCATCAATTGTAAAACGCTCTACCTACATGGTTTTGTTGACGCCGATCACGCTGCTGATTCTACTAATCGACGGTCACGCAATGGATTCATCTATCGGATTGAACCTATCGGGCCTATCTCTTGGAATTCGACGAAGCAGGAGTTGATTGCTCTCTCCTCTGCTGAAGCTGAGTTTATTGCTGTCTGCACAGCAACACGCGAAGGACTTTACTTACAGGAACTATTGGAAGAAGCAAAGTTGACGACAACTACCCAGTTTACCCTACAGTGTGACAATCAAAGTGCAATTCGCATCGCACATCAGCCTGGTTTCGTCAACAGGACGAAGCATATTTCGCTTCGTTACTTTTTCGTCAAAGATGAACTCGAGAAGGGGAGGATGCGATTGGTCTACTGTTCGACCAATGAAATGGCTCCCGATTTTCTTACGAAGAAACTGACACGACAAAAGTTCCAGTACTGTAACAAGCTCTGCGGAATCTTCAAGAAGTGACAGTATCGAACTTCCGGAAATGAAGGGGAGTGTTGTGATATAATTGATACTTAGCATTTCTGTAAGTCGATTAAGTGTAGTTAGTGTCGAATCATACTGTAGAAGATAAGTCCAGAGGATGACGTCAGCAAATAGCGCTCGTCATAGGACAGTCGTTTCAGTCACGCGAACAGTGGCACCTCTTCATTATCATCTAGGGCGCATAGCGCGATAGTGACGAACAGGTACATTAGCGAATAGAAACTTTTCGTATAACTAAAAATACTTGTTAGGTCTTTTCATTATTAACTTTGATTACTCACAAGTTCACGTACTCAGGTTATTCAACCTTGACCTTTATATTTTACAAGACTTCCGCTGTCTTACTAGTCTACCATTCCAGCAAAGATCCTGGACCAACACTTGAGGATTTGTCAAGTGTTCGTGTTTTTAGTTTTATACTTAGTCTACTACAACATCAAGCGATTTATTTCATTGCTAACCCAGTACTGAGTTTCGAGAGCACAGCGCGTACAGACAGACCCTGAACCAGATGTACCTTCTACCAACGTGCGACCCATAAAATTTCGGTCAAGTCCCCGAACCAGGGCCTCAAATTCGTTTTGGGGCACGCTGATCGCTCAGGGTCCCCCCCCCCTTGCCTCACTGTTTTTTCAGGCCGCGCAAAGAAACTTACGCTGATCAATCAGGGTGTTGTAAAAATTTTGCGCTGGAAAAATAGAGTTACCTACAAAAAACACACTGTTCAACTAAATGCCCATTATTACTATCTTTTTAAAGACAAGGGTTTACAATTTAACATGGGCATACTAGGACCTACTTAAGCATCCTCCTCTGCTTGCACGATGTCGTGGACTACAGGGGAATCGTCCTCCTTCTCTTTCCCCTTCCTACTCTTCTGGGCTCTGCTCTGTGGGGCAGTGCTGTAGGGCTTCTGCTTCTTGTAGGCTCTCCATATGTCAATGATGGCATCCCAGTCTAGGTCGTAGTCTAGCAGGCTCATACACATCAAGTCTCCAAGGCGTGAGTCCTTCATGCTGCCCCGCAGCCAGCTCTTCATCACATTCTGGCGGGAGAACCCTCGCTCACATTCCACTGTGCTCAGGGGAAGAACTGCTGTAGCGCACCACAGCTTGACGAGATTGGGGAAGCTATCCTCCCAGTCTGGAGACTTCAGTATGATCATCAAGCCGGTGTAGAAACCCTTGTCACCCTTTGGCAGGGCGGCAAGGACGGGGCAGAAATGGGGGATCTCCAGCACAGCCGCTCGCTTGTTGATGCCTGCCAGTAGGGGAAGGGTAGGAGGGAGAACGAGGAGAGTATTAGTACAGTAGGGTAGAGCGGACAACATCAACAAATCGTGCAAGCCTCGGGGTTAAAGACAGGTGAGATACCTGGAAGAATTTCTTCGGCTTCCCCTGCATGGTAGAGGTCGACCATCATCCCGAACCACTCCAGACATTGGGCCTTCCGTGGAGCACGTTCCCACCCCTTCGGCCACTGGTCTGCACAGAACAGCATTGAACCACCCAGCTGCTTCAAGTCCCCCAGCCGCTCGTCCAGGTTCTGCACCATGCCTTCGGCCAGCGCCATGCACGCCACGACACAGTCGTCGTGCTTGCCCTCACCCGGGTAGCCATCCAATGGCTCCTCATGCAGGTCGAAGGTGAATCGACTCGGGCGCCCATCGGAGTCGACGCCCTCGACAGTGACGCTGCGCGTACCACCAGGACCGTGACGGGCGAGGAAGGCCGTGAGCAGGTCTTTCGGGCCCCCGTTGAAGTCGTCGCCGCAGTCGACGTAGCGGCTTTCGAGGAGGGACGTCACGCGGGAGACCGACGCATGAATCGTTGACATGTCCAGCTGCGGGAAGGAGTTTGAGAACACAGGTAAGACAACAATGGTTCGTCAGTAGCGGTTTAGGAACACCATGTGACGAAACTTACCTCGCGGCTCTGGAAAGTCTTGTTGAGAATGTTCATCTGCTCAAGAACATCAGCAAGAAACATGAGCACAAACCAAAACCTGTAGCTCGTGACAATCTTGTAAAGACGGTCGTCGACAAACTCCGACAGCATGACGACGATGGCTGGCAAGACCTTCACCAGCCGTCGGATGGCCTCGCCGCGTGAGAGCCATCTGACTTGGTGAATACCCTGCAGCTCCAAGCATGTCGAGAGGAAGACATCTTGGAGGTCGAGGAAGCGCTGGTGCCACGGTCCTGAGCGACCAAGGAACTCGGCCAGTTCCTTGATGACATCATCGATGATATTGAAGAACGGCATGTCCTCCGCCGCCGCCTTAGCTGCCAGCGCCTCTCTGCCATGGAAAAGAGCACGGGGAGAAATCAAACAAACCACCATGAGTGATAGCTAGTATTGTCCCGAATCACTATATGTGCAAATGCGGGAAAAAAAAAAAAAAAAAAAAAAAATATATACCGGTGAGCGATGCAGTGACAGGAGACCAGGTGAGGGATACGCATCCGGAGTCGAGTCACCAGGCCGGATTTTGAGCCCATCATCACCGCCGCCCCATCTGTAGTGATGCCCGAGAGGCGGCGGAGATCGACACCAATTGCTTGCAGGTGGGAGAGCAGCAGAGCGAGCAGAGAAGAGGCATCCGCCTTGTCAACACTGAGCAGCGCCAGGTACTCGGTGACGACGCGGAGGTCCCGGATGAAAGTGCAGAAGACTATCATGTGCTTTTCTCTGCAATGGTCCGTGCTCTTGTCGAGGCTAAGTCCGATGAACGGGCTCTGCAGGAGGTGCTCCAGTTGGGTGGTGTGCAGCCAGGTCGCGGTGGATTGCGTGAACTCCCCGAAACCGTACCTGCGTTTAATAACATAAAAAATCTCGTCATTAGTGGTTTATAAGGATGGAAGGTAAGAATACGAAGCTTAAAAGTCTAAAGGAATTTAGGCCTTACGAGTTCATGTACGTCCCGTATACGCCCTCAGGGAAGTTCTTGAACTTCCGCGACGCAAGGTGGTTGGTGATCGTGACCCATGTGTCCATGGGTTCGTTGGTCTTGCAACATGTGTACAGCAGGTCGAGAAGCGTAGTCACTCGCTCCCTCTCCAAATCCGCAGCGTGCGGGTTCTGATCGATTTGCGTCTGGGTAGTAGCTTCCTACAGCATAACGTTTTGCTTCCCGAACGCAAGGCGGTGCTTTCCGGTACCAGCGTGCCTGTTGAACGCCTGTGTTTGTGCGTCTGTGATTCCTGGCCCACGACGACCAGTCCTTCCAGAGAGCCTTGCATGCTCCTGACAGATGGTACACTTAAAGGCAGGGCGCCCATCGTTAGCTTTACACAAAAGGAGCCAGGGAAACTGCTCCTGCCACCTCGACTTGTAACGGGAAAGAGCCTCAGCGTAAAGCTCGGAAGGACTTAGAGACTTCCTGGAGGTTGAAGGTGTATCGTCTTCAGACGGCTCTTCATCGTCATCAGCAGGTATCGACTCCGGCAGCTCGACAGTTCCCGGACTCGGCTTCGCGAACGGTAACTTGGCTTGGCGATAGCGACCTTGGCGCTTGGGAGTTGTCGTCGCAGTAGCAGGGCGATCGACGGCGGCAGGTGCCGACGGACCGGGTCCAAGACTCTGCCTAGGAAAAACGACTATATCGGAAACTGAGTCAGCTATTTCCTTTCTTGCAGGTTCCTGTTCTCTAGGCACAGCATCGGCTCTAATCCGGATGCGGGTGAGGCTAGACAGTGTCGAGAGGAGCAAGTCGAGCCCCGTGCACAGGTCTGCACGAGGAATGCTACCACCGTCATCGCCTTCTGGATCACCGTTGCTAGGTGCTGCCATCGCGCGATGGCAACGGTAATAAAACCAGTCACAACCGTGGAGGAGAAATGGAATGACGAGGGTGGAAGCACCCGACTTGAATGAGGCAGCAGGTGTGGCAGCACAGCATCGATTGAAGAGATCGATGAAGAGGATGGGGTCTCTTGAGGTTTGTGGAGGGCACGCGGCTCGCAACAGCCTTCTGCATGCATGCATGTGGTTCACAAAGCGGGTGGGTAGCGGTCTACTGCCGTGCTGGTGGGCCAACTGTCTAACATTGTACCTGGTCTATTGGCTGCTGTGGCTGAAATTTGGCAATGAGCCAATCCAAACCCTGCAGCCACGCTCTGCTGGAGACAGCAGTGGCTGACAACTTTCGAACAGCCAATGAGACCCCGCCGAGCACTATGTGCTGGAGGAAATTTGGCAGAATATTCTCCAGCGGGGCTGGAATCTGGTCGGTCACACTCGAGTCGGCGTCATTGACACGGACGGTGGGGGGGGATTCACGGAAATCACGGGGTGGGGGACTTGGGGCTGGGAATCCGCTATTAGAAGAATCAGTGCCGGGCTTCGATACGACGCTGGAAAAACAGGCCACACTACACTACGCACGCTGATCGATCAGAGTTCACTCTTAAAAAAACCCTGAAATTTCAGGCCTCTGTCTTAAAAAAATCCTGTCTCATCAGGGTCACCCCCCAAAAAAGCCCTGATTTTACCCTGAATCAGGCTAAAAAGCCTGTAATCTGAGGCCCTTCCCCGAACGCTAGAGACATTCCCCTCCCCACACACCCCACAACCAGGCCCCCAAATTGCAAACTTTTTACTCTGTTTCAAACATTTTTCAGAGTTTTTTTGGGGGTGTACTCTGATTGGGAATATTTTTTTTTTGTACTTGAGTCTGATTTTTCAGAGAAGATCTATGTCCCTACACTGATTTTTCTATTAGTGCACTTTGTGTCAAACTGAAAGAATGACTAGAATGTGAGAGTACAAGGCATTATAACCTAGGGGGCTGTACTCTCTAAGGCACAACCCTATATGGTCTACAACATCACACACAAGTTTGTGAGCAAGTAGGTCAGCCAGCGGAGCTCCTGTGCCGCCATGGCACCAGCGTAGATCTCGGCCTCACAGCTGGACTGGGCAACAGACGAGGAGCGAGGAGCTCTCCGCGAGACGGCATCCCCCTAGCACTAACCCCATGCCCGATGTACTTGCTAGATAACGCAAAACCCTCTTAGCGGCCGACCAGTGCTGTGGTCGGTGTTTGCCTGTGGCCACAAAGCAATCCAGGATGCTAAGAGGGTATGCGAGATCTGGACGAGCGCAAGTCATTAGGTACATGAGGCAACCCACCAGCTCTGCGAAAGAACCACTAGGCTCTACTGACTCCTCAGGAACTGGAGCAGAGAGCCTCTTATCTACTGGCAGAGGTGTGGGCAATGCGGAGGAGAACTGAAGACCGAACCTCTGAAGGAACTGGCGCACCAAGTGTGACTGGGTGAGAGTGATGGTGCGCAGTGCTCTGTCCCTGGAGATCTGGAGGCCAAGGTAGTGGCGCAGCTCTCCTAGGTCAGTGCAGGTGTGTCTCTTCAGCAGCTATGCCTTCACGGAGGCCAGTGCGTCCCTGTCTGCAGTGGCGATGACCAGGTCGTCTACGTAAACAAGGATGTAGAACGGGGTCTGGCCAGCACGAACGAAGAGCGAGGGGTCTGCAGAGGAGGGAAAGAACTACAGGTCAGCAAGGGTAGCACTCAGTGTGTTGTGCCACACATGGGGCGCCAGTCGCAAGCCGTAGACTGGGCGCCGCAGTAGCCACTGGGTCCCAGGAGGGAAGGTACTAGTGAAACCCTGAGGGCGGCGCAGGTAGACCTGCTCGTGTAGGCTGCCCTGAAGAAACGCAATGGAGAAGGCGAGAGAGTGACTCTCGTAGTCACACTGAGCTGCTACGTGTAGCAGCGCCCGAAGAGTAGTCATCTTCGGGGTCGGGGCGAAGGTCTGAAAGAAGTCCACCCCCTCACGCTGACTGAAGCCTCTAGCCACGTAGCATGCCTTGAACACAGGCGGCTCTCCAGGAGGGAGCTTCACCTTGAAGAGCCACCGGCCATCGACTACGTTCACCCCAGGTCGGGAGACTGCACGGACGTAGGTGAACAGTGATGGGGAGCAGCCTCGAACAGGAAAGCAAGCTCGTACTGCCGGTCCTCCAGGACGTTACTGCCGAGGGCAGGAGCACCTCCGACGGATGGAGGACGAGCAGGGTCAGAGACCTGAGCAGTGGCGTAGTCAAGGCGGCGGGTAGAGGCGAAGTCAGCGACCGCAGCGACAAGAGCGTCAAGACGCAAAGCAGGAACAGACGGGTCGGTAACGAGAGAGGCAAGGACCCGAGGAACAAGAGGACGAGCTGCACGAAGGTAGTCAGACAAAGGGGGAGGCACGACAACAAGGGAGGACGGAGTAGGCGACAGCAGGAGGGGAGGACGAGACGCGTGGGAACGGAGCAACATAGGGTGAGAGCGCAGAACAGGAGAGGACGAGCACGAGAGGGACGGTGGTGTCGGGACCAGACGTGAGACGGAGGTGTCGGGTCAGGAGACAGAAGAGGAGACACAGGAGGAGAACACGGGGGAAGACAAGCCGGAGACGAGTCCGGAGGAAGGAACACGGCGCCGTAGACAGGAAGGGAAGCAGACGGTGGAGGAGGCACAAACGCGCTGTCAGGGGACGGAAGGCCGAGCAGGCGAAAGGCTGACACCGGCGGCGACTGCTGCTGCGGCGGCACGACGGCGACACCAGGACCGCCAGCTGCTCCACGGCCGACTGTGGAACACTCCACTCCAGCACCCCCAGAACTAGGAACCTCTCCTGCACCAGTACCACCCCCAGGCCTGCCGGGACAAGCCATGGCAGGAACCTCAGGACGAGCACCCTCCTCAACGCCAGCACCCACAGGGTCGACGAACTGCTGCTGCTGTGGCTGCGACGATGGCTGCGGCCACTGCGGCTGCGACGACGGCTGCGATGACGGCTGCTGCAACGACGGAGGAGGAGACACCAGGGGAGGGGCGGGTGGCGAGGATTGCGCCGCAGGGCCACTAGAGTCAGCAGACTCCTCGACCGGGACAACCGACGGGAGGGGGGTGACAAGAGACACACCAGACGGGGCAGGGCGGGAAGGGGGAGGAGCAAGGGCAACTGGGGGAGGGGGAACCAGGAACAGGGGGGGAGTAACCGGGGGACCACGGTGGGGAAAGCTGTCACATCATCAAATGAGGTTTGGCCAATGTTGCACTATCAATCAGTACAAGGTGCATTTATACTTCCAGAGTACATCAGGTAACCAGGTCTATCCTATCCAAAGGGAATAGACCCTTCGAGAAATAAAATCACCCTGTGTATAGCCACCCAATGCTATTGGCTATAAGGGATTACGGCAGGATTACGCTAAATATAGCGCGCCAGTACATCCCGAGCCTGGTCGGTGATATAATTGTAATAACAGGATAAACCAAAGGATAATGGAAAATTAGGAATAGGAAACCAAATGAGATGAGATAAAGACCAAATGAATCAGGATATAAAGAGGAATGAAATAGAAAGAACATATGAAAAACGGAAATTGGTGCAACGATGTCGTACTCTCACAAAAGCGGTGGTAGAAGGAGACGGACTCGTCCAAGGTGACGTCGCGAGAGTGAAAGAAACGGTGAGATTGCGGGTGGTAGAAGTGCCAGTCAGACGAGTCGAGGGGGAAACCTAGGAAGACACAGGGGACGGTGTGGGCAGTGAGCTTGTCCGTGCCAGAGGCAGGAACGTGAGCAAGGCAGCCCCAGACGTGGAACGCAGACGCGTCACCTGGGGACCTGGTCCAAAGAAGGGTTAGCAAAACCTGCGGCTGCTGGGGGTGCGGCCACAGGTTAAGCTGGTGAGCGGCTTAGCGAACGACGAACGGCCACAGAAAATGGGGTGCACTGGCATGGACCATGGAGCTACGAGCCACCTCCATGACCAAACCGATGCGTCGCTCAGCGACCCCATTCTGCTGCGGGGAGTCCGGCAGGGTGAACGTCTAGGTGATTTCCTCCGCACGACAGAAACCACCAAGGACGCCGGAGGCAAACTCGCCACCACGGTCGGAGTGAAGACACAAGACAGGGAGACCGTGGTGCACACACGCAGAGACCAGCCACGGGATAAGAGCGTCAGGCACGTCGGCCTTCCGCTCCTGGGGAAAAACCGTGGTGTAGCGTATGTAGTCGTCGACAAGCACGAGGAAGTAGCGCTCTCGACGTGGCCCATGGACGGGGGCAGGGCCCCAGACGTCCATGTGCAGGGTCTGTAGCGGTGCGGCGGTGGGGGGGAACTAGGAGGAGTGAGGGGCACAGCGGAGCCGACCCTCGACGCAGGGCGTGCAGGGCGGCGCTGGGGAGGAGGGCAACTAAGGGAACGACTCTGAGAGACCTAGGACAAGACCGTGCTGAGACATGTGACGCAGACGCGGGAGCGCGGCGTGACCTAGACGGTGGTGCCACAAAAGTGTCGGGTGAGTAAGCGACCGACACAAGCAGGCCACAGTAACCTGGGTAGACGTAGCCACCTGAGGAGATGTCCCAACCGGGGGGGGCGCGGTGTCCAGCGTGAACAGGCCACACACCGGGTCGTGGGGGAACGTGGTGAGGGGAGCACCTGTGGCGGCCTCGGTACAGACAGCGTACCGCTCGTGACCAGGAAACGTAGTGCTGACGCCAAGGTCCTGGAGGCAGCCGACACCAACTAGGTTCCTAGAGAACGAGGGAATGTGCAGGCCTGTAAGAGAGCCCAAAGGAACCGCCGGACAGGGAAGGGTGGTGGAGGTACGGGCGACTACCGGAACTGAGGAGGGGTCGGCAAGGGAAACTGCGGCGGGACGGGGCCGGCTACGGGGACGGGGCCGGGGGGCCGCGGGTTGACGGGGCCAAGGGGCCGCTAGGGGACGAAGCCGCGGGGCCACTAGGGGACGGGGCCGCGGGGCCGCTGGTCGACAGGGCCAAGAGGCCGCTAGGGGACGGGGCTGGGGGGCCGCTGGTTGACGGGGCTGAGGGGCCGCTAGGGGGCGGGGCCGCGGGGCAGCTAGGGGACGGGGCCGCGGGGCCGCTGGTCGACAAGGCCGAGGGGCCGCTTGGGGACGGGGCCATGGGGCCGCTAGTCGACGAGGCCAAGGGGCCGCTAGGGGACAGGGCCGCGGGTCCGCTGGTCGACGGGGCCGAGGGGCCGCTAGGGGACGGGGCCGCGTGGCCACTAGGAGACGGGGCCGCGGGGCCGCTACGGCATGGGGTAGGCGAGACGGCTAGGACCTACGTCGGAAGCGCTGGTGGGCGAAGGATACCTAACCTACTCATGATACCGTGTCAAACTGAAAGAATGACTAGAATGTGAGAGTACAAGGCATTATAGCCTAGAGGGCTGTACTCTCTAAGGAACAAGCCTATATGGTCTACAACATCACACACAAATGTGTTTGACACTCTGATGACTCAACCCTGTATGGGGGGATGACTCTGATTCGTGCAATACCGGAGGAGCGTGATTTACCTGTGAGGGACGCTGATTGGCCCTTAGCCAAAATCAGGGCGTGATGCTTGCGGGGGGCTTTGGGAGGGCGGTTACTGGCCCTTCACCAAAATCTAAGGCCAGTGCATAATGGGGGCAGTGTGAGGGAGCTGACTGGCCCTCACACTTTGTGCTGGGTGCGGTGTGAGGGGCCGATTGGCCCTTGAGAATTTTTATCGATGTTTGCTGTGGGCTGTGTGTGCGAGGGAGCCCATTGGCCCTTCACGAAATAGCTGCCGGTGCGATTTCCCTCCCTCCCCTGCAATTTTACTTTGCCCGCCCCCCGATTCCTTTCCACCCGCCCCATTTGCGCTGGCGCTGGGCTGGGTCTAGGGTGACATGAAATTCTGTGCTGTCGCCAACACACAGATAGCAAGAGCTTGCAAGAAGAGAGCCCCTGGATTAGGAAGGGAAGGAGAAAGTAGACATACAGAAAACCAGTTTAATCATCAGCGTAAAAACTAATGGTGACTCTGCATGATTAGGGTTGTGCCTTAGGGAGTACAACCCATTAGGCTATATACCCCTGTATGTCCTGTTCTAGTCCACTTTTCTCACTTTAACATGGTATCAGAAGTAGGTAGGTCTCCCCCCCCCCTTAGCGCTTCCGCCCTAGGTCCTAGCCGCCCGCTGGTGCTGGCCCGTCTCCTAGCCGCCCCGTCGCCTAGCTGGCCCCGTCGCCCAGCACGCCCCGTCGCCTAGCCGGTCCCGCCTCCTAGCAGGCCCCGCTTCCTAGCTGGCCCCGCTGCCCAATCGGCCCAGTCGGCCCCGTTGGCCCCGCCTCCTAGCTGGGCCCGCCGCCCCATTGGCCCCGTCTTCCCCGCCTCCTAGCCGGCCCCGCCGCCTCATCGGCCCCGTCGGCCCCGCCTCCTAGCTGGCCCAGCCGCCCCATCGGCCCAGTCGGCCCCATCGGCCCCGCCTCCTAGCTGGCCCCACCGCCCCATCAGCCCTGTCGGCCCCGCCTCCTAGCTGACCCCGCCGCCTAATCGACCCCGTTGGCCCCACCTCCTAGCTAGCCCCGCCGCCCAATCCGCCCAATCGGCCCTGTCGGCCCCGCCCCCTAGCTAGCCCTGCCGCCCCATCGGCCCTGTCGGCCCCGCCTCCTAGCTGGCTCCACCGCCTCATCGCCCCCGACGGCCCCGCCTCCTAGCTAGCCCCGCCGCCCAATCGGCCCCGTCGGCCCCGCCGCCCATAGCCGACCCCGACGCCTAGCCAGCCCCGTCCCCCTGCTGGCCCTGTCGCCTTGCCGCCCGCGGCTCCATCTCCTAGCCACCTCGCCACCGTCCTCGGCCCTCTGCACCGCGCTGCACCACCCGATACTGCTCTGCACCGCACTGCACCACTCCGCACCGCACAGCACCGCATTCCACCGCACTGCACCGTACTGCACCGTGCTGCACCGCATTGCACCGCACACAACCGCATTGCACCTCCCTCTACCGCACAGTACCGTACTGTACTGCACTGCCCTCTACTGCCCCATACTGCCCTTCTCCTGCTGCTGCAACCATGATGGCGGACTCGGTCCTGCGTTTCGATGCGGAGGGTCAGCCGATTGAGTTCGACTCGTGGCTCGTCGACCTCCAGCGCCACCTGACTGGTCAGCGGCAGGACAGCCACTCCCTGGCCATCCACATCGACGGTACGCTCCCCTGCCCGGACTGTCAAACACATTTGTGTGTGATGTTGTAGACCATATAGGGTTGTGCCTTAGAGAGTACAGCCCCCTAGGTTATAATGCCTTGTACTCTCACATTCTAGTCATTCTTTCAGTTTGATATGGTATCACGAGTAGGTTAGGTCTCCTTCGCCCACCAGCGCTTCCGCCGTAGGTCCTAGCCATCTCACCTACCCCGTCCCCTAGTGGCCCCGCGGCCCCGTCCCCTAGCGGCCCCTCGGCCCCGTCGACCAGCGGCCCCGCGGCCCCATCTCCTAGCGGCCCTACGGCCCCGTCCCCTAGCGGCTCCGCGGCCCCGTCCCCTAGCGGCCCTGCGTCTTCTCTGACGGTTCTGCTGCTGTCGCTGTGGCGACAACCGCCACAGCGTAGTTCCGTCCGGGGAAGCGTCGCCCCCCCAACGATGGGCGCGGCAGCGGTAGTGGACGTACGATGAGGTGGAGGAGGTGGTGGAGCCAGGCCGCCCGCTGGTAGTACAGACGAGGGGACTGGGGCTGGTGCCTCCGAGTAGCAGGACCAGCAGCAGCAGTTGCAGTAGCATCAGCAGCAGCAGCAGCGGCGGGCTGGTGGTCTCCCGCCCGGGTGGCCTGGCGCTGGTGGTGGCAGTGGACATGGTGGTCGTGCACTCAGTGTGCCGCTGGGTGGTAGTTCGGGTGACGGGCGCTCTCAGTACCAACTCCAGACCAGTCTTCACCGCGGCTCCGTGTGCGGTAAGATCTGTCACACCCCCACCTGCTGTTTTCGTTGCCTGGACGACCTGTTCCGTCTTCGCTTCGGCCCGTCGCCCGACCTCCTCGACTGGCACAGCTTGCTTCGCCGTAGTGTGCAGATCTTTGATATGGACATGGATGAGATTAGCTCTGCTTTGTATGTGCTGTTTGTCGATGACTCCAGTGTGACTAGTTCCAAATACCCCTTGTTGCCTAGTGTAGGTGTGCCTAGTCCTGCCTCCCCTGCTGCGTCAGGCAAAGGATTCCCTGCCTTGTTTAGTCTTGGCTCCTCCCTCGCCACTCCGACCTCGGCCACCACTATTGTGCTCACCTTTACCCTGGACCCTGGCACTTCCAGGTGTTTCTTTCGCGACTCCACTACGCTGACACTGCTAGCCGCTCCCGCCGCAGTTTTCCTTGCCGACCCCTCCTCTGTTCCGGTAGTCGCCCGTACCTCCACCACCCTTCCCTGTCCGGTGGTTCCTTTGGGCTCCCTTACAGGCCTGCACATTCCCTCGTTCTCTAGGAACCTAGTTGGTGTCGGCTGTCTCCAGGACCTTGGCGTCAGCACTACGTTTCCTGGTCACGAGCGGTACGCTGTCTGTACCGAGGCCACCACTGGTGCTCCCCTCACCACGTTCCCCCGGGACCCGGTGTGTGGCCTGTTCACGCTGGACACCGTGCCCCCCCCGGTTGGGACGTCTCCCTAGGGTGCTGCGTCTACCCAGGTTGCTGCGGCCTGCTTGTGTCGGTCGCTTACTCACCCGACACTTCTGTGGCACCACCGTCTCGGTCACCCCGTGCTCTCGCGTCTGTGTCACATGTCTCAGCACGGTCTTGTCCTAGGTCTCCCAGAGTCGTTCCCTGAGTTGCCCTCCTTCCCAGCGCCGCCCTACACGCCCTGCATCGAGGGCTGGCTTCATCGTGCCCCTCATTCCTTCTCGTTCCCCCCCACCGCCGCACCGCTACAGACCCTGCACATGGACGTCTGGGGCCCTGCCCTCGTCCATGGGCCGCATCGAGAGCGCTACCTCCTCATGCTTGTCGACGACTACACGCGCTACACCACGGTTTTTCCCCAGGAGCGGAAGGCCGACGTGCCTGACGCTCTCGTCCCGTGGCTAGTCTCTGCACGTGTGCACCGCAGTCTCCCTGTCTTGTGTCTTCACTCGGACCGTGGTGGCGAGTTTGCCTCCGGCGTCCTTGGTCGTTTCTGTCATGCAGAGGGCATCAGCTAAACATTCACCCTGCTGGACTCCCCCCAGCAGAATGGGGTCGCTGAGCGACGCATCGGTTTGGTCATGGAGGTGGCTCGCACCCCCACGGTCCATGCCGGTGCACCCCATTTTTTGTGGCCGTTTGCCGTTCGCTGCGCCGCTCACCAGCTTAACCTATGGCCGCACCCCCAGCAGTCGCAAGATTCGCCGACCCTTCTTTGGACCGGGTCCCCTGGTAATGCGTCTGTGCTCCATGTCTGGGGCTGCCTTGCTCAAGTTCCTGCCTCTGGCACGGACAAGCTCACTGCCCGCACCGTCCCCTGTGTCTTCCTATGTTTCCCCCTCGACTCGTCTGACAGGCACTTCTACCACCCGCCATCTCACCGTTTCTTTCACTCTCGCGAGATCACTTTTGACGAGTCCGTCTCCTTCTATCACCACTTTCCCCACCATGGTCCCCCGGTTACCCCCCCCATGTTCATGGTTCCCCCTCCCCCGGTCGCCCCTGCTCCTCCCCCTCCCCGCCATGCCCGGTCTGGTGTGTCTCACGTCACCCCCCTGCCGTCGTTTGTCCCGGTCGAGGAGTCTGCTGACTCTAGTGGCCGTGCTGGGCAGTCCTCGCCGCCCGTCCCTCCCCCGGTGTCTCCTAATTTGTCATCGCAGCCGCCACCGCCGCCGCAGCCATCGTCGCAGACATCGTCGCAGCCGCAATCGCCGCAGCCATTGTCGCAGCCGCAGCAGCAGCAGTTCGTCGATCCTGGGGGTGCTGGTGTTGAGGAGGGTGCTCGTCTTGGAGTTCCTGTTGTGGCTTGTCCCGGTGGGCCTGGGGGTGGTACCGGTGCTGGAGAGGTTCCTGGTTCTGGGGGTGCTGGAGTGGAGTGTTCCGGAGTTTGCCTTGGGGCAGCTGGGGCCCCGGTGTCGCTGTCGTGCCGCCGCTGTTGGTGCAACCCTATGGCTTGCACTCGGCTTGTCGTCCTTGTTTGTGTGTGTGCATGCATGGCATGGAATGACTTGTTAGTCTATGTCATTGCTATCTAGTGCTTGTGTGTGTGTTTGAATGGTGTATCACAATGTGGTTTGTGTCGGTCAAGACATTAGCGAGTTTTCACAACTCGCATGTCAAGTCGTCGTTTGCGCGTCGCATGTGCTTTCTCTATTTTGTCGAGTGTGAAGTGTCCATCTCATCGCAGGTGTGTGCAGCAAGCCCTCATCATCTCAATAAGAACTGATCTTGCTGAACCAAGACCAAGAGCTCAAGATTTCAAGCCCAAGGGACGTGGACAAATATTAAATTAGTGAAAATAGTAATGCTACTTCAAGTAGTGTTCCATTTCATTTGGTGTAGCCCCTTGTTGGGTTTTTTTCGAGTCTCCTCATGGTTGGGGACTCTGTGGTGGTGTACCACCAACTTGGACCTCGGCTCTTGGGGTATGTAGAGGCTGGGAACCATCCCTACCTCGAATTCTTTTTCCCAAGGTTTTTTGTACTCCTAAGACTATAATGGCTGATGTACCTCCTGCCAGTCAAACCGCCATAGCGTCGTCAAATCTTCATGGAATTTTATGATTCAACTTGCTGCTGATAGGCAACAGCAACGCGCTCTGGATCAAATTTACAGATTACCGTTTGAGGCATACATCAGATTGGCATCAATATTTGAAGCTGTCTGACAGAATTTTGACTGTGCACAATTTCTCTCAATTTAGGCACATCTGAGCCTATTGTGGTTATAACAAGTGGTATCAGAGCCCCTTGGAGCCATTTCGACCATGCCTAGACCTGAGGAACGGGGTGGCAGAGGTTATGGAGGCAGAGAAGACGCCCAAGCACAAGGTCAACACAATAAGGTCAAAGAATTCGCGGGTCCCGATGGTGCCATTGTTGCAAGCATGGGCTGTGGGCACAGCCGTGGAAGGGGCAGAGGGCGAGGAGGCAGATTTGGAAGCAGCTACTTCAATGGAGGCCGTGGTAATGGAGGATATGGCGGCAACAACAACAACAATGGCTACGGGTGTGGGCGCGGTTGATTTGATGGCGAATGCCACTTTTGCCACAAGACCGGCCACATGTGGAGAGATTGCTTCAACCTGCCTGATGGTTAGACCCCTTCTCAAAGCCAAGAGGGCAGAGGAGCAAGGGGAGGAAGAGGCAGAGGTCGTGGAGGCCGTGGTGGTCATGGAAGCGAAGCGGCAAGCATGAAAGGTGGAGACTACGAGACGGCCCAAGTGAAGATCGATACCCGGGCCAATTCTTCTTTGTCTCCACGCAAGCAGCAGCAGCAGCAGGAGCTGTGGAAGGCTTTGAGGAGCCAGCTACTGTGGGAAAGGTCACTCTTCACTCTCTGGACTTTTGGGTGATCGATAGCGGTGCCACATATAGAATGACACCTCGTGCGGACTTGCTCACCGAACTCGAACCGTCGCCGGTCAAGCATGTTACATCGGCTTTGGGGCAGCGAGCAGAGGTGAAAGGCATGGGCAAGGCCATGTTCAAGGGTGCTGATAGGAAGATGGTGGGCCTCAAGAACGTGCTTTGGGTGCCCAACCTTGCAGCTGACCTGATTTCTGTGCGGCGTTTGCAATAGGCCGGCATGGACACATCCTCCAAGGGATCCAAAACCTATACCGCAAGGCTTGGTGAGCGGAAGCTTCGGGACCTTCATGAGGACACGGACATCTCCAATGAGATGTGGCAAATCCCAGTGGTCCCCATGCCTAAGGGGAGGCAAGTGGCAGCAAGCGTCAGCACCAAGAGTGAAGCGGTTGGTGGCGGTGATCACGGAAAACAAAGTGACACCAAGAGTGACTCGAAGGAGTGCAATCTTGGAGGGACCAGCAAGGCATGTGAAAACAAGGAGAGTGGTGCAGCAGCCAAAGGTGGTGGAAATTATGAGGGGAAGCAAAAGATAAGCAAAGCAGCAGTGGCGAAGGAGAAAGGAGAGAGCTTGTGGGGCACGATTGCGAGAGCCGCTTTCTTCAACTCGACATCCGCTACGGGAGAGTGTGATTGGCTGACCTTGCATCGGCGAATGGGGCATGTGGCATTGCCCATTTTGCAGCAGATATTTAAGCAAGAGATGGTCAGTGGGATACGTGTCAAGGGGGAGCCCAATGAGGTGCTTGGCTGTCCAACATGCATGCAAGCCAAGTTCACCCGCTACCCGTTCCATAGCTCGGAGACAACGGCGAAGGCACCACTTGATGAGGTGGTGATGGATGTGGTGGGCCCCTTGAAGCTTGGAGCTGCTGGAGCAGAGTACCTCCTCTTCATTGTGGATGTCTACACTCGCATGACCTGGGTGTATGTGCTGCCCAAGAAGAGTGATGTAGCTGAGACGGTGAAGACCGATTGGTTGCCGATGGTGGAGCGGCAACAAGACCGGCTTGTGAAGGCGATTCGCACTGACCGTGAGGGAGAGTTCCTGAGCAAGGACATCTCAACTTGGCTGAAGAAGCAGAGCATAAGACACTCTCTTACCATGCCCTACTCTCCTGCAATGAACGGCATCGCCGAGCGTGCGAATCGGACACTCACGGAGACGGCTCGGGGACTTCTCATTGAAGCCAGTCTTCCCAATTACTTTTGGCCGGATGCGGTGCGGCATGCTTGTGTGGCCAAGAAAAGAGCCTTGACTCATGTGGGAGAAGACAAATGGGTGCCCTATGTGGAGTGGATTGGAAGGAAGCCGAAGGTGGATATGCTTCGGGTGTTCGGGTGCATGTGCATGGCACTTGTGCCTAAGAAACTTCGGCACAACAAGCTTGATGCCAAGGCAACATGGGCCGTGCACCTGGGCATGGCTCAAAACAGTAAGGGATGGCTTCTTTGGGACCCATTTACCAAGAAGTTCTTGGTGAGCAGAGATTGCAAGTTCATTGAGAACTTACCGTACAAGGAGTTGAAGGCGGAGAACCAAGCGAAGATTGGTGTGCGGCTTGGAGAGGTGAAGAGGACCGGCTTGGAGCATGTGAAGCTGCCCTTGGAGCTGAGTAGCAGCAGCATAATCACAAGGCAATCTCCTCAAATGAATGGGGGAGAAGAGGAGGAGGAGGTGCAGCAAGGTGATGAGCATGCACCGTCACTTCCGCCTCGTGCTACAAGTGCTTGCAGGAACCGATCAGATTTGCAGCAACGCCATGAGAGCATTCAATTCCCTGCAGCAGAGGAGGAAGGAAGGGGGAGAAGGAAGACTCAGCCCCCCAATAGGTTGAGCTATGACCGTCTGGGAAGACCAGCCAGCTCAACCTTGACCGGTTCGGCTCTCATGCTAGGCGATGATGCGGAAGATGAAAGCGAGGAGTGCTCTTTTGCCTTCTTCTCTCCGGTGGACATGCCGGGGGAGCCTACAAATACCAAGGAGGCTTGGGAGGGCCCCAATGGGAAGGAGTGGAAGAAGGCCTCAGATGAAGAAATGGGGAGCATCATAGAGAACGACACATTTGACTTGGTGAATCTACCTCCGGGGCGGAAGGCGATCTCTTCCAAGTGGATCGTCAAGCGCAAGACCGACGCCGACAGCAATATCGAGCGCTACAAGAGCATACTTGTAGCCAAGGGATACCACCAGCAGGAGTAGAAGGACTACAATAAAGTATATGCCCCTGTGGTTAAGGGTACAACCCTTCGAACTCTCTTCTCCGCGGCGGCCATCAAAGGATGGGTGGTGAAGCAAATGGATATTGTATCGGCCTCCCTCAACGGAGTTTTGGAGGAAGAGACTTACATGGAGCAGCCAGAGCGGTACAATGATGGGAGTGGCAGAGTGTGGAAGCTGAAGAAAGCACTCTATGGCCTCAAGCAAGCCCCTAGGCAATGGTACATCAAGCTGCGGGAAGTCTTGGAGGCGATCGGCTTCACTCCCTCAACGGCCGATCAATCGTTGTTCATGCTTGGCGAGGGGGAGCAGAGGAGCTTCATGGTGGTTTATGTGGATGACATCCTCATTTTCTCACCCTCCTCTGACCTTGTGAAGGAGGTGAAGCTGAAGCTTCAAGAGAATTTCAAGTGCAAGACCCTTGGTGACGTCAACTACTACCTTGGGCTTCACATTGAGTGAGATGTGGAGAAGCGGTGGATGCGAGTGCATCAAAAGAAGTACTTGGATGCATTGGCTGTAAACTTTGGGAAGAGTGAAGGTCATGTGGCTACTCCTCTTCCCTCAGGGTTCAAGTGTGTGAAAGGACAAGGGAAGGAAAGTGTTGGTGAAGAGGAGAGGCGCCGTTTTCACTCCTTGGTGGGCAGCCTCATGTATGCGGCCATTCACACAAGGCCAGATGCAGCCTTTGCTTCCCGGCAGCTGGCTAGGGTTGTCCAATGCCCTAATGAAGAGTAGGTAGCAGCTAGAGAGAGGGTGGCTAAGTACGTTGGCCAAACAGCAACTGTTGGACTGCAATACTCCGCGGCGGCACAAAGGCGACATGACAAGTGTTGGAGGCTTCATCTGCTGTGTTGGTGGAGGACCAACAGCTTGGGAGAGCAAGAAACAAGTGGACCACGCATTGAGCTCGGTGGAGTCCAAGTACATGGCACTCTTCCGTGCCATAAGAGAGGTTGTGTGGCAGCGGCGTTTGCTAGCTGAATTGGGGGAGGAGCAGCAAAGACCAACCCCACTCTATTGCATTGGCTAAGAACCCCGTTCTTCATGGCCTTACCAAGCACATGAAGGTGAAGTGGCATAGGGTGAGGAGCATGGTAACCGCGGGTCAAGTGGAGTTGCACTACGTGAAGACGACGGCACAGCCTGCTGATATGATGACCAAAAGGCTGGTCGAGCAGCAGCATTGGAAGTGTTGCAAGCTTGCTGGGATGGCTCTGAACTAAGGGGAGCAGATACTAAGGCCAACAATCCGAGAGGGATTTTGTTGGTGCAACCCTATGGCTTGCACTCGGCTTGTCGTCCTTGTTTATGTGTGTGCATGCATGGCATGGAATGACTTGTTAGTCTATGTCATTGCTATCTAGTGCTTGTGTGTGTGTTTGAATGGTGTATCACAATGTGGTTTGTGTCGGTCAAGACATTAGCGAGTTTTCACAACTCGCATGTCAAGTCGTCGTTTGCGCGTCGCATGTGCTTTCTCTATTTTGTCGAGTGTGAAGTGTCCATCTCATCGCAGGTGTGTGCAGCAAGCCCTCATCATCTCAATAAGAACTGATCTTGCTGAACCAAGACCAAGAGCTCAAGATTTCAATCCCAAGGGACGTGGACAGATATTAAAATAGTGAAAATAGTAATGCTACTTCAAGTAGTGTTCCATTTCATTTGGTGTAGCCCCTTGTTGGGTTTTTTTCGAGTCTCCTCATGGTTGGGGACTCTGTGGTGGTGTACCACCAACTTGGACCTCGGCTCTTGGGGTATGTAGAGGCTGGAAACCATCCCTACCTCGAATTCTTCTTCCCAAGTTTTTTGTACTCCTAAGACTATAGTGGCTGCTGTACCTCCTGCCAGTCAAACCGCCATAGCATCGTCAAATCTTCATGGAATTTTATGATTCAACTTGCTGCTGATAGATGACAACAACGCGCTTTGGATCCATTTTTTAGATTACCATTTGAGGCTTACATCAGATCGGCATCAATATTTGAAGGTGTCTGACGGGATTCTGACTGTGCACAATTTCTCTAAATTTAGGCACATCTGAGCCTATTGTGGTTATAACAGCTGCAGCAGTAGTCGCTACCGGTGTCAGCCCTTTGCCTGCTCGGCCTTTCATCCCCTGACCGCGCGTTTGTGCCTCCTCCATCGTTTGCTCCCCTCCTGTCTAAGGCGTCATGTTCCCTCCTCCGAACTCCTCTCCCGCCCGTCTTCCCCCGCGTTCTCCTCCTGTGTCTCCTCCTCTGTCTCCTGACCTGACACCTCGGTCTCACATCTGGTCCCGCCGTCCCTCTCGTGCTCGTCATGTCTCTCCTGCTCCGTGCTCTCACCCTATGTTGCTCCGTTCCAACGCGTCGCGTCCTCCCCTCCTGCCGTTGCCTCCTCCGTCCTCCCTTGTTGTCGCGTCTGACTACCTTCATGCAGCTCCTCCTCTTGTTCCTCTGATCCTTGCCTCTCTCGTTACCGACCCGTCTGTTCCTGTTTCGCGTCTTGATGCTCTTGTCCGCGCGGTTGCTGACTTCGCCTCTACCCGCCGCCTTGACTACGCCACTGCTCTGGTCTCTGACCCTGCTCGTCCTCCGTCCATCGGCGGTGCTCCTCCCCTCGGCAGTGACGTCTTGGAGGACCTGTAGTACGAGCTTGCTTTCCTGTCCGAGGCTGCTCCCCATCACTGTTCCATGCTGCTAGTCCCTGAGGGTGACCCAGACGCTTTCGACATCCCGACCCCTCGCACCTATGCTAAGGCCACCTCGGGACCCTGGGCCTCTCGGTGGATAGCTGCCATGGAGCAGGAGGTGGCATCTTGCAGATCCACCGTCACCTACGTCGACACAGTTCCCCCACGTGGGGTGAACGTAGTCGATGGCCGGTGGCTCTTCAAGATCAAGCACCCCCCTGGAGAGCCGCCTATGTTCAAGGTGCGCTACGTGGCTAGACGCTTTAGTCAGCGTGAGGGGGTGGACTTCGTTCAGTACTTCGCCCTTACCCCGAAGATGACTACTCTTCGGGCGCTGCTAGATGTAGCAGCACAGCGTGACTACGAGTTGCACTCCCTCGACTTCTCCACTGCGTTTCTTCAGGGAAGCCTACACAAGCAGGTCTACCTGTGCTGCCCTCAGGGCTTCACTAGTACCTTCCCTCATGGGACCCAGTGGCTACTGCGGCGCCCAGTCTACGGCTTGCGACAGGTGCCCCGCGAGTGGCATGACACACTGCGTGCTACCCTTGCTGACCTGCAGTTCTTTCCGTCCTCTGCAGACCCCTCGCTCTTCGTTCGTGCTGGCCAGACCTCGTTCTACATCCTTGTTTACGTAGACGACCTGGTCTTCGCCACTACAGACAGGGACGCACTGGCCTCCGTGAAGGTAGAACTGCTGAAGAGACACACCTGCGCTGACCTAGGAGAACTGCGTCACTACCTTGGCCTCCAGATCTCCAGGAACAGAGCAACGCGCACCATCACTCTCACCCAGTCACAATTGGTGGGCCAGTTTCTTTAGAGGTTCGGTCTTTAGTTCTCCTCCGCACAGCCCACACCTCTGCCAGTAGATCACAGGCTCTCTGCTCTAGTTCCTGAGGAGTCTGTAGAGCCCAGTGGTCCTTACGCAGAGCTGGTGGATTGCCTCATGTACCTGATGACTTGCACTCGTCCAAATCTCGCATACCCTCTTAGCATCCTGGCTCGCTTTGTGGCCACAGGCAAACACCGACCACAGCACTGGTCGGCTGCTAAGAGGGTTTTGCGTTAACTAGCAAGTACATCGGGCATGGTGTTAGTGCTACGAGGATGCAGGCTAGTGGTCCTTACTGGGCACACAGAAGCTTTTTGGGCAGACAACGCTGAGACCCTCAGGTCCCCGTAGGGCTACTGCTTAGCCTTGGTTCAGGTGCCGTCTCGTGGAGAGCTACTCGCTCCTCGTCTGTAGCCAAGTCCAGCTGTGAGGCCGAGATCTACACAAGTGCCATGGCAGCACAGGAGCTCCACTGGCTGACCTTGCTCATTGACTTAGGTGAGTGGCCTAGCTCTGCCCCGGTCCTGTACCCTGACAACAGGGCCATGATCCTCCTGTGTCAGGAGCCTCGACTTGAGGGCAGAGCGAAGCGCATCCAGCTGCGGTACTTCCTACTGCGCGAGCTACAGCAGCACCGCCAGGCTCGCGTAGTACACTTGGCCTTCGGTGCCAACACAGCTGATATCTTTACGAATGCGCTTTTGCCTAAAGATCATCTGCGGCACTGTGTACAGCTAGGTCTCGTTCATGTAGCCTCTCACTTGTTAGGGCCTTGATTATGTACAAACCTTTATATATATTTTACCCTGATTGGCCTTGTGGCCGCTCCTAGTGGCTCGAATAGTAGTGCCGCCCTGGTCTTGCTCTTGCCTTGGTTTGTACTTGTTTGACTGGTCTTTAGACCCTTGCCTCAGAGGTTGGACTAGTAGTGCCACCCTGAGCTGCTTGTCTCTCAACAGACACTGCCCCTATCCAGTCTAGGGGGTGTGTCAAACACATTTGTGTGTGATGTTGTAGACCATATAGGGTTGTGCCTTAGAGAGTACAGCCCCCTAGATTATAATGCCTTGTAATCTCACATTCTAGTAATTCTTTCAGTTTGATACGGACCCCCCTGCTGCCCTCCCCGCTGACCCCACCTCTGCTGACCGTGAGTCCACTGCAGCTGCTGCCCTTCCTCGTGCTGTCTGGTTGTCGCGTGACGCTGTCGCTCAGCTTGTGATTAGTCATGCCCTTCCCCTGTCCGAGCGCCCCCGCTTTAGGTCAGTCACGATTGCGCAGGAGTTCCTAGAGGCTGTTGTTGCACGCAATTCCGCCCCGCCCTCTGCTTCCGTCGGTCGCTTGATCCAGCCCATATTGTTTCCTGACCTTGCGTCTTTCCCCACTGTCGCTGACCTTGCCGCCCACCTGCGCAAAATAGACACAACCTGGCGCGCTGCTTGCACAAAGGCCCGGCTTCGTGTGTTTCAGCCCCCCATCTGCGCTACCCTCTACCTGCTTGCCACCCGCCTTCTTGACCACCTTGCCACCGCCCGCGATCACTTCCTTAATCTCCACCCCGCTGACCTCACCCTCACTGACTTTGTCGACACCATGTCTGCCATAGAGACCCGTCAGCGCTCTATCGCCCAGTCGAGCTGTACCGTGCCAGTCTCTATATTTCATGGCTGTGCCCCAGCTCAGTGCTCTTACTCCGACGGTTCTGCTGCGGTTGCTGAGACGGCTCTGGCTGTGGAGACCGCTGCCGCCGTACAGTTTCGTCCGGATAAGGGTCGCCGCCCCAAGGCTGGGCACGGCGGAGGTAGCGGAGGAGGGGGTGGTGCCGGTGGTGGAGGTGGTAGTCCTGACGAGGGGGCCGGGGCTGGTGCTCCGGCGCAGCAGCAGCAGCAGGCGCCACAGCTAGACCAGCAGCAGTAGTAGCAGCAGCAGCAGCAGCAGCGGGTCGGCCGTCTCCCGCCCGGGTGGTTTGGAGCTGGAGCTGATGGTGGTCGCTCGCGCGGTGTGCTGTCGGGTGGTGGTCAGAGTGACGGGCGCTGCCAGTACCAGCTCTAGACCGGTCCTCGCCGCGGCCTCGTGTGCGGTAAGATCGGCCATACCCCCGCTCGTTGCTTTCGTCACCTAGACGACATGTTTCGTCTCCTCTTCGGCCCGTCACCTGACCTCCCCGACTGGCACAGTCTGCTGCGTCGTCGTGTTCAAATCTTTGATATGGACATGGATGAGATTAGCTCTGCTTTGTATGCGATGTATGTTGATGACTCTAGTGTGACTGGTTCCTATTACCCTGTGTTGCCTAACATAGGTGTGCCCAGTGTGCCTACTTCAAGCTCCCTAGCTGCGTCAGGCGTAGGATCCCCTGCCTTGTTTAACCTTGGGTCCACCCTCGCTTCTCCGACCTCTGTCGCCGCGGCCGTGCTCTTCTTCACCCTCGACTCTGGAGCTTCCCGGTGTTACTTTCGTGACTCCACTACGCTTCCGCCGTTGCCGCTCTGGCTGCAGTTGCTCTTGCAGACCCTTTCTGTGGTCCTGTAGTTGCCCATAGCTCCACTACTCTCCCTTGTTCGGCAGTTCCCTCAGGCTCCCTTACAGGCTTGCACATCCCATCGTTCTCTAGGAACCTAGTTGGTGTCGGCTGCCTCCATGACCTTGGCGTCACCACCACGTTCCCTAGGCATGAGTGGTACGCTGGACACCGCTTCCCCCCCGGTTGGGACGCCTCCCCTGGTACCTGCGTCTTTCCAGGATGATGCAGCATGCTCATGTCAGTCGCTTACTCACCCGTCACTTCTGTGGCACCACCGTCTAGGTCACCCCGCCCTCACCCATCTCTGTCACATGTCCCAGCACCGTCTTGTCCTAGGCCTCCCTGAGTCGTTCCCTGTGCTCCCCTCCTCGCCCGTGCCTCCGTGCACGCCCTGTGTTGAGGGCCGGCTCCGCCGTGCCCCTCACTCCTCCTCGTTCCCCCCTACCTCCGCACCGCTGCAGACCGTGCACATGGACGTCTGGGGCTCCGCCGCCGTCCATGGGCCGCGTCTAGAGTGCCACTTCCTAGTGCTCGTCGACGACTAGACCCGCTACACCACCATCTTTCCCCTGGAGCGGAAGGCCAACGTCCCTGACGTTCTTCTACCGTGGCTTGTCTTTGCGCGTGTTCACCAAGGTCTCCATGTCTTGCGCCTTCACTCCGACCGTGATGGCGAGTTTGCCTCTGGCTGCCTTGGTCGTTTCTGTCGTGCGGAGGGCATCACCTCGACGTTCAGCCTGCCAGACTCCCCGCATTACAATGGGGTCGCTGAGCGACGCATCGGTTCGGTTATGGAGGTTGCTCGTACCTCCATGATCCATGCCGGTGCACGCCATTTTCTTTTGCTGTTCGTCGTTCGCTATGCCCCTCACCAGCTTAACCTCTCGCCGCACCCTCAGTGGTCGCAGGTTTCGCCGACCCTCCTCTGGACCGGGTCCCCTGGTGACGCTTCTGCATTCCACGTCTAGGGCTGCCTTGCTTACGTTCGTGCCTCTGGCATGGACAAGCTCACTGCTCGCACTGTCCCCTGTGTCTTCCTATGTTTCCCCCTCGACTCGTCGGACTGGCAGTTCTACCACCCGCCTTCTCACCGGTTCTTTCACTCTCGTGATGTCACTTTTGAGGATTCCGTCTCCTTCTACCACCGCTTTCCCCACCACGGTCCCCCTGTCACTCCCCCCTAGTTCCTGGTACCCCCCCCTCCCCCGGTGGACCCTGTCCACCCCCCTCCCCGCCCTGCCCCGTCTGGTGTGTCTCACGTCACCCCCCTCCCATCGGTTGTCCCTACTGAGGAGTCCGCTGACTCTCGAGGCTCGGCGGAGTCTCTTCCGCTGCTGTCCCCGCCGCAGCCGCCTCCGCCGCTGCCGCCGCAGCCGCAGCCGCCGTCGTCACCGCCGCTGGGGTTCGTGCGTTCGGGGGGTGCTGGGGAGCAAGGTGGAGCTGGCTCTGGAGCGGGCTCTGGGGGTGGTGGAGTGGGGATTCTCAGAGGGAGCCGTGTTGTCGCTAGAGGTTCTGGTGTTGGAGTCGGGCAACAGTCGCACCTGTCGACGCCGGTGTCCGCTCTTCACCTCCTCAGTCTCCCTTCCCCTGACCCCCCGTCGTTGCCTCCCCCGCCTCCTCCTCTGCCGGTCCACGGCCCTGTGTTTCCTCCTCCTGACTCCTCTCGGGCTTGCTTCCCTCCCCGTTCTCCTCCTGTGTCTCCTCCCCTCTCTCCTGGCCCGACTCCTCCGTCTCACGTCTGGTCTCGTCGTCCGTCTCGTGCTCGTCCTACCTCCCCAGTTTCGCATTCTCACCCTATGTTGCTTCGCTCTCACGCATCTCGTGCTCCTCCTCTCCTTCTCCGTCGTCAATTGCTGTGGGCCCGCCTCCATTCTCGGACTTCCTCTGTGCTACGCGTCCTCTTGTTCCTCGTGTCCTTGCCTCTCTCGTTACCGACCCGTCCGTTCCTGTCTCGCGTCTGTCGGCTCTTGCCGCTGCTGTCACTGACTTCACCGCTACCCACCTTCTGGACTACGCCACCGCTCTGGTCTCTGACCCTGCTTGCCCTCCGGCCGTCGGGGGTGTGGCTGCTCTTGGCAGTGACGTCCTAGAAGACAGGCAATTCGAGCTCGCTTTCTTGTCTGAGGCCGCTCCTTATCTCTGTTCCATGCTACTAGTCCTTGAGGGTCACCCAGACGCCCTCGACATCCCGACGCCTCGCACCTACGCTGAGGCCACCTCGGGACCCTGGGCCTCTCAGTGGATAGCTGCCATGGAGCAGGAGATGGCATCTTGCAGATCCACCGGTACCTTCGTCGACGCAGTTCCCCCACCTAGGGTGAATATAGTTGATGGCCGGTGGCTCTTCAAGGTGAAGCGCCCTCCTCGAGAGCCGCCTGTCTTCAAGGTGCGCTACAACGCTCGAGGCTTCAGTCAACGTGAGGGGGTGGACTTCTTTCAGACCTTCGCCCCAACCCCGAAGATGACCACTCTTCGGGCGCTGCTACACGTAGCAGCATAACGTGACTACAAGCTGCACCCCCTCGACTTCTCCACAGCGTTCCTCCAGGGCAGTCTACACGAGCAGGTCTACTTGTGCCGCCCCCAAGGCTTCTCCGGTACCTTCCCCCCTGGCATTGAGTGGCTCCTCCGGCGCCCAGTCTACGGCTTGCGACAAGCGTCCCGTGAGTGGCATGACACGCTGCGTGCTTTACTCGCTGACTTGCAGTTCTTCCCATCGTCCGCAGACCCCTCGCTCTTTGTCCGTTCCGGCCAGACTATGTTCTACATCCTTGTCTACGTAGACGATCTGGTCTTTGCAACTGCAGACAGAGATGCACTGGCCACCGTGAAGGCCGAGCTGCTGAGGAGACACCCCTGCACTGACCTAGGAGAGCTACGCCGCTGCCTTGGCTTGCAGATCTCCAGGGACAGAGAAACGCGCACCATCACTTTCTCACTGTCACACCTGGTGCGCCAGGTCCTTCAGAGGTTCGACCTTCAGTTCTCTTCCGCACAGACCACCCCTCTGCCAGTAGACCAGAGACTCTCTGCCCTAGTCCCAGAGGAGGCTGTAGAGCCTAGTGGTCCCTACGCAAAGCTGGTGGGTTGCCTTATGTACCTGATGACTTTCACTCTTTCAGATCTCGCATACCCTCTCAGCATCCAGGCTCGCTTTGTGGCCCCAGGCAGACACCGACCACAGCTTTGGTCGGCAGCTAAGAGGGTTTTGCGTTTTCTAGCAAGTACATCGGGCATGGGGCTACTGCTAGGAGGAGAGAGACCAGTGGTCCTTACCGGGCACACAGACGCTTCTTGGGCAGACAACGCCGAGACTCTCAGGTCCTCACAGGACTACTCCTTCAGCCTTGGTGCAAGTGCCATCTCATGGAGGTCCACCCGCTCCTCTTCTATTGCCCAGTCTAGTTGTGAGGCTGAGATCTACGCAGGTGCCATGGCGACGCAGGAGCTTCGCTGGCTGACCTTCTTGCTCACCGACTTGGGTAAGCAGCCTAGCTCTGCCCCGGTTCTGTTCGCTGACAACAGGGCCATGATCCTCTTGTGTCAGGAGCCCTGACTTGAGGGCAGAGCGAAGCACATCCAGCTGCGGTACTTCCTCCTGCGAGAGCTGCAGTAGCGTCGCCAGGGTCGTGTAGTACATGCCAACACAGCTGATATCTTTACTAATGCACTTGGGCCTAAAGATCATCAGCGGCACGGTGTACAGCTAGGTCTCGTTCCTGTAGCCTCTCACTTGCTAGGACCTTGATTATGTATAGACCTTTGTATATATTACCCAGACTAGCCTTGTGGCCTCTTCCCAGTGGCTGGACTAGTAGTGCCACACTGGTCTTGCTCTTGCCTTGGTTTGTACTTTTTTTACTAGTCTTTAGACCCCTGCCTCAGAGGCTGGACTAGTAGTGCCACCCTGAGCTGCTTCTCTCTCATCAGGCACGACCCCTATCCAGTCTAGGGGGTGTGTCAAACATACAAACATATATTGTATATTACAGTAGACTATATGGGATTGTGCCTTAGGGAGTACAACCCAGTAGGCTATATACCCTTGTATGTCCTGTTCTAGTCCACTTTTCTCACTTTTCCAAAATGCAGAATGAATTTGGGTTGTAACAGGCACTTTGAGGCCATGACTTCACCAAGCAACTGCTAATGAGGAATCTGCTACAGAGATCGCACACTCTGACAGGGTCATTTCCTTGCCTCTTAAAATCGTGGGAGATTGATCCAGCAGCAGTGCTAGTTGTCGTTGACCAATCTAGTCTGACCAATCTCGTTGACCAACAGAGCCAGTTCCGTGTTTCAGAAAGCAGTAGAGATAAACTGCAAGATAGACGGTCAAGATCCTCTCGACACTTGCTGTCTTTCGATTTCGTTTTGCCACTTGTATTGATTCGTCTGCCCGTCTTTGCGCTGCGAATGGCACCTGACGCGATTTTCATCCTGCTCGCTTTTTGCAGCTGAGCGGACCTGGGTAATGAAGGTTGAAATACTATTTGAAGGCAAGAAAAGCAAGCAGGGTGTTATGTAAAATGCAAACCCAGAAAAGCAGGTACTTTAATAAATGCGACATATCATAAGCTATCCCCCGCATATGCCACCCATGGGCTGACTATTTTGGCGGGTCTTATATACGGGGGATTACGGTAGTCACCCTAACACCCCGACCCAAACAACCCAAAATTTTGGCTAAGTCAGAAACAGAACTATAACATATATGAGGGTGAGCTGGGCATGGGGAGGAGGCAAGCAAAATGGAGGGGAAAGGGGGGGATTTAAATGGATGGAAGGGGGGAAGCGCAACAGAGGGGGAGGGGGGATCGAAAATGGAGGGGGAGGGGGGGATCAAAACTACCCGTAGGGAGAGGGGGCAAGCTGAGCGAATAGAGTGGTGGGAGAAACTTCGCGCCCTTGCAGTGCCGCGCTTGGGAGATCTTGGACGTCAATCTTTAGCGACCATCGAACGGTCGAAACATGTCGAAACGATCGCAATCGATAAAGGCCGTCAAATTTTGATAGATTTTCAGTTGACCAAATGGGCAACATACGAGAATGTCCCTAAAGGGGACGACTATTAGAAAATGGTTGTTTCGTCTCTCCCTGTCTAGGGGCCAAAACATTTTCATGCTCTGGCATCATCGTCGGTACCCTTAAAAGTTTCGTAAATTTCCGTCTCTATTTATTTTACTTCGGTTGTACTCGCTCGACTCTGAGAAAAGCAGACAAGCTTAGTTCTGGAATCTGACGTTTCAAAGTGTAATAATTTGACAAGTGTTGCAGGAGACTAAATATAGAATCTGCAAACATGAACACTTGGAAAACCTCAAGTGTTAGCCTAGGATCTGTACTGGAATGGTAGACTAGTAAGACAGCGGAAGTCTTAGAACTTGTAGTAATGACCAGAATTTACTGAAGACAGGCTACTTTTATATCTAACAGAAGTACATGTTCGCTAATGTACCTGTTGACAATATCGCGCTATGCGCCCTAAATGACACTGAATTGACGCGACTATTCGCGTGACTGAAACGACTGTCCTCACGACGAGCGCTATTTGCTGATTTCATCCTACGGACTTATCTTCTACAGTGGAATTCGATACTATCTATCGATAATCGACTTACAGAAATGCTAAGTATGAATCATATCACAACACAGAGTACCAAAATTTTGGCTGAAGGCCCTTCATACTCTCTTTTTTTTCGGCCGGGGTTGGCTCAGAGTGGCTTTCCTTTAAACGCCAGCCCTGGTTGTAACACCAAAATCAGTGTTGCGGCCTTGTGATACTTCAAGACTTGAACAAGGATCTTTGCTGGAATGGTAGACTAGTAAGACAGTGGAAGTCTTAGAACTTGTAAGTGTTGACCAGAATTTACTCAAGAACAAGTTAATAATTGAAGTCATACAATCTACTCTTATATCTGCTAGAAGTACCTGCTCGGTAGTGTACCAGTTCAAAAATATTTGCGCCATGCGCTCTAATCGCTACTGAAAGGGCGCGACTATTCGCGTGATTGAATCGGCCTGCTGACGTAACCATCCAGACGAGCGCTATTTGCTGACGTCATTCTACGGATGCTAACTATTGTGTAACTCGATAATATCTATCGGAACTACTTACAGGAATGCTTAAGTACGATTTTATCACAACACTCCCCTTCATTTCTGGAAGTCTGATAGTGTCACTTCTTGATAATACGTAGAGTTTGTTGGAGTACTGGAACTTCTGACGTGTCAGTTTCTTGGTGAGGAAATCTGCAGTCATTTCATAGGTCGAACAGTAGACCAATCGCATTCTCCCCTACTCGACTTCATCTTTGATGAAGAAATTTCGTAGCGAAATGTGTTTCGTCCTATTGGCGAAACCAGGTTGATGTGCAATTCTGATTGCACTTTGGTTGTCGCACTGCAGGGTGAAGTGTGTACTTCTCATCAATTTGGCTTCCTCCAGTAGCTCTTGTAGATAGAGACCTTCGCGAGTAGTTGTGCAAGCAGCTATAAACTCAGCTTCAGCAGATGATAGAGCTACGAGCTCTTGCTTTGTAGAATTTCACGAGATAGTGTTGATAGGTTCGAGACGGTACAGGAAGTCGGTGCGAGATCGAGGTATCTGCTGTATCACGTGCCGGTACGATTCGACTCGTGCGAAGATCCATAATTTTCCACGCGTAAAACTGCTTCTCGATGCGAAGATGGATTCCCCACTTAGCCGGTTCCGAAAATTTCCCGAGTGCTGCAGTCGGAGGTCGGTATTGGACGATTCACCCAAAAACTCTTAAAATTTTTGTGTTGCCCACTGTTTTGGTCCACTGCAGGTGTGGCGAAGAAAATTGTGGAAGAGAAGTTGTCGACAGCAAGTTGTGCAGAAAAACTGCATGGTCCAAAACGTAAGTCCAAAAATGTGGCGGTAGTGCTGCCTGAGTTAGCAAGACTCGCATCTTTTCTTGTAACATCCTGTTCATCCGCTCCGCTACCCCCATCTGTTGATGTTGATGTGGCAGAGACCCTCGGCGCTTGATGCCTAGGGTTTGAAGATACTCAGTGAAGGTTGTGCCCGTATACTCTCCTGCGCCGTCACTTTGAAATTCTTGAAGCTTTTCCTTCGATTCTTGCTCAGCCATTGCGAGCAACGCGACGAACATAGAATGAGCCATATGACGAGCCGGAATGTTTGCCGTCCAAACATATCGAGTAGAAGCCTCGATAAAGGAGATCATATATAGCTCCCCCTTAGGTCCTGATTTAGGTAAGTTGAGGATGTCGTTGTAGACTTTCTGCATACGTGTATATCAAGTTGATCCTAGAAAATGGCTGGGAAAAGGTTCGTGAGGAAGATTAGCAGTTGTGCATGTTGTGTAGACTGCCAGTCGTGAAGATGGCTTCATCTCGATTCCATTCGGTAAGAGTAAGCTATTCTTGTCAAGAACTGATGCCCGTATAGAATGATGTAGAATGCCCGGAGACAGATGACCTAACCGTTGATGCCATCTATCATCTGTTGCTTTGTGTCCTGTTGATCGCAGATAAAAATCGGCGTTAGCATAAAAAGTAGGAATGACAAAAGGAGAAAGCGTTGGTGATTCGCCGAGTTGTCCAGGAAAACGAAGCGGGTAAGAGGTAACTTAGTCGTTGTACCTTCCACATCGATAACTGCTTCTGGTTGCAGAACTAACTCTCCTTCTTCGATGTCTGTTTCTGGTGTGTCTGCTGCAGGTTGACCGATGAGAACCCCTATTTCTGCTTCATTGCTACTCTGCTGCTCGACTTCTTCTGCTTCACTGCTGCTGCTGCTGGGTCCCCAAGGTACTTCAGGTTTGTTGTTGAGTTCTGTTAAAGTGTCATAGTAGTTCCGCCACGCTGATGTATCCTCTTCAACTGTGTTTGTTGGCCAGGAATCAAGAGCCGTTATAACTGCAGCGGCTATACGAGATCCCATTAGAACTGCAGTTGCATGGAAGTCTATTTCAACCTTTTGATAATCAGTCTCTTCAGGATGTTGTCTAGGCCCAAGAGATAACACTCTGTCGGAATCTCCAAAAGTGCCTTGCGATTCGAATTGAAGAACGGAGACGCCATACTAAGTGGCAGCTCTCCCGATGTAAGTATTGGTATCGTTGTGATGAAGTTTCTGTCCATAGTCTCACAATTGCCTTGTGTCCTGATTTTATGTCGCAAGAGTTGAGCCGCCGAAAGAATATTAAAACCAATGTTCGTAATGTGTAAGGAAAAACCAGTATCAACAGAATCTAGCATGACGCTACCGATACTGTAGATCTTGCCATGATCGTTTGTCCATTTGCAACTGTGACTGGTACTGGACGTCGAAGAGGACGCTGGTGAGTGATGAAGAGCGTCTCGGCAGAGCACATGTGTTGACCACAACAACTATCGAGATACCAAGTGTTGGGTTGTGCAATAACCCGAGCGAGATTAGTATAAACCTGAGGTAAGACCATGTTCTCAGGTTGTTCGATGGAACTTTCTTCCTCCTCATCGTCGAAATCTGAATCCGTTGCATGAACTGTAGTAACACAACTGAAGACTTGTTTTCCGGATGTGGCAAGAGTTGTTGTCGGTGGATTCTGCTTCATGGGTTGCTTGAACTGTTGCGACTGCTGCTGCGCTCCTCGTTTCTTATCATCTTGAAGCTTGTTGCAATATTTGATGCTGTGTCCATCCTTTTTGCAGTAGTGACGAAAGAACTTGTTGATGCATTTTGCAGGCGTTGAATAGATCCTGATATTAACTGCTCCCTTTTTGTTACGTCTTGTTTGCAGAACAAGGTCCTGCTGCTCTGCTTGAAGAATCGAACCAATTTCGGCTTCAGAAATATTTGGTTGAGTGCGGAGAAGAGATCGACACTGCCGCCATTCTGCTCCAAGACCGGCAAGAAGAACCGTTACAAACATGTCCTTTGGGAAGTATCCGCCGCATTTTTCAAGTTGGTCGCGAAGTGTGCGAGCCCTATTGATATAATCTGAAACGTTCTCGTTGCCCTGCATCTGTAGAGTTGTTAGTTGTGAGAGAATCTTAGTCACTGAAATGGGGTCCTGTGCCATATATAGCCCCTTCAAATGCTTCCATACAGATTCGGCTGGAGTCAAGCTGGTGTGAAGTGAGCGTATACCGAGCTGCTCTTTTAGCGACAGATTGCGGATAAGAACTGTATAAACGCTGAGTGAAGCATGAAGAAAACTTTGCTGCTCCATTTGTGTTCCCGTAACAAGATACGAGTAATCGCCGCTGAAGAAGTGCCATAATCCAGTGGATTTTGCGAGGAGCTCGAACTCAAAACTCCAGGAGTAGAAGTCAGCACCATTAAAAGGTATTGTTGTCTTGATCTGCGTATTGCTTAAAAGATTGGGAGCCTGAAAGACAGGTCTAAAAGAAATTTACTGCTGCGGAAACTGTTGTTGTTGTTGCTGGTGCTGTTACTGCTGTTGTTGTGGATGCTGTTGTTGTGATTGTTGCTGTTGTTGCATAAATTGAAGTTGTTGTTGAGCAGGTGTAAACGCAAACGAAGGACTGGAGCTTGGAGCGGCTGCAGCTCTTGCATAACTCGAACCATCAATACTCATACCACTGAAGGCCGCTGTTACTGATGCTGCTGCTTGTTGCTGTGATGTTGCAGGTGCAGAGGACGAAGTCCCTGGTGGATGCACAGTAGGAAAACCTTTCTGCTATTGAGGCATCCCGATTGAGGAATAAGCAGGTGGAGAATTTCCAACTGCAGAGTCACCTGCGTGGCCTGTGAAGACAGTAGGATTTGTGATACTCGTGGGCCCAGTGGTTGAAGAACCAGATGTTGGAGCTGATGATGGTCCAGTCATTTGTAGAATTGACGATAGTCTTAATCCCATACAGCTCTGATACCATAAAAGAAATTGAAAGGTGGTGCAGGAGACCAAGTATAGAAACTGCAGACACAAGTACTTGAAGTAGAAAGCAATACTGGAAGTACCTCCAGTAACAGCCAGTATTAACAAGTTGTAATACCAGAATCAGTGTTACAGCCTTGTGACACTCCAAGACTTGAACAAGGATATTTGCTGGAATGGTATACTAGTAAGACAGCGGAAGTCTTAGAACTTGTAAGTGTTGACCAGAATTTACTAAGAACAAGTTAATAATTGAAGTCATACAAGCTACTCTTATATCTGTTAGAAGTACCTGTTCGGTAATGTATCTGTTCAAAACTATTTGCGCTATGCGCTCTAATCACTACTTAAAAGAGGGCGACTGTTCGGGTGGCTGAAACGGCCTGCTGACGTAACCATCCAGACGAGCGCTATTTGCTGATGTCATTCTACGGATGCTAACTACAGTTTAACTCGACAGAAATGCTTAAGTACGATTTTATCACAACAAGAAGAAAGCAAACCTCAAAATTGACCTTAAGTTGTAACGAATCAGCACTAGATGAAGCGTGGATGTTGGCTGGTATCAATGTTGCATTGACGTCGGGTGCATCCTAAGGCTCGGATCGACATACTGTAGTTCGCAAAAAATAGACACGAAGTTGGCAGACTAGCGCGCTGAATCCCGGAATCCACTGCACTCCCTCGCAGCTGCGTGCCGCCGCCCTCTGGCAACCGTCCCCCGCCGCTCCTTCCGAAGGAGATTGGGAGTCTCCCGCATCCCCGTCACCTCGCCCTCCGCACCCTCGCCTCCTCCCGCTATCTCCACTCGCGCCTTCTTCTCTTCCCCGTCTCGCCACGCGCTCTTCACCTCCCGCCCGAGAGGTGAGTCGCCTCCCGCCTGTCTCGCTCTTGCGCCTCTCGCCGCTCCCACCTCCGAGTCTCTGCCTCCCCTTGCCCACCCTGACTCTCCCCCACACTCCCCTCCCTCACTCTCCCCCCACACTCTCCTTTCCTTACTCTCCCCTCACACTCCCCTCCCTCGCTTCCCCCTCTTCTCCAGTTTACGCGCCTCGCTCCTGCCCCCCTCCACCGCATTCTCGCTCCGCCTCCTCTTCCCGTTCCCCGACGTCAACCTCTCCGCGCGCCTGCTGCCTGGCGGAGCTGGTGCCTGGCCGAGCTGGTGACTGGCGGAGCTGGTGCCTGGCGGAGCTGGTGCCTGGCGGAGCTGGTGCCTGGCGGAGCTGGTGCCTGGCGGAGCTGGTGCCTGGCGGAGCTGGTGCCTGGCGGGTTGAAAGAGGAGGGTGAGTGGGGAGTGGTGGGGGTACTGGGGTTGGGAGGGGGAGGGGGAAGGGTGGGGGGAGAGGGATGGAGGGGGGGTGGCGCTTGCACTGATGCTTCTTCCACAGGAGAGGGTGACCTCCTGGGGGAGTAGGAGGGTGCTCGTGAGGGGACAGGATATCACCCTTGGATTGGAAATCACCCTTGGACTTTACCCTTGGAATTCACCTTTGGACTTTACCCTTGGAATTCACCCTTGGACTTTACCTTGGAATTCACCCTTGGACTTTACCCTTGGAATTCACCCTTGGACTTTTCCCTTGGAATTCACCCTTGGACTTTACTCTTGGAATTCACCCTTGGACTTAAACCCTTGGAATTCACCCTTGGACTTTACCCTTAGAGTTCACCCTTTGACTTAACCCTTGGAATTCACCCTTGAACTTTACCCTTGGAATTCACCCTTGGACTTTACCCTTGGAATTCACCATTGGACTTTACCCTTGGACTTTACCCTTGGAATTCACCCTTGGACTTTACCCTTGGAATTCACCCTTGGACTTTACCCTTGGACTTTACCCTTGGAATTCACCCTTGGAATTCACCCTTGGACTTTACCCTTGGAATTCACCCTTGGACTTCACCATCGGAATTCACCCTTGGAGTTTACCCTTGGAATTCACCCTTGGAGTTCACCTTTGGACTTTACCCTTGGAATTCCCCGTTGGAGTTCACCCTTGGAATTCACCCTTGGAGTTCACCCTTGGAATTCACCCTTGGACTTTACCCTTGGAATTCACCCTTGAACTTTACCCTTGGAATTCACCCTTGGAGTTCACCCTTGGACTTTACCCTTGGAATTCACCCTTGGAGTTCACCCTTGGACTTTACCCTTGGAATTCACCCTTGAACTTTACCCTTGGAATTCACCCTTGGAGTTCACCCTTGGACTTTACCCTTGAAATTCACCCTTGGAGTTCACCCTTGGAATTCGCCCTTCGACTTTACCCTTAGTAAACCCTTGGAATTCACCCTTCCCTAATTTTTGTAATTCACCCTTGGAATTCACCCTCCCCTGGACTGCCCCCGGCCTGCATGCATCCCCCATGTATCCCCGGCTTCTCCAGTTCACGCATTTTCAGAGCCGCCCTTCCGTTGCCCCTCTCAACCGCAGCCATGCCACCACTGTCAGCCATGTGACGACTGTCAGCCATGTGACGACTGACAGCCATTGTGGGTGGAAATGGAAAGTCAGACTTCATTCTCCCGCGCATCCTCACCCCCGCCCCCCCCACCACCACCTCCCCCCTCTTCCTCCCTCCGCCCTCTCGTGCGCGCCCTCGTGTTGGCTCGGCAGTGCGCAGTGCACGCGCGGCCTGCCATGGCTCCCAACGACCAGGACCCCCTCCGCTCCCAGTGGAGGGAGGGAGCCCAGCGCTGCCGGAGCAGGAGAGGGTAGGAGCAGCACAGAATGGGGGGCGGTCGCTGGGGGAGGTGGAGGAGGAGGCGAGGGAGCAGCTGGGCTCGAGCGACTTGCTCATTCTGCTCAACTGGGGGTCACCAGGGGTTGCAGAGGGGCAGGTGGGTCAGCGTTGCTGGCTGGCTGCGGACGAGTCGGGCGAATCTTGTGATGTTCATTCGCCTCTGCTGTTGCCGGAGTACTTCCCCGCTTCCTTCCCGCTTCATTCGCTTCCTTTGCCATCCGCGTGTCCCATCCCTGCTTGCCCCACCGCTCACAGCTGGCAGTCGACTTCTCCGCGCGCTTCAACCGCAAGCCCCACCCCAACAGCGCTCTCGAGCGAATGATGCACGCGGTGGGTGCAGCCTTGAGAGGTAGGCAAGGGATGCGCATGTGGTGGCATGTGGTGGCACTTGATGTGCATGCGGTGGCATGTGGTGGCACTTGAAGGGCGTGTGGTGGCATGTGGTGGCACTTGAAGGGCATGTGGTGGCATGTGGTGGCACTTGAAGGGCATGTGGTGGCATGTGGTGGCACTTGAAGGGCATGTGGTGGCACTTGAAGGGCATGTGGTGGCACTTGAAGGGCATGTGGTGGCACTTGAAGGGCATGTGGTGGCACTTGAAGGGCATGTGGTGGCGCATAGTGTGGCAGGCAGTAGGTCAGGGAAAGCACAGTCATGTGGTGCACGAGATGGTGCCCGTCATGTAGTGGGGCACGGCATGCAGTGGGGCACGGCATGCAGTGGTGCACGGCATGCAGTGGTGCACGGCATGCAGTGGGGCACGGCATGCAGTGGGACACGGCATAGGTTTCATTTGAGTTTCTTCTTGAGATCACACCCGTTGGTCCCGCCTCTGTCCTGTGTTCCTCGCCCACTGTAGACCGTCTTCAACCACCCTCCATCCTCCTGCACGCACACACACGGCACCCTCACATGCACTCGCGCCCGCCCCGTTCCCCCCGTCCACCATGCGCGGCCATGTGAACACCACTCAAAAGTCCCCCCGTCCACCATGCGCGGCCATGTGAACACCACTCAAAAGTCCCCCCCGTCCACCATGCGCGGCCATGTGAACACCACTCAAAAGTCCCCCCGTCCACCATGCGCGGCCATGTGAACACCACTCAAAAGTCCCCCCGTCCACCATGCGCGGCCATGTCAACACCACTCAAAATTCCCCCCGTCCACCATGCGCGGCCATGTGAACACCACTCAAATGTCCCCCCGTCCACCATGCGTGGCCATGTGAACACCACTCAAAAGTCCCCCCGTCCATCATGCGCGGCCATGGCAGGAGTGGCAGAGGCGCAGAGCGCGGCAGCCCTCGCTTTACAATGGGTCCAAGTTCCGAGTGAGTGCATTGCCCTCTCCCCTGTGGCTGAATCATGGGCATTCTAGAGTGAGTGGGGGGAAAACTATTCATGCTCTCTTCTCTTGCTGCTCTGGTGCTCTCCTCAGCCCTGACCTCTGCCGGTCATCGCGCCCTGTGCTGCGCCACACAGCGCAGAGGACACGCACGTCTTCCAGTGGTCTCAGTGGGCCTACAGCAGGGTCGAGATGATGCATCAAGCTGCAGCCAGAATCAAATGGCTATGCGTGGTCCTCTCTACTTGCACGCTTCATTCGTCTGTGTTCGGTTATGTCTATGCAGAAAACAACATGTTCAGAAACTATCAACTATACCACTTGTCATTCTCTGATTATGTCGTTTCTCCTCATCTCTCTTGCAAAGTCTCCCACCCCATCCCATCCCATCCCATCCCGTCCCAACCCCTCCCATCCCATTCCACCTCCCCCCCTTCCCGGCGCCCCCATGTACCCCTCAGTACGGAGGGTTCTCGCTGCAGCCGCCATCCGCTGAAACCCTCCCGTCTGCTGCTGCGGCGCCAGATGCACCTGAGGGAGCTTTGCAGGGCCGCCCACGTGTGTGCCTGCACCTGGGGCTCACGGACTACAAGTGAGTGAGAGGGTGTTAGGGCGGGGGAAGGAGGGGGGGTGGGGGTTTGCATTGCATGCGCCTGAGCGACCTCTGCAGGGCGGCCCACATGAGCATGCACCTGAGGCTAGGCTTGAGCAACGGGTCGGGTCGGGTCGGGTAACCCGACCCGAACCCGACTTTTTGACGGGTCGGGTCGACATTTGCGGAAGGTTGACCCGACCCTCGGGTACCCGACCCGACCCGACCCGACCCGACCGATAAAACCCGACCCGTCGGGTCGGCTTATTACCCGTCCCTGCCCCTATGCCAACCCGACCCGACCCGACCCGAAATCGGGTTAGGTAGAACCCGACCTATTAAACACGGGTCGGGTTGACATTTCCTGAACTCCGACCCGACTTGACCCGACCCGACCCGACCCGAACCCGACATCGGGTAGGGCAAAGTCGGGTCGGGTCGGGTCGGGTCGGGTTCATGCTCAAGCCTACCTGAGGCTCACGGATTACACGTGAGTGAGAGACTGTTGGGAGAGTAGTGGGGTGAGAGGGGGAGGCAAGGTCGGACGGGTGGGGGAGATATGCGGTAGGGCGTGTGTGCGGCTGCAGGCTGCACCTGGACTTACGGATTACAATCGAGTGGCATGCTGTTGATTGAGGCACAGGGGGGCCTTGGGAGGGGGAGGCTTGGGAGGAGGGGAGATGTGGGGATGGGGCAGGGGCACGGTGGGAGGGCATTTGAGTGTGCGGGGCTGCACTTGGGCCTTTGGGAGTGCAAGTGAGTGGATAGGCAGGGAAGCATGACTTGAAGCAGGCTGCATAGGATGTGGCATGAAGCACATGAGACGGCGGCACGTGTTCTGCAGAACGTTCTTGCTGTCGTCATCAACTCCCTCTCCTGCCACCACGCCACCAGGTTTCTCTCCACTACCTCTCTGCGTCTGCCTAAGAACCACTTTCCCCCCGTCCTTGATCCACAACCACCCCATCAGCAACCTCACCACCACCCCCTCTCTGCCATCCCCCCCTCGTCTCGTCTCTCCCCCGCCACCCCACCAGGAGCCTCATCACCACCAACCTCTGCTCTGATTGGCGAAGCTTCCTCGCAGCACCCCTCTCAGGCAGCGACCCGAGCAAGCGCCTCAAGACAGACGAGGGCGGGGGCAGAGAGGCAGCAGGAGGGGGCAGAGGGGAGGTGGACGGAGGTATGGGGAGAGCAGATGGAGGCGCGGGGGGGGGTAGCAGTAGCACTGATGCCAGTGGGGTCGACGCCAGTGGGGTCGATGATGGCGGGGCAAAGGCTGATGCGCAACAGTGCACACAAGCGGAGCCCTGTGGACACAGTGCTCCCTGTGCCACGTGCCAGCAGGCCATAGGGCAGCGGGACGCCCACGCGTGTCAGTACATGGGCGACGCCCTGGGCAATGCGGCCTTGGTGGTGACGGCTGACAGGCGCTTCCTGCTGCTGCAGAGAGGCACCGCCGTGGGTGAATTCCCAAACTGCCCTGTTTTCCCAGGGGGACACCCAGAGGTAACACCTGGCAGCATCATTATATCGTCTTCTTTGTCTGCAGGCTGGCTGGTTTCAGGTATGTCGCCCCTGCGCACATAAAGCATGTGCTTCATCCCCCAACTGCACCTCACCTCATTCCCCTGCTCTCCACCCCCTGCTCTCCTTCTTTCCCCTACCTCTTTCCCACCTTCCCCCTCCTCTCCCTTCGGTTCTCCCACCTATCTCGTCTCTCCTCACACCTGCCCTCTCTGCCTGCGCGCTCCTCACCTCTCACCCTCCTGCAGCCGTCCGAGGCGGGCATTTCTGCCCCGCCACCAGCGCCGCCTGCCCACTCGCCCCCCGCTGGCCCTCTGTCACTGCATGATGCCTCGTCCACCTCTCCCCAAGCTCCACCCTCCCCCTCTGACTCGTCCTCCCCCTCCTCCGCGCAACTGAACGCCACCATCGCGCGGGAGATGTTTGAGGGCATGAAGCGAGAGGTGGAGGAGGAGACGGGCACGCCTGCTGACTCGCTGGTGAGTGCCCTCCTCACACTCTCTCACCCTCTCGCTACCCTCCTCTTTCACCCTCTCTTTCCCCTCCCCCCTCACCCTCTCGTACCCCCCCCCCGCTGTCACCTCTCCCTCCTCTTCCGCCTGTCGCCGTCACACTTGTAAAGGTCACTTCCTCGTGTCTCCTTCACTCCATTCTCGCGGGGGGGAGATCTTTGAAGCCACGAGGCGAGAGGCGGAGGAGGAGACTGGAGCCACTGCTCGCACTCGCACTGCTCCTCGCCTCACTGCCCTCTGCAGCCGTCCGCTCCCGCTACTCCTCGCCGTCTCCCCCCTTCCACGGCACCACGGCACCACGGCAGCTCGGCACCACGGCAGCACGGCAGCACGGCAGCACGGCAGCACGGCGCCTCGAGCTTTGCAGGAGGCGGGAGAACAGGCGCTCTCCTCCACACTGTACAAACCTCTGCGTCACCCCCCTCCCCCCCTTCCCCTTCCCCCCCACTGTGCCAGCAAGGAGTGCTGTTCCTGGGCCTGTGCCTGGCAGCTCCATCAGTGCGTGTCATTGCCCGCCATGCTCCTCACCCACACTTCACTAACCTCCGCATGCGTCCTCTTCAATTATCTTCTAACCCCCCCTGCACCCTCCCCTCTCCACCCCCCACGCCAGCGCGGCATGCTGTTTCTGGGGCTGTGCCGGCGCCGCGAGAATGTGCGCTCGCTCGCCATGTTCCTCTGCCACTCCTCGCTGACGTCAGCGGAGGTCCTCTTGCGCTACGCCTCTGCGGAGCACAAGTTTGAGTCCACCGGCCTCAGGGCCGTGCCGCTGGTAGGGCAGGTGAGGGCGTTAGGGGATATGAGGCATGCGGCATGCGGGATGGGGTATGAGGCATGGAGTATGAGGCATGGGGCATGCGGGATGGGGTATGAGGCATGGAGTATGAGGCATGGGGCATGCGGGATGGGGTATGAGGCATGGAGTATGAGGCATGGGGCATGCGGGATGGGGTATGAGCCATGGGGTATGAGGCATGGGGTATGAGGCATGGGGCATGCGGGATGGGGTATGAGGCATGGAGTATGAGGCATGGGGCATGCGGGATGGGGTATGAGGCATGGGGTATGAGGCATGGGGTATGAGGCATGGGGCATGCGGGATGGGGTATGAGGCATGGAGTATGAGGCATGGGGCATGCGGGATGGGGTATGAGCCATGGGGTATGAGGCATGGGGTATGAGGCATGGGGCATGCGGGATGGGGTATGAGGCATGGAGTATGAGGCATGGGGCATGCGGGATGGGGTATGAGGCATGGGTATGAGCATGGGCATGCGGGATGGGGTATGAGGCATGGAGTATGAGGCATGGGGCATGCGGGATGGGGTATGAGCCATGGGGTATGAGGCATGGGGTATGAGGCATGGGGCATGCGGGATGGGGTATGAGGCATGGAGTATGAGGCATGGGGCATGCGGGATGGGGTATGAGGCATGGGGTATGAGGCATGGGGTATGAGGCATGGGGCATGCGGGATGGGGTATGAGGCATGGAGTATGAGGCATGGGGCATGCGGGATGGGGTATGAGCCATGGGGTATGAGGCATGGGGTATGAGGCATGGGGCATGCGGGATGGGGTATGAGGCATGGAGTATGAGGCATGGGGCATGCGGGATGGGGTATGAGGCATGGGGTATGAGGCATGGGGCATGCGGGATGGGGTATGAGGCATGGGGTATGAGGCATGGGGCATGCGGGATGGGGTATGAGGCATGGAGTATGAGGCATGGGGCATGCGGGATGGGGTATGAGGCATGGGGTATGAGGCATGGGGCATGCGGGATGGGGTATGAGGCATGGAGTATGAGGCATGGGGCATGCGGGATGGGGTATGAGCCATGGGGTATGAGGCATGGGGTATGAGGCATGGGGCATGCGGGATGGGGTATGAGGCATGGAGTATGAGGCATGGGGCATGCGGGATGGGGTATGAGGCATGGGGTATGAGGCATGGGGTATGAGGCATGGGGCATGCGGGATGGGGTATGAGGCATGGAGTATGAGGCATGGGGCATGCGGGATGGGGTATGAGCCATGGGGTATGAGGCATGGGGTATGAGGCATGGGGCATGCGGGATGGGGTATGAGGCATGGAGTATGAGGCATGGGGCATGCGGGATGGGGTATGAGGCATGGGGTATGAGGCATGGGGCATGCGGGATGGGGTATGAGGCATGGAGTATGAGGCAATGGGGCATGCGGGATGGGGTATGAGGCATGGGGTATGAGGCATGGGGCATGCCGGGGATGGGGTATGAGGCATGGAGTATGAGGCATGGGGCATGCGGGATGGGGTATGAGCCATGGGGTATGAGGCATGGGGTATGAGGCATGGGGCATGCGGGATGGGGTATGAGGCATGGAGTATGAGGCATGGGGCATGCGGATGGGGTTAATGAGGCATGGGGTATGAGGCATGGGGTATGAGCTGGCATGCGGGATGGGGTATGAGGCATGGAGTATGAGGCATGGGCGCGGATGGGGTATGAGCCATGGGGTATGAGGCATGGGGTATGAGGCATGGGGCATGCGGATGGGGTATGAGGCATGGAGTATGAGGCATGGGGCATGCGGGATGGGGTATGAGGCATGGGGTATGAGGCATGGGGCATGCGGGATGGGGTATGAGGCATGGAGTATGAGGCATGGGGCATGCGGGATGGGGTATGAGCCATGGGGTATGAGGCATGGGGTATGAGGCATGGGGCTGGGGATGGGGTATGAGGCATGGAGTATGAGGCATGGGGCATGCGGGATGGGGTATGAGCCATGGGGTATGAGGCATGGGGTATGAGGCATGGGGCATGCGGGATGGGGTTATGAGGCATGGAGTATGAGGCATGGGGCATGCGGATGGGGTATGAGCATGGGTATGAGGCATGGGGTATGAGGCATGGGCATGCGGGATGGGGTATGAGGCATGGAGTATGAGCATGGGGATGCGGATGGGTAGAGGCATGGGGTATGAGGCATGGGGTATGAGGCATGGGGCATGCGGGATGGGGTATGAGGCATGGGGTATGAGGCATGGGGCATGCGGGATGGGGCATGGGGCATGGGGCATGGGGCATGGGGCATGGGGCATGGGGCATGGGGCATCGTGCACAGTGCATGGTGCATGGTCTGTGGGGGGGGAAGGAAATTGAGGTTTGGGGCATAGTTTACATGGGGCGTGGGGCGTGCTGATGTCATCTGAATTTTCATGGCTATGCACGCCCAACCAACCTGGCTTGCCAAGTCACAGTGCCTGTGCCGCACTGCTGCTTCACACTCCTTCCTTCTCTGCCTCCTCATTCCTTCCTTCCTTCTCCTATGGTTACGACTAGCTGTTACCTCATTTGCCATGTAATCAAGGCTGCTCCCTACTCTTTCCTCACCTGTTACCGTGTAACTCAACGCTGCTCCTCTCTCCTCACCTGTTACTGTGTAATCAACGGCTGCTCCTCTCTTCCTCACCTGTTTACCGTGTAATCAACGGCTGCCTCCCTCTCTTCCTCACCTGTTACCGTGTAATCAACGGCTGCTCCTCTCTTCCCTCACCTGTTACCGTGTAATCAACGGCTGCTCCTCTCTCCTCACCTGTTTCCGTGTAATCAACGGCTGCCTCCTCCTTCCTCACCTGTTTCCGTGTAATCAACGGCTGCTCCTCTCTTCCTCACCTGGTTTTCCGTGTAATCAACGGCTGGTCCTCTCTTTCCTCACCTGTTACCGTGTAATCAACGGCTGGTCTCTCTTCCTCACCTGTTACCGTGTAATCAACGGCTGGCTCCTCTCTTCCTCACCTGTTACCGTGTAATCAACGGCTGCTCCTCTCTTCCTCACCTGTTACCGTGTAATCAACGGCTGCTCCTCTCTTCCTCACCTGTTCGTGTAATCCAACGGCTGCTCCTCTCTTCCTCACCTGTTGCCGTGTAGTCAACGGCTGCTCCTCTCTTCCTCACCTGTTTACCGTGTAATCAACGGCTGCTCCTCTCTTCCTCACCTGTTACCGTGTAATCAACGGCTGCTCCTCTCTTCCTCACCTGTTACCGTGTAATCAACGGCTGCTCCTCTCTTCCTCACCTGTTACCGTGTAATCAACGGCTGCTCCTCTCTTCCTCACCTGTTACCGTGTAATCAACGGCTGCTCCTCTCTTCCTCACCTGTTACCGTGTAATCAACGGCTGCTCCTCTCTTCCTCACCTGTTACCGTGTAATCAACGGCTGCTCCTCTCTTCCTCACCTGTTACCGTGTAATCAACGGCTGCTCCTCTCTTCCTCACCTGTTTCGTGTAATCAACGGCTGCTCCTCTCTTCCTCACCTGTTACCGTGTAATCAACGGCTGCTCCTCTCTTCCTCACCTGTTACCGTGTAATCAACGGCTGCTCCTCTCTTCCTCACCTGTTTACCGTGTAATCAACGGCTGCTCCTCTCTTCCTCACCTGTTACCGTGTAATCAACGGCTGCTCCTCTCTTCCTCACCTGTTACCGTGTAATCAACGGCTGCTCCTCTCTTCCTCACCTGTTACCGTGTAATCAACGGCTGCTCCTCTCTTCCTCACCTGTTCCGTGTAATCAACGGCTGCTCCTCTCTTCCTCACCTGTTACCGTGTAATCAACGGCTGCTCCTCTCTTCCTCACCTGTTCCGTGTAATCAACGGCTGCTCCTCTCTTCCTCACCTGTTACCGTGTAATCAACGGCTGCTCCTCTCTTCCTCACCTGTTACCGTGTAATCAACGGCTGCTCCTCTCTTCCTCACCTGTTACCGTGTAATCAACGGCTGCTCCTCTCTTCCTTACCTGTTACCGTGTAATCAACGGCTGCTCCTCTCTTCCTCACCTGTTCCCGTGTAATCAACGGCTCCTCTCTTCCTCACCTGTTACCGTGTAATCAACGGCTGCTCCTCTCTTCCTCACCTGTTTCCGTGTAATCAACGGCTGCTCCTCTCTTCCTCACCTGTTACCGTGTAATCAACGGCTGCTCCTCTCTTCCTCACCTGTTCCGTGTAATCAACGGCTGCTCCTCTCTTCCTCACCTGTTACCGTGTAATCAACGGCTGCTCCTCTCTTCCTCACCTGTTACCGTGTAATCAACGGCTGCTCCTCTCTTCCTCACCTGTTACCGTGTAATCAACGGCTGCTCCTCTCTTCCTCACCTGTTACCGTGTAATCAACGGCTGCTCCTCTCTTCCTCACCTGTTACCGTGTAATCAACGGCTGCTCCTCTCTTCCTCACCTGTTACCGTGTAATCAACGGCTGCTCCTCTCTTCCTCACCTGTTCCGTGTAATCAACGGCTGCTCCTCTCTTCCTCACCTGTTACCGTGTAATCAACGGCTGCTCCTCTCTTCCTCACCTGTTCCGTGTAATCAACGGCTGCTCCTCTCTTCCTCACCTGTTACCGTGTAATCAACGGCTGCTCCTCTCTTCCTCACCTGTTACCGTGTAATCAACGGCTGCTCCTCTCTTCCTCACCTGTTACCGTGTAATCAACGGCTGCTCCTCTCTTCCTCACCTGTTACCGTGTAATCAACGGCTGCTCCTCTCTTCCTCACCTGTTCCGTGTAATCAACGGCTGCTCCTCTCTTCCTCACCTGTTACCGTGTAATCAACGGCTGCTCCTCTCTTCCTCACCTGTTACCGTGTAATCAACGGCTGCTCCTCTCTTCCTCACCTGTTACCGTGTAATCAACGGCTGCTCCTCTCTTCCTCACCTGTTACCGTGTAATCAACGGCTGCTCCTCTCTTCCTCACCTGTTACCGTGTAATCAACGGCTGCTCCTCTCTTCCTCACCTGTTACCGTGTAATCAACGGCTGCTCCTCTCTTCCTCACCTGTTACCGTGTAATCAACGGCTGCTCCTCTCTTCCTCACCTGTTACCGTGTAATCAACGGCTGCTCCTCTCTTCCTCACCTGTTACCGTGTAATCAACGGCTGCTCCTCTCTTCCTCACCTGTTACCGTGTAATCAACGGCTGCTCCTCTCTTCCTCACCTGTTACCGTGTAATCAACGGCTGCTCCTCTCTTCCTCACCTGTTACCGTGTAATCAACGGCTGCTCCTCTCTTCCTCACCTGTTACCGTGTAATCAACGGCTGCTCCTCTCTTCTCACCTGTTTACCGTGTAATCAACGGCTGCTCCTCTCTTCCTCACCTGTTACCGTGTAATCAACGGCTGCTCCTCTCTTCCTCACCTGTTACCGTGTAATCAACGGCTGCTCCTCTCTTCCTCACCTGTTACCGTGTAATCAACGGCTGCTCCTCTCTTCCTCACCTGTTACCGTGTAATCAACGGCTGCTCCTCTCTTCCTCACCTGTTTACCGTGTAATCAACGGCTGCTCCTCTCTTCTCACCTGTTACCGTGTAATCAACGGCTGCTCCTCTCTTCCTCACCTGTTACCGTGTAATCAACGGCTGCTCCTCTCTTCCTCACCTGTTCCGTGTAATCAACGGCTGCTCCTTCTTCCTCACCTGTTACCGTGTAATCAACGGCTGCTCCTCTCTTCCTCACCTGTTACCGTGTAATCAACGGCTGCTCCTCTCTTCCTCACCTGTTCCGTGTAATCAACGGCTGCTCCTCTCTTCCTCACCTGTTACCGTGTAATCAACGGCTGCTCCTCTCTTCCTCACCTGTTACCGTGTAATCAACGGCTGCTCCTCTTCCTCACCTGTTACCGTGTAATCAACGGCTGCTCCTCTCTTCCTCACCTGTTACCGTGTAATCAACGGCTGCTCCTCTCTTCCTCACCTGTTACCGTGTAATCAACGGCTGCTCCTCTCTTCCTCACCTGTTCCGTGTAATCAACGGCTGCTCCTCTCTTCCTCACCTGTTACCGTGTAATCAACGGCTGCTCCTCTCTTCCTCACCTGTTTCCGTGTAATCAACGGCTGCTCCTCTCTTCCTCACCTGTTACCGTGTAATCAACGGCTGCTCCTCTCTTCCTCACCTGTTTACCGTGTAATCAACGGCTGCTCCTCTCTTCCTCACCTGTTACCGTGTAATCAACGGCTGCTCCTCTCTTCCTCACCTGTTACCGTGTAATCAACGGCTGCTCCTTCTTCCTCACCTGTTACCGTGTAATCAACGGCTGCTCCTCTCTTCCTCACCTGTTACCGTGTAATCAACGGCTGCTCCTCTCTTCCTCACCTGTTTCCGTGTAATCAACGGCTGCTTCCTCTCTTCCTCACCTGTTACCGTGTAATCAACGGCTGCTCCTCTCTTCCTCACCTGTTACCGTGTAATCAACGGCTGCTCCTCTCTTCCTCACCTTTACCGTGTAATCAACGGCTGCTCCTCTCTTCCTCACCTGTTACCGTGTAATCAACGGCTGCTCCTCTCTTCCTCACCTGTTACCGTGTAATCAACGGCTGCTCCTCTCTTCCTCACCTGTTACCGTGTAATCAACGGCTGCTCCTCTCTTCCTCACCTGTTTCCGTGTAATCAACGGCTGCTCCTCTCTTCCTCACCTGTTACCGTGTAATCAACGGCTGCTCCTCTCTTCCTCACCTGTTACCGTCAACGGCGTGTCTCCCTTCTCTCCTCCCTTTCTCACCTGTTTCGCTGACACACCTGCTAATCAACGGCTGCTCCTCTCTTCCTCACCTGTTACCGTGTAATCAACGGCTGCTCCTCTCTTCCTCACCTGTTACCGTGTAATCAACGGCTGCTCCTCTCTTCCTCACCTGTTACCGTGTAATCAACGCTGCTCCTCTCTTCCTCACCTGTTACCGTGTAATCAACGGCTGCTCCTCTCTTCCTCACCTGTTACCGTGTAATCAACGGCTGCTCCTCTTTCCTCACCTGTTACCGCTGTAATCAATCAGACTTGGCTGCTCCTCTCTTCCTCACCTGTTACCGTGTAATCAACGGCTGCTCCTCTCTTCCTCACCTGTTACCGTGTAATCAACGGCTGCTCCTCTCTTCCTCACCTGTTACCGTGTAATCAACGGCTGCTCCTCTCTTCCTCACCTGTTTACCGTGTAATCAACGGCTGCTCCTCTCTTCCTCACCTGTTTCCGTGTAATCAACGGCTGCTCCTCTCCCTCCCTGTTCGGTTCCGTTCTTCTTCCTCACCTGTTTCCGTGTAATCAACGGCTGCTCCTCTCTTCCTCACCTGTTACCGTGTAATCAACGGCTGCTCCTCTCTTCCTCACCTGTTTACCGTGTAATCAACGGCTGCTCCTCTCTTCCTCACCTGTTACCGTGTAATCAACGGCTGCTCCTCTCTTCCTCACCTGTTCCGTGTAATCACGCTCTCCTCCTTCCTCACCTGTTACCGTGTAATCAACGGCTGCTCCTCTCTTCCTCACCTGTTACCGTGTAATCAACGGCTGCTCCTCTCTTCCTCACCTGTTTACCGTGTAATCAACGGCTGCTCCTCTCTTCCTCACCTGTTACCGTGTAATCAACGGCTGCTCCTCTCTTCCTCACCTGTTACCGTGTAATCAACGCTGCTCCCTTCCTCACCGTTCCGTATAACGGCTGCTCCTCTCTTCCTCACCTGTTACCGTGTAATCAACGGCTGCTCCTCTCTTCCTCACCTGTTTACCGTGTAATCAACGGCTGCTCCTCTCTTCCTCACCTGTTACCGTGTAATCAACGGCTGCTCCTCTCTTCCTCACCTGTTACCGTGTAATCAACGGCTGCTCCTCTCTTCCTCACCTGTTACCGTGTAATCAACGGCTGCTCCTCTCTTCCTCACCTGTTACCGTGTAATCAACGGCTGCTCCTCTCTTCCTCACCTGTTACCGTGTAATCAACGGCTGCTCCTCTCTTCCTCACCTGTTACCGTGTAATCAACGGCTGCTCCTCTCTTCCTCACCTGTTACCGTGTAATCAACGGCTGCTCCTCTCTTCCTCACCTGTTACCGTGTAATCAACGGCTGCTCCTCTCTTCCTCACCTGTTACCGTGTAATCAACGGCTGCTCCTCTCTTTCCTCACCTGTTACCGTGTAATCAACGGGCTGCTCCTCTCTTCCTCACCTGTTACCGTGTTAATCAACGGCTGCTCCTCTCTTCCTCACCTGTTACCGTGTAATCAACGGCTGCTCCTCTCTTCCTCACCTGTTTCCGTGTAATCAACGGCTGCTCCTCTCTTCCTCACCTGTTTACCGTGTAATCAACGGCTGCTCCTCTCTTCCTCACCTGTTACCGTGTAATCAACGGCTGCTCCTCTCTTCCTCACCTGTTATCCGTGTAATCAACGGCTGCTCCTCTCTTCCTCACCTGTTACCGTGTAATCAACGGCTGCCTCCTCTCTTCCTCACCTGTTACCGTGTAATCAACGGCTGCTCCTCTCTTCCTCACCTGTTACCGTGTAATCAACGGCTGCTCTCTTTCCTCACCTGTTACCGTGTAATCAACGGCTGCTCCTCTCTTCCTCACCTGTTACCGTGTAATCAACGGCTGCTCCTCTCTTCCTCACCTGTTACCGTGTAATCAACGGCTGCTCCTCTCTTCCTCACCTGTTACCGTGTAATCAACGGCTGCTCCTCTCTTCCTCACCTGTTACCGTGTAATCAACGGCTGCTCCTCTCTTCCTCACCTGTTACCGTGTAATCAACGGCTGCTCCTCTCTTCCTTACCTGTTACCGTGTAATCAACGGCTGCTCCTCTCTTCCTACCTGTTACCCTGTTACCGTGTAATCAACGGCTGCTCCTCTCTTCCTCACCTGTTACCGTGTAAATCAACGGCTGCTCCTCTCTTCCTCACCTGTTACCGTGTAATCAACGGCTGCTCCTCTATTCCTCACCTGTTACCGTGTAATCAACGGCTGCTCCTCTCTTCCTCACCTGTTTCCGTGTAATCAACGGCTGCTCCTCTCTTTCCTCACCTGTTACCGTGTAATCAACGGCTGCTCCTCTCTTCCTCACCTGTTACCGTGTAATCAACGGCTGCTCCTCTCTTCCTCACCTGTTTCCGTGTAATCAACGGCTGCTCCTCTCTTCCTCACCTGTTACCGTGTAATCAACGGCTGCTCCTCTCTTCCTCACCTGTTACCGTGTAATCAACGGCTGCTCCTCTCTTCCTCACCTGTTTCCGTGTAATCAACGGCTGCTCCTCTCTTCCTCACCTGTTTCCGTGTAATCAACGGCTGGTCCTCTCTTCCTCACCTGTTACCGTGTAGTCAACGGCTGGTCCTCTCTTCCTCACCTGTTACCGTGTAATCAACGGCTGCTCCTCTCTTCCTCACCTGTTACCGTGTAATCAACGGCTGCTCCTCTCTTCCTCACCTGTTACCGTGTAATCAACGGCTGCTCCTCTCTTCCTCACCTGTTTCCGTGTAATCAACGGCTGCTCCTCTCTTCCTCACCTGTTACCGTGTAATCAACGGCTGCTCCTCTCTTCCTCACCTGTTACCGTGTAATCAACGGCTGCTCCTCTCTTCCTCACCTGTTACCGTGTAATCAACGGCTGCTCCTCTCTTCCTCACCTGTTTCTGTGTAATCAACGGCTGCTCCTCTCTTCCTTACCTGTTACCGTGTAATCAACGGCTGCTCCTCTCTTCCTCACCTGTTACCGTGTAATCAACGGCTGCTCCTCTCTTCCTCACCTGTTACCGTGTAATCAACGGCTGCTCCTCTCTTCCTCACCTGTTTCCGTGTAATCAACGGCTGCTCCTCTCTTCCTCACCTGTTTCCGTGTAATCAACGGCTGGTCCTCTCTTCCTCACCTGTTACCGTGTAATCAACGGCTGCTCCTCTCTTCCTCACCTGTTACCGTGTAATCAACGGCTGCTCCTCTCTTCCTCACCTGTTACCGTGTAATCAACGGCTGCTCCTCTCTTCCTCACCTGTTACCGTGTAATCAACGGCTGCTCCTCTCTTCCTCACCTGTTACCGTGGAATCAACGGCTGCTCCTCTCTTCCTCACCTGTTACCGTGTAATCAACGGCTGCTCCTCTCTTCCTCACCTGTTTCCGTGTAATCAACGGCTGCTCCTCTCTTCCTCACCTGTTACCGTGTAATCAACGGCTGCTCCTCTCTTCCTCACCTGTTACCGTGTAATCAACGGCTGCTCCTCTCTTCCTCACCCTGTTACCGTGTAATCAACGGCTGCTCCTCTCTTCCTCACCTGTTACCGTGTAATCAACGGCTGCTCCTCTCTTCCTTACCTGTTTACCCGTGTAATCAACGGCTGCTCCTCTCTTCCTCACCTGTTCCGTGTAATCAACGGCTGCTCCTCTCTTCCTCACCTGTTACCGTGTAATCAACGGCTGCTCCTCTCTTCCTCACCTGTTACCGTGTAATCAACGGCTGCTCCTCTCTTCCTCACCTGTTACCGTGTAATCAACGGCTGCTCCTCTCTTCCTCACCTGTTACCGTGTAATCAACGGCTGCTCCTCTCTTCCTCACCTGTTACCGTGTAATCAACGGCTGCTCCTCTCTTCCTCACCTGTTCTGTGTAATCAACGGCTGCTCCTCTCTTCCTCACCTGTTACCGTGTAATCAACGGCTGCTCCTCTCTTCCTCACCTGTTACCGTGTAATCAACGGCTGCTCCTCTCTTCCTCACCTGTTACCGTGTAATCAACGGCTGCTCCTCTCTTCCTCACCTGTTTCCGTGTAATCAACGGCTGCTCCTCTCTTCCTCACCTGTTACCGTGTAATCAACGGCTGCTCCTCTCTTCCTCACCTGTTACCGTGTAATCAACGGCTGCTCCTCTCTTCCTCACCTGTTTCCGTGTAATCAACGGCTGCTCCTCTCTTCCTCACCTGTTTCCGTGTAATCAACGGCTGCTCCTCTCTTCCTCACCTGTTACCGTGTAATCAACGGCTGCTCCTCTCTTCCTCACCTGTTACCGTGTAATCAACGGCTGCTCCTCTCTTCCTCACCTGTTACCGTGTAATCAACGGCTGCTCCTCTCTTCCTCACCTGTTACCGTGTAATCAACGGCTGCTCCTCTCTTCCTCACCTGTTTCCGTGTAATCAACGCTGCTCCTCTCTTCCTCACTGTTCCGTGTAATCAACGGCTCCCTCTCTTCCTCACCTGTTACCGTGTAATCAACGGCTGCTCCTCTCTTCCTCACCTGTTACCGTGTAATCAACGGTGTCCTCTCTTCCTTACCTGTTCCGTGTAATCAACGGCTGCTCCTCTCTTCCTCACCTGTTTACCGTGTAATCAACGGCTGCTCCTCTCTTCCTCACTGTTTCCGTGTAATCAACGGCTGCTCCTCTCTTCCTCACCTGTTTCCGTGTAATCAACGGCTGCTCCTCTCTTCCTCACCTGTTACCGTGTAATCAACGGCTGCTCCTCTCTTCCTCACCTGTTACCGTGTAATCAACGGCTGCTCCTCTCTTCCTTACCTGTTACCGTGTAATCAAACGGCTGCTCCTCTCTTCCTCACCTGTTACCGTGTAATCAACGGCTGCTCCTCTCTTCCTCACCTGTTACGTGTAATCAACGGCTGCTCCTCTCTTCCGCGTTCACGGCTGCTCCTCTCTTCCTCACCTGTTTCCGTGTAATCAACGGCTGCTCCTCTCTTCCTCACCTGTTTACCGTGTAATCAACGGCTGCTCCTCTCTTCCTCACCTGTTACCGTGTAATCAACGGCTGCTCCTCTCTTCCTCACCTGTTACCGTGTAATCAACGGCTGCTCCTCTCTTCCTCACCTGTTACCGTGTAATCAACGGCTGCTCCTCTCTTCCTCACCTGTTACCGTGTAATCAACGGCTGCTCCTCTCTTCCTCACCTGTTACCGTGTAATCAACGGCTGCTCCTCTCTTCCTCACCTGTTACCGTGTAATCAACGGCTGCTCCTCTCTTCCTCACCTGTTACGTGTAATCAACGGCTGCTCCTCTCTTCCTCACCTGTTTCCGTGTAATCAACGGCTGCTCCTCTCTTCCTCACCTGTTTCCGTGTAATCAACGGCTGCTCCTCTCTTCCTCACCTGTTACCGTGTAATCAACGGCTGCTCCTCTCTTCCTCACCTGTTACCGTGTAATCAACGGCTGCTCCTCTCTTCCTCACCTGTTCCGTGTAATCAACGGCTGCTCTCTCTTCCTCACCTGTTTCCGGTGTAATCAACGGCTGCTCCTCTCTTCCTCACCTGTTACCGTGTAATCAACGGCTGCTCCTCTCTTCCTCACCTGTTACCGTGTAATCAACGGCTGCTCCTCTCTTCCTCACCTGTTACCGTGTAATCAACGGCTGCTCCTCTCTTCCTCACCTGTTACCGTGTAATCAACGGCTGCTCCTCTCTTCCTCACCTGTTACCGTGTAATCAACGGCTGCTCCTCTCTTCCTCACCTGTTTCCGTGTAATCAACGGCTGCTCCTCTCTTCCTCACCTGTTTACCGTGTAATCAACGGCTGCTCCTCTCTTCCTCACCTGTTACCGTGTAATCAACGGCTGCTCCTCTCTTCCTCACCTGTTACCGTGTAATCAAAGGCTGCTCCTCTCTTCCTCACTTTACCGTGTAATCAACGGCTGCTCCTCTCTTCCTCACCTGTTACCGTGTAATCAACGGCTGCTCCTCTCTTCCTCACCTGTTTCCGTGTAATCAACGGCTGCTCCTTCTCCCTGTTCGTGTAATTCAACGGCTCCTCTCTTCCTCACCTGTTACCGTGTAATCAACGGCTGCTCCTCTCTTCCTCACCTGTTACCGTGTAATCAACGGCTGCTCCTCTCTTCCTCACCTGTTACCGTGTAATCAACGGCTGCTCCTCTCTTCCTCACCTGTTACCGTGTAATCAACGGCTGCTCCTCTCTTCCTCACCTGTTACCGTGTAATCAACGGCTGCTCCTCTCTTCCTCACCTGTTACGTGTAATCAACGGCTGCTCCTCTCTTCCTCACCTGTTACCGTGTAATCAACGGCTGCTCCTCTCTTCCTCACCTGTATCCGTGTAATCATCGGCTGCTCCTCTCTTCCTCACCTGTTACCGTGTAATCAACGGCTGCTCCTCTCTTCCTCACCTGTTACCGTGTAATCAACGGCTGCTCCTCTCTTCCTTACCTGTTACCGTGTAATCAACGGCTGCTCCTCTCTTCCTCACCTGTTACCGTGTAATCAACGGCTGCTCCTCTCTTCCTCACCTGTTACCGTGTAATCAACGGCTGCTCCTCTCTTCCTCACCTGTTACCGTGTAATCAACGGCTGCTCCTCTCTTCCTCACCTGTTTCCGTGTAATCAACGGCTGCTCCTCTCTTCCTCACCTGTTACCGTGTAATCAACGGCTGCTCCTCTCTTCCTCACCTGTTACCGTGTAATCAACGGCTGCTCCTCTCTTCCTCACCTGTTACCGTGTAATCAACGGCTGCTCCTCTCTTCCTCACCTGTTACCGTGTAATCAACGGCTGCTCCTCTCTCTCTCACCTGTTACCGTGTAATCAACGGCTGGTCCTCTCTTCCTCACCTGTTACCGTGTAATCAACGGCTGCTCCTCTCTTCCTTACCTGTTACCGTGTAATCAACGGCTGCTCCTCTCTTCCTCACCTGTTACCGTGTAATCAACGGCTGCTCCTCTCTTCCTTACCTGTTTCCCTGTCCTGCAGGCCTCGCTGCTCGCTGAGGCTCGCTCCATGCCAGGCTGTCACATGGGCGGCGCTGTGTTGGCATACTGCCACCTCGCCCTGCATGGCTATATCCCTGCAAGCACATGAGCTGCCACGGGCAGCTGGTCTCCAACACGCCCCCACATCCATGCCCTTGCCACGCCCTGCCATGCGGCCACATTCATGCCTTGCCACGCCCTGCCATGCGGCCACATTCATACCCTTGCCACGCCCTGCCATGCGGCCACATTCATACCCTTGCCACGCCCTGCCATGCGGCCACATTTATGCCCTTGCCACGCCCTGCCATGCGGCCACATTCATGCCCTTGCCACGCCCTGCCATGCGGCCACATTCATGCCCTTGCCACGCCCTGCCATGCGGCCACATTCATGCCCTTGCCACATTCATGCCCTTGCCACGCCCTGCCATGCGGCCACATTCATGCCCTTGCCACGCCCTGCCATGCTGCCACTTCAACCGCCCCCTGTATGGCTACCTCGCGCATCCATGCGGACTGTCTTGCGGCCTCAGTGCACATTTGTGCTGCCATGCCATGCTGTCACCTCACTTCTCATCTCACGTCATCCTTTCTTTCCGCCGCATCAGCAGCCATCAATATCTCTGGAGTCCCAGGCGTACAGGCAGGGAGTGCTGCTGGTTGGATCTTTGTACAGATCGATCATCGCTATATTGATAAACTGCAAAAGGTCCTGATCTATGTAGCCCATTCTGCACTTTTTACTGTCAAATACGGCAACCAAGAACTGTACAAGGCTACTGCACAACAGCAGATGCCAGTCCCCAGCAGCACGTGCAACCTACACCCACATCGTGCACAGGGTGGAGTCCACGGGCTGTGGCCAATGGCGACACACAGGTGAGTCAGTGTTGCGGAAAAGCCAGATTAGGAACCGGTGCGCAAGGAGAAACGAGCTGTGGCCTCTACTGCGGCTCGGCTCAGCTTAGCCTCACAGCCTGGCAGCAAGCGCTGCTGACTCAGAGCCTTGCTGCAGGCGATGATATGCTGCGGGAGACACATGCCTCGATGCTGCCATGGGGCTCGCTGGTTGGCAGATAGACGTCGTCCTCACACTGGGGGAGGAGGGAGTAGCACACATGGGGGTGGGGCGCAGACGGAGCGGGACAATTGGACAACACGGGCAGGGCGATGGGGCAGCACAGCACACAAGTGGTGGTGATTGCTGGCGGCAAGCAATGATTTCCTGTGAGCAGCGACCCACCTTGACAATGCCTGGCAGGTTGACCGGGATGAAGTGCAGATTGGGCAGCTTCAGATGCACGTCGTCCGCCTCGGGCACTCTGATGGCGCATGCAGTGCGAGAGAGACAGAGAGATACAGGAGATGGCGGCACCCTTAGGCTTGACTCAGAAGGCAGTGAGGAACTCAAAATGGAGTCGGCCAGCAGCACATGGGCCAGCAGCACGTGGGCCAGCAGCACGTGGGCCAGCAGCACGTGGGCCGGCAGCACGGGGGACAGCAGCACGGGGGACAGCAGCACGGGGGACGGGATGGAAAAGGAGCTCAAGGGGAGCTCAAAGAGTAAATGGGCCAAGAGGATAAGGGGGCGCTGCATCGAACCGCCTCACCTCGTGAGCACCCCTTGCCCATGAGAAACAGGGAGTGCTGCACAGCGGGGCTGTAGACCCGGCTGTGAGGCGCAGCTTAGAGCGTGCAAGCAAGCGAGCGCACCTGGCGAGCACCTGGTTGGCCATGAGGAAGAGGTGCGCTGCACTGAGGGGCTGTACACTCCTCCTTGAGGCGGCCCGAAGAACGTGTCTGAGAGGGCTGCCTTGGCCGCTGAGAAGGCAGTGTTGAAGCATGGGGGGTCGCGAGTGTAGCTGGGGGCCGTGAACGGGGGGGGTGGGAGGAGTGGGAGGGAGGATGTGAAGCATGGTTGAGGGTCAAAATAAGAGTCTGTGAGGGGCGGTCGGAGGGGGACGTCCAACGAGGGGTGTCAAGGGGAACGGGAGAGTCTGATTCACGGCTAAAAAAGCGCGGAGATTTGCTCGAATCGTATACTTGGCGGGGCTTGCAAGGCAACAGCGACAAGGCTGGCAAGCCGAAAGGGCCCACATCTGCAGCGATTCCTAGGGTCTGTCACTCGTCGTCCACGTGGCGGTTCCTCGCACAACTGTGGCAAGGAAGCGGTCCTTGATGTGTCAAGTGACAGTCATGCCGCACCTCCCCATAAAACACCCAACTGACACCCTCACCCACTCATACCCTCACCACCTCCACGTGGCAATCACTGCTCACCTCCACGTGGCCTGCACCGTGGTGGCGAGGATGCGCTCTCTGGTGTCGGGCAGCAGTGTGTTCTCATCGCGGATGAAGCCCTCAAAGCCAGACTGATGTTTGAGGGGGTAAGGAAAGCAGAGAGCAAAGGCCGGAAATGGAATTGATTACGACGCCCTATCTGGTGTCTGGGAGCAGAGTGGTCTTATCGGTATGAAGCCGTTGACGCCACATTAAGAGGAGGGACGAAGGGTGTTGGGGGAGCAGAGAGAAAGAAATGTCTTCCAATGTGAAGGAAACCGGGCTGGGGGGTTACACGTGAGGGTTGAAGCGACCAAAGCTGGAGCGAAAGGGTGGAAAAGGCTGAGAGGCGAGGAGAGAAACAGTGAGAGGTGGCAAGCGCATCATGATGTCGTGTTTGAGAGGGTTTGACTCGCCATCCACGAACACTTCAGTCAGTGTATAAACCCTCACACTCACCTGCGTGGTCTTGAGCCATGCCCTAGCATGCCTCACCTGCGTGGTCTTGAGCACGGAGTAGTCCTCAACGCCCGCCCGCACAGTGTGCTGCCCGCGGCATCCACCCGCACGTCCGCCACCGCGCCTCTCCCTGCCCAGGGAGAACCCTGCCACTCGCCGCACACGCGGCAGCCATCACTCACATGCCATGCCAATAGATTCCATGCCATTCATACCATTCACATCCCATGCCATGCCATTCGCGTGCCATGCCATACCATTACCATACCATGCCATACCATACCATGACGTTCACGTGCCATGCCATGCCAATCCATGCAGTGATGCATGAAGTCCATCGTGAGTGCGTTAGCCACATCAAGTTCTTGAACGGGTGGGCGGGCGCAGACACGAGGATTTTCTTGAAAAGAAGAGAGCTTTTACAAGCTCGACTGCCTCTGTTGACCATGCAGTTTCAGCTACCATACACCATCCACACAGCATCACAGTATCGCATCACTGTAGCAAGTCACCATCGCAACTAATTACCATGACAAGGTTTAATCTGAATCCCACACCTCACCCCCACCCTACCAGACCACACCACACCACAACGCAAAGCACCGTGCCGCACCATTATGGCACCGTACCGTACCATGGTCATGCGGCCGTCCCGCCACCGCCACTCGCTGCCATGGCTGCTCCACAATGCGGATGGATGCTGCCGTCACCTGGGCGAGGGTAGGGGGATTATGAGACATGGATGCATAAAGGGTGCACGCATGAGCGATATGCCATGGCAGGGCGCGGCATGGCAGGGCGCGGCATGGCAGGGCGCGGCACGACGTCAGTGGTGAGATTCGGAGAGGAAAGGGCCGATGCTGATGGATATGAGTGGAAAGGGAGATGCTGATGGATATGAGAGGAAAGGGCCATGCTGATGGATATGAGAGGAAAGGGAGATGCTGATGGATATGAGGGGAAAGGGAGATGCTGATGGATATGAGAGGAAAGGGCGATGCTGATGGATATGAGAGGAAAGGGAGATGCTGATGGATATGAGAGGAAAGGGCGATGCTGATGGATATGAGAGGAAAGGGCGATGCTGATGGATATGAGAGGAAAGGGCGATGCCTGATGGATATGAGAGGAAAGGGCGATGCTGATGGATATGAGAGGAAAGGTAGATGCTGATGGATATGAGAGGAAAGGGCGATGCTGATGATATGAGAGGAAGGGAGGTGCTGATGGATATGAGAGGAAAGGGAGATGCTGATGGATATGAGAGGAAAGGGCGATGCTGGATGGATATGAGAGGAAAGGGAGATGCTGATGGGATATGAAGAGGAAAGGGCGATGCTGATGGATATGAGAGGAAAGGGCGATGCTGATGGATATGAGAGGAAAGGGCGATGCTGATGGATATGAGAGGAAAGGGCGATGCTGATGGATATGAGAGGAAAGGGAGATGCTGATGGATATGAGAGGAAAGGGCGATGCTGATGGATATGAGAGGAAAGGCGATGCTGATGGATATGAGAGGAAAGGGCGATGCTGATGGGATATGAGAGGAAAAGGGACGATGCTGATGGATATGAGAGGAAAGGGCGATGCTGATGGATATGAGAGGAAAGGGCGATGCTGATGGATATGAGAGGAAAGGGCGATGCTGATGGATATGAGAGGAAAGGGCGATGCTGATGGATATGAGAGGAAAGGGCGATGCTGATGGATATGAGAGGAAAGGGCGATGCTGATGGATATGAGAGGAAAGGGCGATGCTGATGGATATGAGAGGAAAGGGCGATGCTGATGGATATGAGAGGAAAGGGCGATGCTGATGGATATGAGAGGAAAGGGGCGATGCTGATGGATATGAGAGGAAAGGGCGATGCTGATGGTATGAGAGGAAAGGGGATGCGATGGATATGAGAGGAAAGGGCGATGCTGATGGATATGAGAGGAAAGGGCGATGCTGATGGATATGAGAGGAAAGGGCGATGCTGATGGATATGAGAGGAAAGGGCGATGCTGATGGATATGAGAGGAAAGGGCGATGCTGATGGATATGAGAGGAAAGGGCGATGCTGATGGATATGAGAGGAGAAAGGGCGATGCTGATGGATATGAGAGGAAAGGGAGATGCTTGATGGATATGAGAGGAAAGGGCGATGCTGATGGATATGAGAGGAAAGGGCGATGCTGATGGATATGAGAGGAAAGGGCGATGCTGATGGATATGAGAGGAAAGGGCGATGCTGATGATATGAGAGGAAAGGGCGATGCTGATGGATATGAGAGGAAAGGGCGATGCTGATGGATATGAGAGGAAAGGGCGATGCTGATGGATATGAGAGGAAAGGGCGATGCTGATGGATATGAGAGGAAAGGGCGATGCTGATGGATATGAGAGGAAAGGGCGATGCTGATGGATATGAGAGGAAAGGGCGATGCTGATGGATATGAGAGGAAAGGGCGATGCTGATGGATATGAGAGGAAAGGGCGATGCTGATGGATATGAGAGGAAAGGGCGATGCTGATGGATATGAGAGGAAAGGGCGATGCTGATGGATATGAGAGGAAAGGGCGATGCTGATGGATATGAGAGGAAAGGGCGATGCTGATGGATATGAGGGAAAGGGCGATGCTGATGGATATGAGAGGAAAGGGCGATGCTGATGGATATGAGAGGAAAGGGCGATGCTGATGGATATGAGAGGAAAGGGCGATGCTGATGGATATGAGAGGAAAGGGAGATGCTGATGGATATGAGAGGAAAGGGCGATGCTGATGGATATGAGAGGAAAGGGGCGATGCTGATGGATATGAGAGGAAAGGGCGATGCTGATGGATATGGGAAAGGGCGATGCTGATGGATATGAGAGGAAAGGGCGATGCTGATGGATATGAGAGGAAAGGGCGATGCTGATGGATATGAGAGGAAAGGGCGATGCTGATGGATATGAGAGGAAAGGGCGATGCTGATGGATATGAGAGGAAAGGGCGATGCTGATGGATATGAGAGGAAAGGGCGATGCTGATGGATATGAGAGGAAAGGGCGATGCTGATGGATATGAGAGGAAAGGGCGATGCTGATGGATATGAGAGGAAAGGGCGATGCTGATGGATATGAGAGGAAAGGGCGATGCTGATGGATATGAGAGGAAAGGGCGATGCTGATGGATATGAGAGGAAAGGGCGATGCTGATGGATATGAGAGGAAAGGGCGATGCTGATGGATATGAGAGGAAAGGGCGATGCTGATGGATATGAGAGGAAAGGGCGATGCTGATGGATATGAGAGGAAAGGGCGATGCTGATGGATATGAGAGGAAAGGGCGATGCTGATGGATATGAGAGGAAAGGGCGATGCTGATGGATATGAGAGGAAAGGGCGATGCTGATGGATATGAGAGGAAAGGGCGATGCTGATGGATATGAGAGGAAAGGGCGATGCTGATGGATATGAGAGGAAAGGGCGATGCTGATGGATATGAGAGGAAAGGGCGATGCTGATGGATATGAGAGGAAAGGGCGATGCTGATGGATATGAGAGGAAAGGGCGATGCTGATGGATATGAGAGGAAAGGGCGATGCTGGATGGATATGAGAGGAAAGGGCGATGCTGATGGATATGAGAGGAAAGGGCGATGCTGATGGATATGAGAGGAAAGGGCGATGCTGAGGAATGGGGGGGGATGCTGATGGATATGAGAGGAAAGGGCGATGCTGATGGGATATGAGAGGAAAAGGGCGATGCTGATGGATATGAGAGGAAAGGGCGATGCTGATGGATATGAGAGGAAAGGGGCGATGCTGATGGATGATGAGAGGAAAGGGCGATGCTGATGGATATGAGAGGAAAGGGAGATGCTGATGGATATGAGAGGAAAGGGCGATGCTGATGGATATGAGAGGAAAGGGCGATGCTGATGGATATGAGAGGAAAGGGCGATGCTGGATATAGGATGTGATGATATGAGAGGAAAGGGCGATGCTGATGGATATGAGAGGGAAGGGCGATGCTGATGGATTATGAGAGGAAAGGGCGATGCTGATGGATATGAGAGGAAAGGCGATGCTGATGGATATGAGAGGAAAGGGCGATGCTGGATGGATATGAGAGGAAAGGGCGATGCTGATGGATATGAGAGGAAAGGGCGATGCTGATGGATATGAGAGGAAAGGGCGATGCTGATGGATATGAAGAGGAAAGGGCGATGCTGATGGATATGAGAGGAAAGAGAGATGCTGATGGATATGAGAGGAAAGGGAGATGCTGATGGATATGAGAGGAAAGGGCGATGCTGATGGATATGAGAGGAAAGGGGATGCTGATGGATATGAGAGGAAAGGGCGATGCTGATGGATATGAGAGGAAAGGCGATGCTGATGGATATGAGAGAAAGGGCGATGCTGATGATATGAGAGGAAAGGGCGATGCTGATGGATATGAGAGGAAAGGGCGATGCTGATGGATATGAGAGGAAAGGGCGATGCTGATGGATATGAGAGGAAAGGGCGATGCTGATGGATATGAGAGGAAAGGGCGATGCTGATGGATATGAGAGGAAAGGGCGATGCTGATGGATATGAGAGGAAAGGGCGATGCTGATGGATATGAGAGGAAAGGGCGATGCTGATGGATATGAGAGGAAAGGGCGATGCTGATGGATATGAGAGGAAAGGGCGATGCTGATGGATATGAGAGGAAAGGGCGATGCTGATGGATATGAGAGGAAAGGGCGATGCTGATGGATATGAGAGGAAAGGGCGATGCTGATGGATATGAGAGGAAAGGGCGATGCTGATGGATATGAGAGGAAAGGGCGATGCTGATGGATATGAGAGGAAAGGGCGATGCTGATGGATATGAGAGGAAAGGGCGATGCTGATGGATATGAGAGGAAAGGGCGATGCTGATGGATATGAGAGGAAAGGGCGATGCTGATGGATATGAGAGGAAAGGGCGATGCTGATGGATATGAGAGGAAAGGGCGATGCTGATGGATATGAGAGGAAAGGGCGATGCTGATGGATATGAGAGGAAAGGGCGATGCTGATGGATATGAGAGGAAAGGGCGATGCTGATGGATATGAGAGGAAAGGGCGATGCTGATGGATATGAGAGGAAAGGGCGATGCTGATGGATATGAGAGGAAAGGGCGATGCTGATGGATATGAGAGGAAAGGGCGATGCTGATGGATATGAGAGGAAAGGGCGATGCTGATGGATATGAGAGGAAAGGGCGATGCTGATGGATATGAGAGGAAAGGCGATGCTGATGGATGAAGGGCGATGCTGGGATATGAGAGGAAAGGGCGATGCTGATGGATATGAGAGGAAAGGGCGATGCTGATGGATATGAGAGGAAAGGGCGATGCTGATGGATATGAGAGGAAAGGGCGATGCTGATGGATATGAGAGGAAAGGGCGATGCTGATGGATATGAGAGGAAAGGGCGATGCTGATGGATATGAGAGGAAAGGGCGATGCTGATGGATATGAGAGGAAAGGGCGATGCTGATGGATATGAGAGGAAAGGGCGATGCTGATGGATATGAGAGGAAAGGGCGATGCTGATGGATATGAGAGGAAAGGGCGATGCTGATGGATATGAGAGGAAAGGGCGATGCTGATGGATATGAGAGGAAAGGGCGATGCTGATGGATATGAGAGGAAAGGGCGATGCTGATGGATATGAGAGGAAAGGGCGATGCTGATGGATATGAGAGGAAAGGGCGATGCTGATGGATATGAGAGGAAAGGGCGATGCTGATGGATATGAGAGGAAAGGGCGATGCTGATGGATATGAGAGGAAAGGGCGATGCTGATGATATGAGAGGAAAGGGCGATGCTGATGGATATGAGGGAAAGGGCGATGCTGATGGATATGAGAGGAAAGGGCGATGCTGATGGATATGAGAGGAAAGGGCGATGCTGATGGATATGAGAGGAAAGGGCGATGCTGATGGATATGAGAGGAAAGGGCGATGCTGATGGATATGAGAGGAAAGGGCGATGCTGATGGATATGAGAGGAAAGGGCGATGCTGATGGATATGAGAGGAAAGGGCGATGCTGATGGATATGAGAGGAAAGGGCGATGCTGATGGATATGAGAGGAAAGGGCGATGCTGATGGATATGAGAGGAAAGGGCGATGCTGATGGATATGAGAGGAAAGGGCGATGCTGATGGATATGAGAGGAAAGGGAGATGCTGATGGATATGAGAGGAAAGGGCGATGCTGATGGATATGAGAGGAAAGGGCGATGCTGATGGATATGAGAGGAAAGGGCGATGCTGATGGATATGAGAGGAAAGGGCGATGCTGATGGATATGAGAGGAAAGGGCGATGCTGATGGATATGAGAGGAAAGGGCGATGCTGATGGATATGAGAGGAAAGGGCGATGCTGATGGATATGAGAGGAAAGGGCGATGCTGATGGATATGAGAGGAAAGGGCGATGCTGATGGATATGAGAGGAAAGGGCGATGCTGATGGATATGAGAGGAAAGGGCGATGCTGATGGATATGAGAGGAAAGGGCGATGCTGATGGATATGAGAGGAAAGGGCGATGCTGATGGATATGAGAGGAAAGGGCGATGCTGATGGATATGAGAAGGAAAGGGACGATGCTGATGGATATGAGAGGAAAGGGCGATGCTGATGGATATGAGAGGAAAGGGGCGATGCTGATGGATATGAGAGGAAAGGGCGATGCTGATGGATATGAGAGGAAAGGGCATGCTGATGGATATGAGAGGAAAGGGCGATGCTGATGGATATGAGAGGGAGATAGGGGGCGATGCTGATGGATATGAGAGGAAAGGGCGATGCTGATGGATATGAGAGGAAAGGGCGATGCTGATGGATGAGAGGAAGGGCGATGCTGATGGATATGAGAGGAAAGGGCGATGCTGATGGATATGAGAGGAAAGGGCGATGCTGATGGATATGAGAGGAAAGGGCGATGCTGATGGATATGAGAGGAAAGGGACGATGCTGATGGATATGAGAGGAAAGGGCGATGCTGATGGATATGAGAGGAAAGGGCGATGCTGATGGATATGAGAGGAAAGGGCGATGCTGATGGATATGAGAGGAAAGGGCGATGCTGATGGATATGAGAGGAAAGGGCGATGCTGATGGATATGAGAGGAAAGGGCGATGCTGATGGATATGAGAGGAAAGGGCGATGCTGATGGATATGAGAGGAAAGGGCGATGCTGATGGATATGAGAGGAAAGGGCGATGCTGATGGATATGAGAGGAAAGGGCGATGCTGATGGATATGAGAGGAAAGGGAGATGCTGATGGATATGAGAGGAAAGGGCGATGCTGATGGATATGAGAGGAAAGGGAGATGCTGATGGATATGAGAGGAAAGGGCGATGCTTGGATTGGAGGATTATGAAGAGGAAAGGGCGATGCTGATGGATATGAGAGGAAGGGCGATGCTGATGGATATGAGAAGGAAAATGGAGGAGGAGATGCTGATGGATATGAGAGGAAAGGGCGATGCTGATGGATATGAGAGGAAAGGGCGATGCTGATGGATATGAGAGGAAAGGGCGATGCTGATGGATATGAGAGGAAAGGGCGATGCTGATGGATATGAGAGGAAAGGGCGATGCTGATGGATATGAGAGGAAAGGGCGATGCTGATGGATATGAGAGGAAAGGGCGATGCTGATGGATATGAGAGGAAAGGGCGATGCTGATGGATATGAGAGGAAAGGGCGATGCTGATGGATATGAGAGGAAAGGGCGATGCTGATGGATATGAGAGGAAAGGGCGATGCTGATGGATATGAGAGGAAAGGGCGATGCTGATGGATATGAGAGGAAAGGGCGATGCTGATGGATATGAGAGGAAAGGGCGATGCTGATGGATATGAGAGGAAAGGGCGATGCTGATGGATATGAGAGGAAAGGGAGATGCTGATGGATATGAGAGGCAAGGGCGATGCTGATGGATATGAGAGGAAAGGGAGATGCTGATGGATATGAGAGGAAAGGGCGATGCTGATGGATATGAGAGGAAAGGGCGATGCTGATGGATATGAGGGGAAAGGGCGATGCTGATGGATATGAGAGGAAAGGGCGATGCTGATGGATATGAGAGGAAAGGGCGATGCTGATGGATATGAGAGGAAAGGGCGATGCTGATGGATATGAGAGGAAAGGGCGATGCTGATGGATATGAGAGGAAAGGGCGATGCTGATGGATATGAGAGGAAAGGGCGATGCTGATGGATATGAGAGGAAAGGGCGATGCTGATGGATATGAGAGGAAAGGGCGATGCTGATGGATATGAGAGGAAAGGGCGATGCTGATGGATATGAGAGGAAAGGGCGATGCTGATGGATATGAGAGGAAAGGGCGATGCTGATGGATATGAGAGGAAAGGGCGATGCTGATGGATATGAGAGGAAAGGGCGATGCTGATGGATATGAGAGGAAAGGGCGATGCTGATGGATATGAGAGGAAAGGGCGATGCTGATGGATATGAGAGGAAAGGGCGATGCTGATGGATATGAGAGGAAAGGGCGATGCTGATGGATATGAGAGGAAAGGGCGATGCTGATGGATATGAGAGGAAAGGGCGATGCTGATGGATATGAGAGGAAAGGGAGATGCTGATGGATATGAGAGGAAAGGGCGATGCTGATGGATATGAGAGGAAAGGGAGATGCTGATGGATATGAGAGGAAAGGGAGATGCTGATGGATATGAGAGGAAAGGGCGATGCTGATGGATATGAGAGGAAAGGGCGATGCTGATGGATATGAGAGGAAAAAAAAAAAAAAGGGCGATGCTGATGGATATGAGAGGAAAGGGCGATGCTGATGGATATGAGAGGAAAGGGCGATGCTGATGGATATGAGAGGAAAGGGCGATGCTGATGGATATGAGAGGAAAGGGCGATGCTGATGGATATGAGAGGAAAGGGCGATGCTGATGGATATGAGAGGAAAGGGCGATGCTGATGGATATGAGAGGAAAGGGCGATGCTGATGGATATGAGAGGAAAGGGCGATGCTGATGGATATGAGAGGAAAGGGCGATGCTGATGGATATGAGAGGAAAGGGCGATGCTGATGGATATGAGAGGAAAGGGCGATGCTGATGGATATGAGAGGAAAGGGCGATGCTGATGGATATGAGAGGAAAGGGCGATGCTGATGGATATGAGAGGGAAAGGGCGATGCTGATGGATATGAGAGGAAAGGGCGATGCTGATGGATATGAGAGGAAAGGGCGATGCTGATGGATATGAGAGGAAAGGGCGATGCTGATGGATATGAGAGGAAAGGGCGATGCTGATGGATATGAGAGGAAAGGGCGATGCTGATGGATATGAGAGGAAAGGGCGATGCTGATGGATATGAGAGGAAAGGGCGATGCTGATGGATATGAGAGGAAAGGGCGATGCTGATGGATATGAGAGGAAAGGGAGATGCTGATGGATATGAGAGGAAAGGGCGATGCTGATGGATATGAGAGGAAAGGGGCGATGCTGATGGATATGAGAGGAAAGGGCGATGCTGATGGATATGAGAGGAAAGGGAGATGCTGATGGATATGAGAGGAAAGGGCGATGCTGATGGATATGAGAGGAAAGGGCGATGCTGATGGATATGAGAGGAAAGGGCGATGCTGATGGATATGAGAGGAAAGGGCGATGCTGATGGATATGAGAGGAAAGGGCGATGCTGATGGATATGAGAGGAAAGGGCGATGCTGATGGATATGAGAGGAAAGGGCGATGCTGATGGATATGAGAGGAAAGGGCGATGCTGATGGATATGAGAGGAAAGGGCGATGCTGATGGATATGAGAGGAAAGGGCGATGCTGATGGATATGAGAGGAAAGGGCGATGCTGATGGATATGAGAGGAAAGGGCGATGCTGATGGATATGAGAGGAAAGGGCGATGCTGATGGATATGAGAGGAAAGGGCGATGCTGATGGATATGAGAGGAAAGGGCGATGCTGATGGATATGAGAGGAAAGGGAGATGCTGATGGATATGAGAGGCAAGGGCGATGCTGATGGATATGAGAGGAAAGGGAGATGCTGATGGATATGAGAGGAAAGGGCGATGCTGATGGATATGAGAGGAAAGGGCGATGCTGATGGATATGAGGGAAAGGGCGATGCTGATGGATATGAGAGGAAAGGGCGATGCTGATGGATATGAGAGGAAAGGGCGATGCTGATGGATATGAAGGAGAGGAAAGAGAGAGGCGATGCTGATGGATATGAGAGGAAAAGGGCGATGCTGATGGATATGAGAGGAAAGGGCGATGCTGATGGATATGAGAGGAAAGGGCGATGCTGATGGATATGAGAGGAAAGGGCGATGCTGATGGATATGAGAGGAAAGGGCGATGCTGATGGATATGAGAGGAAAGGGCGATGCTGATGGATATGAGAGGAAAGGGCGATGCTGATGGATATGAGAGGAAAGGGCGATGCTGATGGATATGAGAGGAAAGGGCGATGCTGATGGATATGAGAGGAAAGGGCGATGCTGATGGATATGAGAGGAAAGGGAGATGCTGATGGATATGAGAGGAAAGGGCGATGCTGATGGATATGAGAGGAAAGGGCGATGCTGATGGATATGAGAGGAAAGGGCGATGCTGATGGATATGAGAGGAAAGGGCGATGCTGATGGATATGAGAGGAAAGGGCGATGCTGATGGATATGAGAGGAAAGGGCGATGCTGATGGATATGAGAGGAAAGGGCGATGCTGATGGATATGAGAGGAAAGGGCGATGCTGATGGATATGAGAGGAAAGGGCGATGCTGATGGATATGAGAGGAAAGGGCGATGCTGATGGATATGAGAGGAAAGGGGGATGCTGATGGATATGAGAGGAAAGGGCGATGCTGATGGATATGAGAGGAAAGGGAGATGCTGATGGATATGAGAGGAAAGGGCGATGCTGATGGATATGAGAGGAAAGGGCGATGCTGATGGATATGAGAGGAAAGGGCGATGCTGATGGATATGAGAAGGAAAGGGAGGCGGATGGATATAAGGAAAGGGCGATGCTGATGGATATGAGAGGAAAGGGCGATGCTGATGGATATGAGAGGAAAGGGCGATGCTGATGGATATGAGAGGAAAGGGCGATGCTGATGGATATGAGAGGAAAGGGCGATGCTGATGGATATGAGAGGAAAGGGCGATGCTGATGGATATGAGAGGAAAGGGCGATGCTGAATGGATATGAGAGGAAAGGGCGATGCTGGATGGATATGAGAGGAAAGGGCGATGCTGATGGATATGAGAGGAAAGGGCGATGCTGATGGATATGAGAGGAAAGGGCGATGCTGATGGATATGAGAGGAAAGGGCGATGCTGATGGATATGAGAGGAAAGGGCGATGCTGATGGATATGAGAGGAAAGGGCGATGCTGATGGATATGAGAGGAAAGGCGATGCTGATGGATATGAGAGGAAAGGGCGATGCTGATGGATATGAGAGGAAAGGGAGATGCTGATGGATATGAGAGGAAAGGGCGATGCTGATGGATATGAGAGGAAAGGGAGATGCTGGATGGATATGAGAGGAAAGGGCGATGCTGATGGATATGAGAGGAAAGGGCGATGCTGATGGATATGAGAGGAAAGGGCGATGCTGATGGATATGAGAGGAAAGGGCGATGCTGATGGATATGAGAGGAAAGGGCGATGCTGATGGATATGAGAGGAAAGGGCGATGCTGATGGATATGAGAGGAAAGGGCGATGCTGATGGATATGAGAGGAAAGGGCGATGCTGATGGATATGAATGAGAGGAAAGGGCGATGCTGGATGGATATGAGAGGAAAGGGCGATGCTGATGGATATGAGAGGAAAGGGCGATGCTGATGGATATGAGAGGAAAGGGAGATGCTGATGGATATGAGAGGAAAGGGCGATGCTGATGGATATGAGAGGAAAGGGCGATGCTGATGGATATGAGAGGAAAGGGCGATGCTGATGGAATGGATGTGAGGTATGGAAAGGGCGATGCTGATGGATATGAGAGGAAAGGGCGATGCTGATGGATATGAGAGGAAAGGGCGATGCTGATGGATATGAGAGGAAAGGCGATGCTGATGGATATGAGAGGAAAGGGCGATGCTGATGGATATGAGAGGAAAGGGCGATGCTGATGGATATGAGAGGAAAGGGCGATGCTGATGGATATGAGAGGAAAGGGCGATGCTGATGGATATGAGAGGAAAAGGGCGATGCTGATGGATATGAGAGGAAAGGGCGATGCTGATGGATATGAGAGGAAAGGGCGATGCTGATGGATATGAGAGGAAAGGGCGATGCTGATGGATATGAGAGGAAAGGGCGATGCTGATGGATATGAGAGGAAAGGGCGATGCTGATGGATATGAGAGGAAAGGGCGATGCTGATGGATATGAGAGGAAAGGGAGATGCTGATGGATATGAGAGGAAAGGGCGATGCTGATGGATATGAGAGGAAAGGGAGATGCTGATGGATATGAGAGGAAAGGGCGATGCTGATGGATATGAGAGGAAAGGGCGATGCTGATGGATATGAGAGGAAAGGGCGATGCTGATGGATATGAGAGGAAAGGGCGATGCTGATGGATATGAGAGGAAAGGGCGATGCTGATGGATATGAGAGGAAAGAGAGATGCTGATGGATATGAGAAGGAAAGGCGATGCTGATGGATATGAGAGGAAAGGGCGATGCTGATGGATATGAGAGGAAAGGGCGATGCTGATGGATATGAGAGGAAAGGGCGATGCTGATGGATATGAGAGGAAAGGGCGATGCTGATGGATATGAGAGGAAAGGGCGATGCTGATGGATATGAGAGGAAAGGGCGATGCTGATGGATATGAGAGGAAAGGGCGATGCTGATGGATATGAGAGGAAAGGGCGATGCTGATGGATATGAGAGGAAAGGGCGATGCTGATGGATATGAGAGGAAAGGGCGATGCTGATGGATATGAGAGGAAAGGGCGATGCTGATGGATATGAGAGGAAAGGGAGATGCTGATGGATATGAGAGGAAAGGGCGATGCTGATGGATATGAGAGGAAAGGGCGATGCTGATGGATATGAGAGGAAAGGGCGATGCTGATGGATATGAGAGGAAAGGGCGATGCTGATGGATATGAGAGGAAAGGGCGATGCTGATGGATATGAGAGGAAAGGGCGATGCTGATGGATATGAGAGGAAAGGGCGATGCTGATGGATATGAGGGGAAAGGGCGATGCTGATGGATATGAGAGGAAAGGGCGATGCTGATGGATATGAGAGGAAAGGGGAGATGCTGATGGATATGAGAGGAAAGGGCGATGCTGATGGATATGAGAGGAAAGGGAGATGCTGATGGATATGAGAGGAAAGGGCGATGCTGATGGATATGAGAGGAAAGGGCGATGCTGATGGATATGAGAGGAAAGGGGATGCTGATGGATATGAGAGGAAAGGGAGATGCTGATGGATATGAGAGGAAAGGGCGATGCTGATGGAATATGAGAGGAAAAGGGCGATGCTGATGGATATGAGAGGAAAGGGCGGATGAGGGGCGATGCTGATGGATATGAGAGGAAAGGGCGATGCTGATGGATATGAGAGGAAAGGGCGATGCTGATGGATATGAGAGGAAAGGGCGATGCTGATGGATATGAGAGGAAAGGGCGATGCTGATGGATATGAGAGGAAAGGCGATGCTGATGGATATGAGAGGAAAGGGCGATTGCTGATGGATATGAGAGGAAAGGGCGATGCTGATGGATATGAGAGGAAAGGGCGATGCTGATGGATATGAGAGGAAAGGGCGATGCTGATGGATATGAGAGGAAAGGGCGATGCTGATGGATATGAGAGGAAAGGGCGATGCTGATGGATATTGGGAGGGGAGGGGAAGAGGGGGGCGATGCTGATGGATATGAGAGGAAAGGGAGATGCTGATGGATATGAGAGGAAAGGGCGATGCTGATGGGATATGAGAGGAAAGGGCGATGCTGATGGAATGAGAGGAAAGGGCGATGCTGATGGATATGAGAGGAAAGGGCGATGCTGATGGATATGAGAGGAAAGGGCGATGCTGATGGATATGAGAGGAAAGGGCGATGCTGATGGATATGAGAGGAAAGGGCGATGCTGATGGATATGAGAGGAAAGGGCGATGCTGATGGATATGAGAGGAAAGGGCGATGCTGATGGATATGAGAGGAAAGGGCGATGCTGATGGATATGAGAGGAAAGGGGCGATGCTGATGGATATGAGAGGAAAGGGCGATGCTGATGGATAGAGAGGAAAGGGCGAGCTGATGGATATGAGAGGAAAGGGCGATGCTGATGGATATGAGAGGAAAGGGCGATGCTGATGGATATGAGAGGAAAGGGCGATGCTGATGGATATGAGAGGAAAGGGCGATGCTGATGGATATGAGAGGAAAGGGCGATGCTGATGGATATGAGAGGAAAGGGCGATGCTGATGGATATGAGAGGAAAGGGCGATGCTGATGGATATGAGAGGAAAGGGCGATGCTGATGGATATGAGAGGAAAGGGCGATGCGATGGAATGAGAGAAAGGCGATGCTATGGATATGAGAGGAAAGGGCGATGCTGATGGATATGAGAGGAAAGGGCGATGCTGATGGATATGAGAGGAAAGGGCGATGCTGATGGATATGAGAGGAAAGGGCGATGCTGATGGATATGAGAGGAAAGGGCGATGCTGATGGATATGAGAGGAAAGGGCGATGCTGATGGATATGAGAGGAAAGGGCGATGCTGATGGATATGAGAGGAAAGGGCGATGCTGAATGGATATGAGAGGAAAGGGCGATGCTGATGGATATGAGAGGAAAGGGCGATGCTGATGGATATGAGAGGAAAGGGCGATGCTGATGGATATGAGAGGAAAGGGCGATGCTGATGGATATGAGAGGAAAGGGCGATGCTGATGGATATGAGAGGAAAGGGCGATGCTGATGGATATGAGAGGAAAGGGCGATGCTGATGGATATGAGAGGAAAGGGCGATGCTGATGGATATGAGAGGAAAGGGCGATGCTGATGGATATGAGAGGAAAGGGCGATGCTGATGGATATGAGAGGAAAGGGCGATGCTGATGGATATGAGAGGAAAGGGCGATGCTGATGGATATGGAGAGGAAAAGGGGACGATGCTGATGGATATGAGAGGAAGGGCGATGCTGATGGATATGAGAGGAAAAGGGCGATGCTGATGGACATGAGAGGAAAGGGCGATGCTGATGGATATGAGAAGGAAAGGGCGTGCTGATGGATATGAGAGGAAAGGGCGATGCTGATGGATATGAGAGGAAAGGGCGATGCTGATGGAATGAGAGGAAAGGGAGATGCTGATGGATATGAGAGGAAAGGGCGATGCTGATGGATATGAGAGGAAAGGGGATGCTGATGGATATGAGAGGAAAGGGCGATGCTGATGGATATGAGAGGAAAGGGCGATGCTGATGGATATGAGAGGAAAGGGCGATGCTGATGGATATGAGAGGAAAGGGCGATGCTGATGGATATGAGAGGAATATAGAGGGAAGCGATGCTGATGGATATGAGAGGAAAGGGGATGCTGATGGATATGAGAGAAAGGGCGATGCTGATGGATATGAGAGGAAAGGGAGATGCTGATGGATATGAGAGGAAAGGGCGATGCTGATGGATATGAGAGGAAAGGGCGATGCTGATGGATATGAGAGGAAAGGGCGATGCTGATGGATATGAGAGGAAAGGGAGATGCTGATGGATATGAGAGGAAAGGGCGATGCTGATGGATATGAGAGGAAAGGGCGATGCTGATGGATATGAGAGGAAAGGGAGATGCTGATGGATATGAGAGGAAAGGGCGATGCTGATGGATATGAGAGGAAAGGGCGATGCTGATGGATATGAGAGGAAAGGGCGATGCTGATGGATATGAGAGGAAAGGGCGATGCTGATGGATATGAGAGGAAAGGGCGATGCTGATGGATATGAGAGGAAAGGGCGATGCTGATGGATATGAGAGGAAAGGGGCGATGCTGATGGATATGAGAGGAAAGGGCGATGCTGATGGATATGAGAGGAAGGGCGATGCTGATGGATATGAGAGGAAAGGGCGATGCTGATGGATATGAGAGGAAAGGGCGATGCTGATGGATATGAGAGGAAGGGCGATGCTGATGGATATGAGAGAGGAAAAGGGCGATGCTGATGGATATGAGAGGAAAGGGAGATGCTGGATGGATATGAGAGGAAAGGGGATGCTGATGGATATGAGAGGAAAGGGAGATGCTGATGGATATGAGAGGAAAGGGCGATGCTGATGGATATGAGAGGAAAGGGCGATGCTGATGGATATGAGGGGAAAGGGCGATGCTGATGGATATGAGAGGAAAGGGCGATGCTGATGGATATGAGAGGAAAGGGCGATGCTGATGGACATGAGAGGAAAGGGCGATGCTGATGGATATGAGAGGAAAGGGCGATGCTGATGGATATGAGAGGAAAGGGCGATGCTGATGGATATGAGAGGAAAGGGCGATGCTGATGGATATGAGAGGAAAGGGCGATGCTGATGGATATGAGAGGAAAGAGAGATGCTGATGGATATGAGAGGAAAGGGAGATGCTGATGGATATGAGAGGAAAGGGCGATGCTGATGGATATGAGAGGAAAGGGAGATGCTGATGGATATGAGAGGAAAGGGAGATGCTGATGGATATGAGAGGAAAGGCGATGCTGATGGATATGAGAGGAAAGGGCGATGCTGATGGATATGAGAGGAAAGAGAGATGCTGATGGATATGAGAGGAAAGGGCGATGCTGATGGATATGAGAGGAAAGGGCGATGCTGATGGATATGAGAGGAAAGGGCGATGCTGATGGATATGAGAGGAAAGGGCGATGCTGATGGATATGAGAGGAAAGGGCGATGCTGATGGATATGAGAGGAAAGGGAGATGCTGATGGATATGAGAGGAAAGGGCGATGCTGATGGATATGAGAGGACAGGGAGATGCTGATGGATATGAGAGGAAAGGGCGATGCTGATGGATATGAGAGGAAAGGGCGATGCTGATGGATATGAGAGGAAAGGGCGATGCTGATGGATATGAGAGGAAAGGGAGATGCTGATGGATATGAGAGGAAAGGGCGATGCTGATGGATATGAGAGGAAAGGGCGATGCTGATGGATATGAGAGGAAAGGGCGATGCTGATGGATATGAGAGGAAAGGGCGATGCTGATGGATATGAGAGGAAAGGGCGATGCTGATGGATATGAGAGGAAAGGGCGATGCTGATGGATATGAGAGGAAAGGGCGATGCTGATGGATATGAGAGGAAAGGGCGATGCTGATGGATATGAGAGGAAAGGGCGATGCTGATGGATATGAGAGGAAAGGGCGATGCTGATGGATATGAGAGGAAAGGGCGATGCTGATGGATATGAGAGGAAAGGGCGATGCTGATGGATATGAGAGGAAAGGGCGATGCTGATGGATATGAGAGGAAAGGGCGATGCTGATGGATATGAGAGGAAAGGGCGATGCTGATGGATATGAGAGGGAAAGGGCGATGCTGATGGATATGAGAGGAAAGGGCGATGCTGATGGATATGAGAGGAAGGGCGATGCTGATGGATATGAGAGGAAAGGGAGATGCTGATGGATATGAGAGGAAAGGGCGATGCTGATGGATATGAGAGGAAAGGGCGATGCTGATGGATATGAGAGGAAAGGGCGATGCTGATGGATATGAGAGGAAAGGGCGATGCTGATGGATATGAGAGGAAAGGGCGATGCTGATGGATATGAGAGGAAAGGGCGATGCTGATGGATATGAGAGGAAAGGGCGATGCTGATGGATATGAGAGGAAAGGGCGATGCTGATGGATATGAGAGGAAAGGGCGATGCTGATGGATATGAGAGGAAAGGGCGATGCTGATGGATATGAGAGGAAAGGGCGGGGGGGAGGAAAGGGCGATGCTGATGGATATGAGAGGAAAGGGCGATGCTGATGGATATGAGAGGAAAGGGCGATGCTGATGGATATGAGAGGAAAGGGCGATGCTGATGGATATGAGAGGAAAGGGCGATGCTGATGGATATGAGAGGAAAGGGCGATGCTGATGGATATGAGAGGAAAGGGCGATGCTGATGGATATGAGAGGAAAGGGCGATGCTGATGGATATGAGAGGAAAGGGCGATGCTGATGGATATGAGAGGAAAGGGCGATGCTGATGGATATGAGAGGAAAGGGCGATGCTGATGGATATGAGAGGAAAGGGCGATGCTGATGGATATGAGAGGAAAGGGCGATGCTGATGGATATGAGAGGAAAGGGCGATGCTGATGGATATGAGAGGAAAGGGAGATGCTGATGGATATGAGAGGAAAGGGCGATGCTGATGGATATGAGAGGAAAGGGCGATGCTGATGGATATGAGAGGAAAGGGCGATGCTGATGGATATGAGAGGAAAGGGCGATGCTGATGGATATGAGAGGAAAGGGCGATGCTGATGGATATGAGAGGAAAGGGCGATGCTGATGGATATGAGAGGAAAGGGGATGCTGATGGATATGAGAGGAAAGGGCGATGCTGATGGATATGAGAGGAAAGGGCGATGCTGATGGATATGAGAGGAAAGGGCGATGCTGATGGATATGAGAGGAAAGGGCGATGCTGATGGATATGAGAGGAAAGGGCGATGCTGATGGATATGAGAGGAAAGGGCGATGCTGATGGATATGAGAGGAAAGGGCGATGCTGATGGATATGAGAGGAAAGGGCGATGCTGATGGATATGAGAGGAAAGGGCGATGCTGATGGATATGAGAGGAAAGGGCGATGCTGATGGATATGAGAGGAAAGGGCGATGCTGATGGATATGAGAGGAAAGGGCGATGCTGATGGATATGAGAGGAAAGGGCGATGCTGATGGATATGAGAGGAAAGGGCGATGCTGATGGATATGAGAGGAAAGGGCGATGCTGATGGATATGAGAGGAAAGGGCGATGCTGATGGATATGAGAGGAAAGGGCGATGCTGATGGATATGAGAGGAAAGGGCGATGCTGATGGATATGAGAGGAAAGGGCGATGCTGATGGATATGAGAGGAAAGGGCGATGCTGATGGATATGAGAGGAAAGGGCGATGCTGATGGATATGAGAGGAAAGGGCGATGCTGATGGATATGAGAGGAAAGGGCGATGCTGATGGATATGAGAGGAAAGGGAGATGCTGATGGATATGAGAGGAAAGGGCGATGCTGATGGATATGAGAGGAAAGGGCGATGCTGATGGATATGAGAGGAAAGGGCGATGCTGATGGATATGAGAGGAAAGGGCGATGCTGATGGATATGAGAGGGAAAGGGCGATGCTGATGGATATGAGAGGAAAGGGCGATGCTGATGGATATGGAGGAAGGGCGATGCTGATGGAATGAGAGGAAAGGGCGATGCTGATGGATATGAGAGGAAAGGGAGGAGGAATGAGAGGAAAGGGCGATGCTGATGGATATGAGAGGAAAGGGCGATGCTGATGGATATGAGAGGAAAGGGCGATGCTGATGGATATGAGAGGAAAGGGCGATGCTGATGGATATGAGAGGAAAGGGCGATGCTGATGGATATGAGAGGAAAGGGCGATGCTGATGGATATGAGAGGAAAGGGCGATGCTGATGGATATGAGAGGAAAGGGCGATGCTGATGGATATGAGAGGAAAGGGCGATGCTGATGGATATGAGAGGAAAGGGCGATGCTGATGGATATGAGAGGAAAGGGCGATGCTGATGGATATGAGAGGAAAGGGCGATGCTGATGGATATGAGAGGAAAGGGCGATGCTGATGGATATGAGAGGAAAGGGGCGATGCTGATGGATATGAGAGGAAAGGGCGATGCTGATGGATATGAGGGGAAAGGGCGATGCTGATGGATATGAGAGGAAAGGGCGATGCTGATGGATATGAGAGGAAAGGGCGATGCTGATGGATATGAGAGGAAAGCGAGATGCTGATGGATATGAGAGGAAAGGGCGATGCTGATGGGATATGAGAGGAAAGGGCGATGCTGATGGATATGAGAGGAAAGGGCGATGCTGATGGATATGAGAGGAAAGGGCGATGCTGATGGATATGAGAGGAAAGGGCGATGCTGATGGATATGAGAGGAAAGGGCGATGCTGATGGATATGAGAGGAAAGGGCGATGCTGATGGATATGAGAGGAAAGGGCGATGCTGATGGATATGAGAGGAAAGGGCGATGCTGATGGATATGAGAGGAAAGGGCGATGCTGATGGATATGAGAGGAAAGGGCGATGCTGATGGATATGAGAGGAAAGGGCGATGCTGATGGATATGAGAGGAAAGGGCGATGCTGATGGATATGAGAGGAAAGGGCGATGCTGATGGATATGAGAGGAAAGGGCGATGCTGATGGATATGAGAGGAAAGGGCGATGCTGATGGATATGAGAGGAAAGGGCGATGCTGATGGATATGAGAGGAAAGGGCGATGCTGATGGATATGAGAGGAAAGGGCGATGCTGATGGATATGAGAGGAAAGGGCGATGCTGATGGATATGAGAGGGAAAGGGCGATGCTGATGGATATGAGAGGAAAGGGCGATGCTGATGGATATGAGAGGAAAGGGAGATGCTGATGGATATGAGAGGAAAGGGCGATGCTGATGGATATGAGAGGAAAGGGCGATGCTGATGGATATGAGAGGAAAGGGCGATGCTGATGGATATGAGAGGAAAGGGCGATGCTGATGGATATGAGAGGAAAGGGCGATGCTGATGGATATGAGAGGAAAGGGAGATGCTGATGGATATGAGAGGAAAGGGCGATGCTGATGGATATGAGAGGAAAGGGCGATGCTGATGGATATGAGAGGAAAGGGCGATGCTGATGGATATGAGAGGAAAGGGCGATGCTGATGGATATGAGAGGAAAGGGCGATGCTGATGGATATGAGAGGAAAGGGCGATGCTGATGGATATGAGAGGAAAGGGCGATGCTGATGGATATGAGAGGAAAGGGCGATGCTGATGGATATGAGAGGAAAGGGCGATGCTGATGGATATGAGAGGAAAGGGCGATGCTGATGGATATGAGAGGAAAGGGCGATGCTGATGGATATGAGAGGAAAGGGCGATGCTGATGGATATGAGAGGAAAGGGCGATGCTGATGGATATGAGAGGAAAGGGCGATGCTGATGGACATGAGAGGAAAGGGCGATGCTGATGGATATGAGAGGAAAGCGCGATGCTGATGGATATGAGAGGAAAGGGCGATGCTGATGGATATGAGAGGAAAGGGCGATGCTGATGGATATGAGAGGAAAGGGCGATGCTGATGGATATGAGAGGAAAGAGAGATGCTGATGGATATGAGAGGAAAGGGCGATGCTGATGGATATGAGAGGAAAGGGAGATGCTGATGGATATGAGAGGAAAGAGAGATGCTGATGGATATGAGAGGAAAGGGCGATGCTGATGGATATGAGAGGAAAGGGCGATGCTGATGGATATGAGAGGAAAGGGCGATGCTGATGGATATGAGAGGAAAGGGAGATACTGATGGATATGAGAGGAAAGGGAGATGCTGATGGATATGAGAGGAAAGGGCGATGCTGATGGATATGAGAGGAAAGGGCGATGCTGATGGATATGAGAGGAAAGGGCGATGCTGATGGATATGAGAGGAAAGGGCGATGCTGATGGATATGAGAGGAAAGAGAGATGCTGATGGATATGAGAGGAAAGGGCGATGCTGATGGATATGAGAGGAAAGGGCGATGCTGATGGATATGAGAGGAAAGGGCGATGCTGATGGATATGAGAGGAAAGGGCGATGCTGATGGATATGAGAGGAAAGGGAGATGCTGATGGATATGAGAGGAAAGGGAGATGCTGATGGATATGAGAGGAAAGGGCGATGCTGATGGATATGAGAGGAAAGGGCGATGCTGATGGATATGAGAGGAAAGGGCGATGCTGATGGATATGAGAGGAAAGGGCGATGCTGATGGATATGAGAGGAAAGGGCGATGCTGATGGATATGAGAGGAAAGGGAGATGCTGATGGATATGAGAGGAAAGGGAGATGCTGATGGATATGAGAGGAAAGGGCGATGCTGATGGATATGAGAGGAAAGGGCGATGCTGATGGATATGAGAGGAAAGGGAGATGCTGATGGATATGAGAGGAAAGAGAGATGCTGATGGATATGAGAGGAAAGGGCGATGCTGATGGATATGAGAGGAAAGGGCGATGCTGATGGATATGAGAGGAAAGGGCGATGCTGATGGATATGAGAGGAAAGGGCGATGCTGATGGATATGAGAGGAAAGGGAGATGCTGATGGATATGAGAGGAAAGGGAGATGCTGATGGATATGAGAGGAAAGGGCGATGCTGATGGATATGAGAGGAAAGGGCGATGCTGATGGATATGAGAGGAAAGGGCGATGCTGATGGATATGAGAGGAAAGGGCGATGCTGATGGATATGAGAGGAAAGGGCGATGCTGATGGATATGAGAGGGTGCGCCATGAGAAGGAGGGGAGAGAGACTGACCACGTCGTAGAAGGACACGAAGTGCCGCCCCAGCTTGATGGCGAACAGCTCTGGTGGTAACTCGCTGGAGCACTGCTTCGCCAACACGTACACCTGCGCGAACACAGGAAATCGCGAGCAGGGGGCAGTTTCCGTCAGCAGCTCCTTGCGGCCGTCGTCGTGGCACCTTGCGCGCTCGCGTTCCCTCTTCTCTTCCCCTCTTCCTCCCCCCTCCTTCCCCTCACAGTGTTCTTCATCGTGTCCGTCGCGACGACAGTCGAGCAGTCCGCGCTGAGGAACGACGCGTCGGCCTTGGAAGTGAGCGCGATGTCGACGCTCCACTCCACCATCGCGTGGACGCCGCCTCGCCGCCACACGCGCCCCAGCCGCACGCGCGACTTGCCGTGCTGGTGGCTCGTCAGCGCCGCCCCGCCCTCGCTCGCCGCGGATGCCGCTGCGGCAGCATGCCGGTACGACGCCATGGGGGAACTGGGTGGTTCGCGCCGCAGAGTCCGAATCTGAGTCGCCGGAGGTACAGGGACACCGCGAGGTGTGGACTGGGTATGGGGGCTGTGCGCCGCTTGAGCTGATTTATGCGCAAATCCAGGTGGCTCGCAGCAGTCTTCAGGGCGTGTTTAACGCGTACGTTTTAGGCTTTGAGCAGCTCGTGTCCACGCGGCATGTGGCACCACGTGGCACTAAAATTGCGAGAATTGCTCCAGTTACACGCTACACGGTGACTTCGCCCAGATAATAAAACAAAAGACACCCAATTCCCAACCGAAGCCGGTAATTTCCGCCCACAGCGTATTGGTTGTGAGACAGGGGTGCGAAGACTAGTCAGCAAGAGTACACACAAGACAGGAGCAAACCAAGGCGGCACTACTAGTCCGGCCACTAGAAGAGAAGCCACAAGGCCAGTCTGAAAGGCATATATAAAGAGGAGTACACAATCAAGGGCCTAGCAAGTGAGAATCTACAGGAACTAGACCAAGCTGCAAACAGTGCCGCGTATGATCTTTAGGCGCAAGCGCCTTAGTAAAGATATCAGCTGTGTTGGCACCGGAGGCCAAGTGTACTACGCGAGCCTGGCAACGCTGCTGTAGCTCGCCCAGGAGGAAGTACCGCAACTGAATGTGCTTCGCTCTACCCTCAAGTCGAGGCTCTTGACACAGGAGGATCATGACCATGTTGTCAGCGTATAGAACCGGGGCAGAGCTAGGCCGCTCACCTAAGTCAGTGAGGAAGAAGGTCAGCCAGCAGAGCTCCTGTGCCGCCATGGCACCGGCGTAAATCTCAGCCTCACTGCTAGACTGGGTAACAGAGGAGGAGCGAGTGGACCTCCACGAGATGGCACCTGAACCAAGGCTAAAGCAGTAGCCCTGAGAGGACCTGATGGTCTCAGTGTCGTCTGCCCACGAAGCGTCTGTGTGCCCTGTAAGGACCACTGGCCTGCATCCTCCTAGCGCTAACCCCATGCTCGATGTACTTGCTAGATAACGCAAAACCCTCTTAGCGGCCGACTAGTGCTGTGGTCGGTGTCTGCCTGTGGCCACAAAGCGAGCTAGCATGCTGAGAGGGTATGCGGGATCTGGACGAGTGCAAGTCATCAGGTAGATGAGACAACCCACCAGATCTGTGTAAGGACCACTGGGCTCCACTGACTCTGCACGAACTGGAGCACAGAGCATGTAGTCTACTAGCAAAGGTGTGGGCTGTGCGGAGGAGAACTGAAGACCGAACCTCTGAAGGACCTAGCGCACCAACTGTGACAGTATGAGAGTGATGGTGCGCGCTGCTCGGTCCCTGGAGATCTGCAGGCCAAGGTAGCGGCGCAACTCTCCTAGGTCAGTGCAGGTGTGTCTCCACAGCCGCTCGGCCTTCAGGGAGGCCAGTGCGTTTCTGTCTGCAATAGCAAAGACCAGGTCGTCTACGTAGATAAGGATGTAGAACGGATTCTGGCCCGCACGAATGAAGAGCAAGGGGTCTGCAGAGGAAGGAAAGAACTGCAGGTTAGCTAGCATAGTACGCAGCGTGTCGTGCCACCCACGGGGCGCCTGTCGCACATCGTAGACCGGGCGCCGGAGGAGCCACTTGGTCCCAAGAGGGAACATACCGGTGACGCCCTAAGGGCGGCGCAGGTAGACCTGCTCGTGTATGCTGCCCTGCAGGAAAGCAGTGGAGAAGTCGAGGGACTGTAACTCGTAGTCACGTTGTGCTGCTACGTGTAGCAGTGCCCGAACAGTACTCATCTTCGATGTCGGGGCGAAGGTCTGAAAAAAGTCCACCCCCTCGCGCTGACTGAAGCCTCTAGCCACGTAGCACGCCTTGAACACATGCGGCACTCCAGGAGGGCGCTTCACCTTGAAGAGCCACCGGCCATCGACTACGTTCACCCTAGGTGGGGGACCAGGTCGTCAACGTACATTCTGGTGGATCTCCAAGATGCCATCTCCTACTCCATGGCAGCTATCCAATGAGAGGCTCAGGGTCCCAAGGTCGCCTCAGCGTAAGTGCAAGGGGTCGGGATGTCAAAGGCGTCTGGGTCACCCTCAGGGACTAGCAGCATGGAACAGAGATGGGGAGCAGTCTGCGACAAGAAAGCAAGCTTGTACTGCCTGTCCTCTGGGACGTCACTGCCAAGGGCAGGCGCACCCCCGACGAACGGAGGACAGACAGGGTCAAAGACCAGAGCGGTGGCGTAGTCAAGGCGGCGGGTAGAGGCGAAGTCAGCGACAACAGCGACGATAGCATTAAGACTCGAGACAGGAACAGACGGGTCGGTAACGAGGGAGGCAAGGACCCGATGAATAAGAGGACGAGCAGCACGAAGGTAGTCAGACATAGGGGGAGGCGCGACAGCAAGCGACGACGAAGAGACACAAGAGGGGAACTTGGGGGAAGACGAGCCGGAGACGAGTCCTGCGGAGGGAACACAGGGCCGTAGATAGGAAGAGGAGGAGGGGCCGCGGGAGGTGCAGGCGAGCGGTCAGGGGAGGGAACGTCGAGTAGGCAAAGGGCGGACACCAAAGGCGACTCCAGCTGCTGCTGCTCGACGCCGACACCTGGACCGCCAGCTTCACCACGGCTACCACTGGAACACTCCATGCTAGCACCCCATGAACGAGCACCTCCAGAGCGAGAACTCTCTCCAGCACCGGCGCCACCCCGAGGCCCGCCAAGACAAGCCACGATGACAGGAACCCCACGACTAGCACCCTCCTCAACGCCAGTACCCTCAGAGTCCACAGATGGCTGCTACTGCTGCAGCGGTGGTGGCTGCTGCTGCGACAGCAGCGACGACGGCTGCGGCTGCTGCTGCAGCGGCGACTGCGGCGGCTACTACGAAGGTGGAGGAGGAGACACCCGGGGAGAGGCAGGCGGTGAAAAATGCGCCGCGGGGCCACCAGAGTCAGCCGACTCCTCGACCGGGACAACAGACGGGAGGGGAGTGACGTGAGACACACTAGATGGAGCAGGACGGGAAGGGAGGTGACCAAGGGCCACAGGGGTAGTGGGAACTAGAAACAGGGGAGGGGAAACCGGGAGACCTCAGTGGGGAAAGCGGTGGTAAAAGAAGACAGACTCGTTGAAAGTAGCTTTAGGGGAGTGAAAGAAGGGGTGACATGGCGGGTGGTACAAGTGTCAGTCAGACGAGTCAAGGGGGAAACCGAGGAAGACACAGGGGACAGTGGGGGCAGTGAGCTTGTCCGTGCCAGAGGCAGGAACGTGAGTGAGGCAACCCCAGACATGGAACGCAGACGCGTCACCAGGGAACCCGGTCGAAAGAAGGGTCGGCGAAACCTCCGGCCGCTGGGACAAAAATGTTTTGCGGACCAGAGGCGAACTCGCCGCCACGGTCTGAGTGGAGACACAGCACAAGGAGACCGCGATGGAGGCACGCAGCTACGACCCACGGGATAAGAACGTCAGGCACGTCGGCCTTCTACTCCAGGGGAAACACCATGGTGTAGCGGGTGAAGTCGTCGACGAGCACAAGAAAGTAGCGCTCGCGACGCGGCCTAGGGACGGGGGCTGGGCCCCAGACGTCCAAGTGCAGGGTCTGGAGGGATGCAGTGGTGAGCGAAGAGAGGAGTGAGGAGCACGGCGCAGCCGGCCCTCGACACAGGGCGTGCACGGCGGCGCAGGCAAGGGAGGGAGGGCTGGAAGCAACACAGGGAGACCTAGGACGAGACAGTGCTGAGACATGTAACGCAGACACGGGAGTGTGGGGTGACCTAGGCGGTGGTGCCACAGAAGCGACGGGTGAGTGAGCGACGGACATGAGCAAGCCGCAGCAACCTGGGAAGACGCAAGACCCGGGGAGGACGCGCCCACCGGGGCGGAAGCAGTGTCCAGCGTAAATAGGCCAGACACCGAGTCCCGAGGGAACGTCGCTAGGGGGGCACCTGAGGCGGCCTCGGTACTGACATCGTACTGCTCATGATCAGGGAACGTAGTGGTGATGCCGAGGTCCTGAAGACAGCCGACACCAACTAAGTTCTTGGGGAACGAAGGGATGTGCAGGCTGTAAGGGAACCCAAGGGGACCGCTGGACAGGGAACGGTAGTGTTGCTCCGAGCAACGACAGGACTAGAGGAGGGGTCAGCAATTGCGTCAGCTGCAGGCGCGGCAAGTGGCGTGAGTGTGGCATGGTCGCGGAAGAAGCAGGCAGATGCACTGGAGTCAAGTGTGAAGGACAGCGAAGCAGTAGTGGCAGCCGAGGGAGGAGCGAGTGTAGAGCCTAGGCTAGACAAAGCAAACGGTCCTACGCCTGACGCAGTAGGGGAGTCTGGATGACACAGAGGTGCTATGCCTAAGCTAGAGAACACAGGGTAATATGATCCGGACACACTAGAAGTGTCAGCATACAGAGAATGCATGGCAGAATTAATATGATCCATGTCTAGTCCAATATAGGCACATTGTCGCGCAGCAGACTGGGCCAGTCAGGGAGGTCCGGGGCCGGGCCGAAGCGGCGACGGAAGAGGTCGTCGAGGCGGCGGAAGCAGCAGGCGGTTGGGTGCGGGCGGCAGCATACCGTGCCACGGAGGGGCCATGTCTGGAGCTGAAACTGGCAGCTCACAGCACAGAAGCCACCGGTAGACGCCGAGTTGCGAGGGCCGCCACCGCGGCCACCACCTTAAGGGGCTCCTGGCCACCCTGGCGGGAGGCAGGCCCACGGCTGCTGCTGCTGCTGTTGCTGCGGCGGCTGTGACTACTGCTGCTGCGTCTACTGCTACTCCTAGACACCAGCTCCAACCTCCTCGTCAGCCATCACCACCATCAGCAGCGCCACCAACACGCCCTCCCTTGGGGCCGCGGCGGCCCCGACGCTGTCACTTCTGCAGGAAAGCCACGGTTGCAGTCTCAGTGGCAATGGCAGCTATAGCAACCACGGTGGAGACGTTAGTGTACGTGCACTGGGAGGGAGCACAGCCTTGAAAGATAGGGACTGCCGCAACACCGCTCGACTGAGCGATAGTGCGCTGGCGAGTCTCTATCTTAGACAGAGCAGTGAGAAAGGTGGTCAGGGTGAAAACACCGAGGTGCTGACTAAGGAAGTGGTCACGAGCAGTGGCTATGCGGCCAGGCAAGCGCATGGCAATAAGGTACAGGGTAGCACAAAACGGTGAAGGCAGTGAGCTGGGCGGTAGTGCTAACAGCGTGTTAGCTAGTCTCTAGTGCACAGAGGTGAGTGGCGAGGTCAGCGACAATGGGGAAAGTAGAAAGATCGAGGAATAGCATGGGGAGGATCAAGCAGCTAGCAGAGGCGGAAGCAGGGTTGGAGTAGCGCACAACTACTACATCTAGGAAGTCATTGGCGTTCGCGACAGCAGTAAAGCGTGGACGCTCAGACAGGGGAAGCACATGATTAATGGCGAATTGCGCTACAGCATCGCGAGAATCCTGGACAGCGCGAGCGAGCGCAGCAGCAGCAAAAGCCTCACTCTCAGCAGTGATGGGGTCAGCAGGGAGGGGATCAGGCGCAAAGGGGCGGGGAAGGAAGCCATCAACATGCATAGCCAGGGAGTGCCCATCCTAGCGCTGAGCTGTCAGGTGCTGGCGAAGATCGACAAGCCAAGCGACGAAGTCGATCGCGTGCCCCTTCGTGTCCAGGCAAAGTACGGCATCTGCCATCGTATAACCTCAGCGGCACAGGTCCATGGCAGCACAGCGTCACGGCGGCATAGCGTTACAGCGGCACAACGACACGGGGACACGGCGACACAGCGGCACAGCAGCGTGGCGGCAGGGCTCACCGGCGAGAAAACCGGGAGGGAGGCCAAGGAGGGCCTGAGGGGCCGGCACGGCGGGTTAAGGGGCCGGCGCGGGCCGGCAGTACGTGAGGGGCCGGCTAGGCGCGAGGGGGCGGCGGGCGCTAAGGGGCTGGCACGGCGGGCTAGGGGCTGGCGAGGTACGCGAGGGGCCAGCACGGGCGCGCGAGGGGCCGGCGGGCGCTAAGGGGCTGGCACGACGGGCTAGGGGCCGGCGGGATGCTAGGGGCTGGAGGTACGCTAAAGGGGGTGGGTGGGTGAGGAGGGGGGAAGGCGGCGGAACGGTAGGCTAGGGCGAGGGGCGAAAGTGGGCGGACAGACCTAAATTACTATGATACCATGTTAGAATACGAGAATGAATAGAAACAAGGGTAAACAAGGGAGACATAGGGTTGGAGCTGTACCCTCTATGAACACACACATGTCTAGCCTATAACTTCTACATAAAAATACATGTATGTAACCTTGTGCCTTCATTGCAATAGCGACCTTGTATTCTCACGTTATTATTCATTGACACTTCCTATATCATAACACAGTGCGTGATAGCCATAGGTGACTTTATCAGACTATTTATTTTGATTAGTATGAAATCTCAGACCGGTGTAATGTGCAAACCTGATTTTCCAGATAACCCATTTTCCCAGTCCTGATTGATTTAGAGTAAGTTTTTGGGGATCCTGAACAATTCAGACCTGACGCTAAGGCAGTACTGAGTTTCCAGAGTGCAACACGTACGGACCCTGAAACCGACATCCCTGGGGTCCACAGGTTCCCCTGAAATTTCGCCCGCTATCTGTGCTTCCCGCCCGCGTCACGTTTAGAATCCACACTCAGCAGGAAATCCCGCCAAGTCCAACGTGTACTCTGCCCACAGTGGGCACTTTCCCACGCAGCGCGGCATAATGCTGCCATGCCAAACCTCTAAGGACCGCAGATTCTGCTCTGACGCTCTATGTGCGTGCGTGAAACTCAGGCCCCAAACCCTATCTGCCATCCTTCCATAGGTTTGGTAACTACCCGATTGGCTGCAAATGCAGCCAATACGTCGATGGCTGCATGGTGTTGGGTTGTGCAAGGACACGCCCGAAGACCGCGTAGCGCCTTTCAAGAAAGGTGCGACACGGGTTTGATGTCTCCCTTCTTCTCCCATCATTCCTTACTCATCTGTCTGAAACGCACTGCTTCATGTTTTATAGGAGTCCTTTCATCTCCTCATACTCTGTCTCACACGCGTAGCTATAGTCGCATCGTTTAATTTCCCCCCGTTGTTTCACCTCTCGCCATGCTTGACACGTGTGGCGCAGACGATACTCCCACTGATGGTGATGAGCTGTATAGTCGGAAGGAGCCTGCCGTAGCGCCGAGGAGAGGCTTAGATTTCTTGCGGCCCGTTGCCGCACCTGTTCCTCCCCCATCGGTCGCCCCAACCGCAGTCGACGAACCATCGCGCGTCGAGCCACCGTTGCCATGTAGTCTTGCCTCCGTTCCCTACGTTCTCCAACCAGCTGTAGCATCTTCTAGCAGAGGGCTTGTAAAAGCTCCTGTCGACTGCGCCACCGCATCAACCGTTCCGTACAGCGTTCCGTGCGCGTCTACTGTGTCTTCGGTGAAGAAACAGCGCACGACAAAGTACATGCAACAGCGGATTAACCTTGGTGGCCAGATTCGCCCCCCTTCACCACCGCACTCACCTCCCCCTATCACCCGCCCTGATGAACCACCGCCACCGAAGTTAAGTTCAAAGGAGATAACAGAGCAGAAGTACCTGATCGCTGAAGCTAAGTACAAGAATGATTGGCTTTGCTACTTCCCGTGGCTGATACTTACCCGTACTAAGGATGGGTACCCTGCCCTTAAGTGCAGTGTTTGCCGAGCTTTTGGGAAGAAGACGACGAAGTACTCGAGCCCAGGCAAAGGCGGGCTAGATCTCCAGACCTAGACGATGCGCATCCACGAACACTCTACGGTCCATGAAGACGCGGTTCGCCGACAGTTGGATATACAACACGACATCGACGACAAGCAGCAGAAGATAACGAGATTTGTCACCGAAGATGTCGAGGGTTGTCGTGTCATCCGTCTCTTGCGGTGCATCGAATTTCTTTGCAAGAGCGATGCTCCTATCGCCATGTTTCCACGGCTGCTCCATTTCATGGCAGAGCAAGACACGCCGGACATTCCTCTACAGTCGTACGGAGTGTATCTGACCAGGTGAGGTTACGATGTTATCGCTCAGCGTCTATTGAATTTCTGTTGTTTTCCATATGTTGACGTCAGATAATGAAACGTATTCTAACGAGTGACTGTCCGTCATCATGCCTCTGCAGGTACGGGTTCCAGCAGATGGTCAACTGTCTATCAACACATCTGCTGGCAACTCAGATGGAGCACATCAAGAGCTCACCCTACCTTGGAAAAACATGTGATGAGAGCACCGACTGCACGCGAGGGAAGCACCTGATTGTCTACATCATCTTCATGTGTCTGCGTCGAGTCGTTACGGAATTCCTCGCTTTGCTAACTGTGGACAAGTGCGATGCAGCTTCTCTGATGTCCATTCTCCTACTGCACCTGGAGTCGTCTAGCATCGATCTTCAATGCATCGTCGGCATCAGCACTGAGGGAGCGTCAGTGATGCTTGGTCGTGACAACGGCCTTGTCGCGTGCCTGCGTAACATCATCCCGCATCTCGTTTCCTCCCACTGAATCGCCCATAGGTTTGTGGTACTATTGTGCACAGCTTCGTTCTCGGGATTTGTGTCCGTGCGCTAAGCAACATCCTTGTGTATACCTGCACGAAAGCCCTGGCTGTGAAGGATGCTGCCGCCTCATGTCCAGACCTCGACATGGTTGATAAGGTTACTCGCACCCTTGCGAACCTTCTCGGTCGGTCGACTGTCTGGAGCGGATGCTTCAAGTACCTCCCACGCGCGATTCACAGCACGAACTTGGAGGTGCAAGGCATCCATCAAGTTCGATAGCTGTCTAGGGGTGAGGCCATCCGACGCCTGTGTAAGGTATTGGGTGCTGCGATTGTGCTGCTGTATGAGTATGAGCATCCCCTGTATGAAGTTGTGACCTCGTATAAGTTTCATTTATGCCTCTTCTACTTGGCCGACATGCTCGCAGTCATGAACGACCTCAACCTCAAGTTCCAGAAACGTGAGGTGAGCTGTTCAAGGCTGCGATGGTGGTGTTCTCCTTCTCTATTTGTACTAATGTCTCCTATAGTTCTCTGTCACCGTATGTCCCCCACCGCAAACCGCAGGTCGACGGGACCGAGGTGTCAACGGACATCGACGAGACACTGGGGGATCTGCGGCACTGTTATGTCGAGTGTGGGGAGGTTTTCGGTGCCGGCGCCAAAAACACTTGGCTGTTGGCGTTCCTAACAGTGTACGGGCACTTGGGGTCGAAGCGTGCAAAGGTGCGCGGCATCGACAAGTACAAGTACGGGAGCAGCTACTCGGAGTGCGCCCTGCTGTGCCAGAAACACGCAAAGGAGACCATGTGCGACGTACAACATCGTATGCACGATCTGCGGAAGATGTCGCCGACGAAGCTGTGGGTGGTGGCGAAGTGGCCGAGACAGCGTGCGCAACGGGATAAGAAAACCAGAGAGTATCTGCTCGGCTGCAGTGGCATCTTCGACCACAGGCTACCCGGATTCGACCTGAAGGCTGCGGAGATGGAGTTGGCGACGTGGGCGCCGATCATGCAGAACCATCACGAGGCGGAGGGCTTCCATCAGGGCCTGGCAAACTACCGAACGAAGATAGACTCGAGCAAGTAAGTCCATTGTTCTCGTGTTTACGCTTCACTGCCTTCCGCTCTACTTGTGTTTGCTGAGCTATGCTGCCTTCCACTCCAGTTGTGATTCTGAGCTTTGCTCCCTTTGTTGATCATCTTGTAAACCCTGTACGTAATCCGCCTAAAAAACGTCGCAATCCCTTTTGTGCCTTTCGTGCGCCAATGTTTTCATCCCGTGACAGGCGCTGGCCGAATCTGATGCGGCTGTGGCAGGCTTGCGCCGTGCTGCCTCTGTCAACAGTCGAGTGCGAGAGGGGCTTCTCTAGGCAGAACGTTATTAAGTCTTGGGTCCGTGGCACCCTTTGCAACGCGCGCCTGTCCGAGCTCATGGCCATCTCGCTTTTGCAGTATGATATCGATTGGAGTAAAGCCCTCACGACCTGGCGTCTGAAGCTAAGACGCCCTGCACAAACTGTTGTCTTCGCATCTGCGGAACGCAAGCACAAGGGGAAGGAGCTGGAAGTTGAGGGGGAGGCGGCCGGGACGACTGGGGAAGAAAGGGGGGAAGGGGAGGTGCAAGAGTATGAGGGGGAGGGGTGGGTTGAGGGGGACGGGGGTGGTGATGATGCGGAGGATGATGCTCCAAGGATGGTCGACAATGCATTCCTGTCTGACGACGAGGGAGCTGATGATGCTATTGCCGTAGATGCGCCAGAATTCTAAGTGGCTCTTAGTGAGTGGTTCCTTGTTTTTTTTGTAGTAGTAGAAGTAGTTTAGGCTCATGCCAAGAGTAGCACAATGTTTGTTTACATGAGGTTAGTTAAGAACATGAGACTCTGATTGTAATTTATGGACCATGAGAAAAATAGACTAGTTACTTTGTGGACTCAGTCATTTCAGAGTGCCAAAATTTTGGCTGAAGGCCCTTCAGAGTTTTTTTTTTTTTTTTTTTTTTTGGGTTGCGGAGCAACCTATTACGATCGATCAGACGAGATTTTTTTTCAAGTTTTATCAAGTTTTATGAAAATAGGAAATTAATTTAAGCAAAGTGAAGGGGAGTAATGGCAATATATTATGGATGGCTCATCTAAACTTACATAGCTTCATTAGCATAAAATTAGCTTGGCAAATAACTGAAACATGTGCGATATCACTATTATAATATAATACTCGAAACGAAACAATGATGGAAAAGATTTCATGTTTTCCATCATTTCGCGATATGTGGAAGGGACCAATTGAGACGTGTAATATAGTGTAATGTAGTAATTACACTATGGTACTGGAAAATATAACAAAATGATGGAAAAAAAAGAACAAAAATGTAAATGTTTTCCATCAATTCGCGTAACATATTTTTGTCGGCGACAAAAATAGGCAATCACTTCCCCAGCTAAGTGGGGGAAGTTGAAAGCTTAATGGACAGGTCACATTTTATTTTTTTTAGGCAATGCACTTTGCGATTGCAAGAAAATAGATTGCACTTATCATCTCCAGTTCAAGTGACTGCATTGAAGGTGGAAAGTCAAAGAACCTTACTCGAGACGATCGGTACAATCTTTTTTATTGCATACAGAAAATGCATTACCCGTGTATCAAGCAAGCAGTAGCAGAATTGAGAAGGGCAGCAATGCAAAGCAAATGGCAACGACACAACACTTCGACCCCAAAATACATCACGAGAAAGAAAGGCGACAAGTAGAAGCGATTGAAACATGTTATGTGATGTGGCAATTTACTGTAGATAAAAAGCACAGTTGGAAACCAGAGATCCGTTCTAACGGCATTCCTGAAGCACCAACACATGTGGCAAAAAAAAGAGATAACATGAAAAGAACACAAGTTTATTTGAGAAGATAATGCATGGTAGAACTCGGGAAATGGAAATGAGGATTGAAGAAATGAACGTCTCATGCGATAAGAGGTAAAAAATGGGACGAGAGAGGTAGAGAGGGAGAGAAAGAGAGAGAGAGAGAGAGAGAGAGAGAGAGAGAGAGAGAGAGAGAGAGAGAGAGAGAGAGAGAGAGAGAGAGAGAGAGGGCAGAGGAAGATAGTGAGAGAGAGAGAGAGAGAGAGAGAGAGAGAGAGAGAGAGAGAGAGAGAGAGAGAGAGAGAGAGACAGAGAGAGAGAGAGAGAGAGAGAAAGAGAGACAGAGAGAGGGTTAGAGAGGGAGATAGTGGAAGAGAAAGAGAGGGGGAGAGAGGTAGAGAGAAGGGGGGGGCAGAGAGAGTGAGAGGGGCAGGGAGAGAGAGGGAGGTAAAGGACAAGAGGGAGAGAGGTAAGGCGAGAGAGGGAGAGAGAAAGGTGGCAGAGAGAGAACGGTAGAGAGAGAGAGATAGGGTTAGAGTGAGAGAGGGAGAGAGAGAGAGAGAGAGAGAGAGAGAGAGAGAGAGAGAGAGAGAGAGAGAGAGAGAAATGGGTGAGTGAGAGAATGAGAGAATGAGAGAGTGGATGAACGGGAGAACAAGACAAAGAGAAAATCCGAGAATCAGAGAATGATAGAATGTGTGAGTGGGAGAATGAGAGCAGGCGAATGGGAGAATGAGAGAGTGGGTGAGTGGGAGAACAAGAGAGTGGGTGAATGGGAGAATGAGTGAACGACGACATTAGAGAATGAATGAATAAGAGAAAGAGTGAGTGTGTGAAAAGGGAAATGAGGAATGAAGAATGGAAGGAGGGGATGGAAGGCATGGAAGACAAGGGAGGCGTGGGAAGAGATGGACGGGGCGCACGCGCGCAATGTGCTAGCGCAGAACGCGCCCGCACACTAGGCAGCAGCGCGCAATGTGCCACCGCGCCTCGCTATGCGCCGGCGCGCATGGCGCCAACGCGCAACGGACGGCAGCCCCTTGAAATTTTTTTTTTTTTACTGCACCATACGACCTAGTATGGTGCAGCAAAAAAATATATTTCAAGGTGCAATGAATAGAAGCGTTACACATAGCAAGCAGTCAGGGAGATGATTAACATACCTGGGAGAGGTAAGGAGGCACGTTAGGAACCGTTGCTGGCGAGAAACATGGGAGCAGTAGGAGACAAGGGTTCAAGCTGGCGAGAAAAATGAGGATGAAACACCAAGCAATCTGGCCCTCGTCGCAAAGTTTTAAAACTGGAACTAATAATCACTGCTTAATACTAAGTCTGATTAGGACAATGGTCAGTGGCATTAGTTTATAGGGACAGTCGGGATTCGAATCCTGGGTTATGCCATGTCATGATTGTTTTGCTAGCCTAACCAAATCGAAAGGCGTATTCCTGTTTCCCGGTACTATGCGGCGTAACTGTTTGAAACGCGTTTGAGTACAGTGCAGTTGGATTTCTCGCATGTCTGATCCCGGGATCAGGTTCTAGGATTACGCCCTAAAGACCCAGATAAACTTTCACAACAAGTTATGTACAGTGTTTAGAAATCTGACGTATGGAAACAAAATCACAAAGTGCACTATATTTGTATGTTTCCAAGTGCAAAACGTAAGACAACATTTCATTAAATGTGTGTACGCATGATGTTGGAATGGAACGTACACGATATAATGTCCATAAAAAGTCAAATTGAGAAATGATAGCTCCGCAACCCTAAGACGATTTTAGCGACCCTTGTTTTTTTTTTCATAGGAGGTTGGCTCAGAGTATCAAACTGAGAGAAATGAATGAGTTGGGTAGAGGGAGTGTACAGATAGATATACCTAAGTATTGTACCCTCTAGGAGGTGACCCTATACAGTCTATGCAAACATAACAATTACACATGTTTGACACACCCCCTAGACTGCATAGGGGAATGTCCTAAACAAGCAGCTCAGGGCGGCACTACTAGTCCAACCTCTGAGACAAGGGCCTAAGAGACCAGTCAGAAGGAGTACAGACAAGGTGAGAACAAGACCAGGGCGGCACTACTAGTCCAGCCACTGGGAGAGGACACAAGTCCAGTCTGAGTATAAATATAAAAGACAGTACAAAGTCAAGGTCCTAGCAAGTGAGAGGCTACAGGAACTAGTCCAAGCTGTACACAGTGCCGCTGATGATCTTTAGGCGCAAGCGCCTTCGTAAAGATATCAGCTGTGTTGGCACCTGAGGCCAAGTGTACTACGCGAGCCTGACGTCGCTGCTGTAGCTCACGCAGGAGGAAGTACCGCAGCTGAATGTGCTTCGCTCTGCCCTCGAGTCGAGGCTCCTGACACAGGAGGATCATGGCCCTGTTGTCAGCGAATAGGACCGGGGCAGAGCTAGGCCGCTCACCTAAGTCAGTGAGCAAGAAGGTCAGCCAGCGGAGCTCCTGTGCCGCCATGGCACCAGCGTAGATCTCAGCCTCACAGCTGGACTGAGCAACAGACGAGGAGCGGGTAGCTCTCCACGAGACGGCACCTGAGCCAAGGCTGAAGCAGCAGCCCTGGGTAGACCTGAGTGTCTCGGCGTCGTCTGCCCACGAAGCGTCTGTGTGTCCAGTAAGGACCACTGGCCTGCGTCCTCCTAGCACTAACCCTATGCCTGATGCACTAGCAAGATAACGCAGAACCCTCTTAGCGGCAGACCAGTGCTGAGGTCGGTGTCTGCCTGTGGCCACAAAGCGAGCCAGGATGCTGAGAGGGTATGCGAGATCTGGGCAAGTGCAAGTCATCAGGTACATGAGGCAACCCACCAGCTCTGCGTAGGGGCCGCTGGGCTCTACCAACTCCTCAGACACTGGAGCGGAGAGTCTGTGGTCTACAGGCAGAGGGGTGGGCTGTGCAGAGGAGAACTGAAGGCTGAACCTCTGAAGGACCTGGCGCACCAAGTGTGACTGAGTCAGGGTGATGGTGCGCGACGCTCTGTCCCTGGAGATCTGCAAGCCAAGGTAACGGCGCAGTTCTCCAAGGTCAGTGCACGTGTGTCTCTTTAGCAGCTCTGCCTTCACGGAGGCCAGTGCGTCCCTGTCTGCAGTGGCAAAGACCAGGTCGTCGACGTAAACAAGAATGTAGAACGGAGTCTGGCCAGCACGAACGAAGAGTGAGGAGTCTGCGGAAGACGGAAAGAACTGCAGGTCAGCAAGCGTAGCACGGAGAGTGTCGTGCCACTCCCGGGGAGCCTGGCGCAGGCCGTAGATGGGGCGCCGCAGGAGCCACTGGGTCCCAGGAGGGAAGGTGCCAGTAAAGCCCTGAGGGCGACGCAAGTAGACCTGCTCGTGTAGGCTGCCCTGAAGGAAGGCAGTGGAGAAGTCGAGGGAGTGAAGCTCGTAGTCACGGTGAGCAGCTAGGTGTAACAGAACCCGAAGAGTAGTCATCTTCGAAGTCGGAGCGAAGGTCTGGAAGAAGTCCACCCCCTCACGCTGACTGAAGCCTCTAGCCACATAGCGCGCCTTGAACACAGGCGGCTCTCCAGGAGGGCGCTTCACCTTGAAGAGCCAGCGGCCATCGACTACGTTCACCCCAGGTGGGGGAACTGCGTCGACGAAGGTGCCGGTGGATCTCCAACATGCCATCTCCTGCTCCATGGCAGCTATCCACTGCGAGGCCCAGGGTCCCGAAGTCGCCTCAGCGTAAGTGCGAGGGGTCGGGATGTCGAAAGCGTCTGGGTCACCCTCAGGGACTAGCAGCATGGAACAGAGATGGGGAGCAGCCTCGGACAGGAAAGCAAGCTTGAACTGGCGGTCCTCCAGGACGTCACTGCCAAGGGCAAGAGCACCCCCGACAGACGGAGGACAGGCAGGGTCAGAGACCAGAGCTGTGGCGTAGTCAAGGCGGCGGGTAGAGGCGAAGTCAGCTACCGCAGCGACAAGAGCGTCAAGGCACGAGACCGGAACAGACAGGTCGGTAACGAGAGAAGCAAGGACCCGAGGAACAAGAGGACGAGCGGCACGAAGGTAGTCAGACAGCGGGGGGGGTGCAACAACAAGGGAGGACAGAGGAGGCGACGGCAGAAGGGGAGGATGAGACGCATGGGAACGAAGCAACATAGGGTGGGAGTGCAAGACAGGCGAGGCAGGACGAGCACGGGAGGGACGGTAAGACCAGACGTGCGACGGAGGAGTCGGGTCAGGAGACAGGGGAGGGGATACAGGAGGGGAACGAGGGGGGAGACGGGCCGGGGACGAGTCCGGCGGAGGGAAAACAGGGCCGTAGACGGGAAGAGGAGGAACAGACGCAGGGTCGGGGGACGGAAGGCCGAGCAGGCGAAGGGCTGACACCGGCGGGGACTGCTGCTGCGGCGGCACAACAGCGACACCTGGACCGCAAGCTGCTCCTCGGCTACCACCGTCACACTCCACACCAACACCCCCAGAGGGATCACCCCCAGGGCGACCGGGACGAGCACCCCCAGAATCAGCGAACGGGTGCTGCGACGGCGGCGGCGGCGGCGGCAGCGGCAGTGACAACGGCGGCTGCAGCGGCGGCAGAGGCGGTGGAGGAGGGGACGCCAGGGGAGGGGCGGCCGGCGAGGACTGAACAGGAGGGCCACCAGAGTCAGAAGACTCCTCAACCGGGTCCACCGACGGAAGGGGGGTGACGTGGGACACACCAGTTGGGGCGGGACGGGGAGGAGGAGGAGGAGGGGCAGGAACTACCGGGGAAGGAGTGACCAGGAACAGGGGGGGGGTAACCGGGGGACCACGGTGGGGGAAGCGACGGTAGTAGGAGACGGACTCGTCAAAGGTGACGTCACGAGAGTGAAAGAAGCGGTGAGACGGGGGGTGGTAAAAGTGCCAGTCGGACGCGTCAAGGGGAAAACCGAGGAAGACGCAGGGAAGGGTGCGGGCAGTGAGCTTGTCCGTGCCGGAGGCACGGACGTGAGCAAGGCAGCCCCAGACGTGGAACGCAGACGCGTCACCAGGAGACCCAGTCCAAAGACGGGTCGGCAAAACCTGCGGCTGCTGAGGGTGCGGCCACAAGTTAAGCTGGTGAGAAGCGTAGCACACATCGAACGGCCACAGAAAATGGGGTGCACTGGCATGGATCATGGAGGTGCGAGCCACCTCCATGACCAAACCGATGCGTCGCTCAGCGACCCCATTCTGCTGTGGGGAGTCCGGTAGGGTGAACGACTGGGTGATGCCCTCCGCACGACAAAAGCGACCAAGGACACCTGAGGCAAACTCGCCACCAAGGTCTGAGTGAAGACGCAGGACAGGGAGACCGCGGTGGACATGCGCAGAGACAAGCTAGGGGATGAGAGCGCCAGGCACGTCGGCCTTGCGCTCGAGGGGAAAGACTGTGGTGTAACGAGTGAAGTCGTCGACAAGCACAAGGAAGTAGCGCTCTCGACGCGACCCAGGGACGGGGGCGGGGCCCCAGACGTCCAGGTCCAGGGTCTGCAGCGGCGCGGCGGTAGGGGGAAACGAGGAGGAGTGAGGGGCACGGCGAAGCCGACCCTCGACACAAGGCGTGCAAGGTGGGGCTGGGGAGGAGGGAAACGCGGGGAGGGAACCTGGGAGACCAAGGACAAGACCGTGCTGGGACATGTGACGCAGACGAGGGAGGGCAGGGTGACCTAGGCGGTGGTGCCAAAGGAGGGTCGGGTGAGTGAGGGACCGACAGGAGCAGGCAGCAGCAACCTGGGTGAGCGCTCCGGCCGGGGGGGTCACGGTGTCCAGAGTGAACAGGCCGGACACTGGGTCCCGGGGGAACGTGGACAGGGGGGCACCAGTGGCGGCCTCGGTACAGACAGCATACCGCTCGTGACCAGGGAACGTAGTGGTGACGCCAAGGTCCTGGAGGCAGCCAACACCAACTAGGTTCCTGGAGAACGAGGGGATATGCAGACCTGTGAGAGTGCCCGAAGGAACCGCCGGACAGGGAAGGTTGGTGGAACTGCGGGCGACTACCGGACCGCCGGAGGGGTCAGCAATAGAAATGGCAGCAGGAACAGGAAGCGGCGTCAGGGTGGTGAAGTCGCGGAAGAAACACCGGGAAGTGCCAGAGTCCAAGGTGAAGGAAAGCGAAGCAGAGGCGTCTGGCAACGAACCGACGGCGGAAGCACCAAGACTACACAAAGCAGGGGATCCTACACCTGACGCAGCAGGGGAGGCTAAGCTAGGCACACCTACACTAGCCGACAGTGAGTAATAAGCGGGAAGCACACTAGAGTCATCAGCATACATCACATGCAAAGCAGAACAATGGCATCCATGTCCATGTCAAAAATCTGAATCTTATGACTAAGCAAACTGTGCCAGTCCGGGAGGTCGGGCGACGGGCCGAAGCGCTGACGAAACAGGTCGTCCAAGCGACGAAAACAGCAGGGAGTGGAGTGACCGATCTTACCGCAAACGAAGCCGCGGCGAGGACCGGTCTGGATCTGGTACTGACAACGCCCGCCTCCAGGGCCACCACTCGGCACACCACCACGCGCCCGGCCACCGCTAGCGCCGGGCCACCCGGGCGGGAGGACACTCGTCTGCCGTGTCTGCGACGGTTGCTGCGGCTGCTGCGAAGGCTGCGACTGCGGCGGCTGCTGCGGCTGCTGCAACTGCAGAGGCGGCGGCTCAGCTAGACTGGGCAGGGTCCCCTCGTCCGCTCCAGCACCAGACGACCCGACCCCACCACCACCCCCTCCCGCACCCCCGCCTCCTCCGCCGCGCCCAACCTTGGGGTGGCGGCCCTTCCCCGAACGAAACTGCGCTGCAGCAGCAGTCTCAGCCACAGCGGCAGAGCCGTCGGAGAAGGTACACTGAGCGGGGGCACAACCCTGAAAGATAGGGACCGGCACGGCACCGCTCGCCTGGGCGATGGAGCGGTGACGGGTCTCAATCACAGTCAGGGTGTCTACAAAGTCAGTGAGGGTGAGGTCTGCGGGGTGAATGCTAAGGAAGCGGTCGCGGGCGACAGCAAGGCGGTCAAGAGGCGGGTGGCAAGCAGGTAAAGGGTAGAGGTAATGGGCGGCTGGTGGGCTCTAAGCTGTGCGTCAGTGCAGGCAGCACGCAATGTCTCATCTATCGAGCGCAGGTGGGCAGCGAGGTCAGAGACAGTGGGGAAAGATGCAAGGTCGGGAAAGAGCAGCGGGAGGATCAAGCAACCCACCGAGGCAGCCGGAGGGGTCGAATAGCGCTTGATGACAGCATCTAAGTATGCCTGAGCAATAGTGAGGGACCTAAAGCAAGGGCGCTCGGACGGGGGAAGGGCGTTGCTAATGGCAAGCTGGGCGACAGCATCGCGAGAGAGCCAGACAGGGCGTGCACGGGCAGTGGCAGCAGTAGACTCGCGCTCAGTGGGTGTGGAGTCAGCGGGCAGAATAGCAGGGGGGTCTGGGCAGGGGAGCGTACCGTCAAGGTGTGCGGAAAGCGGTTCACCATCCTGCCGCTGGCCAGTGAGTTGGCGGCGGAGGTCGGCAAGCCACGCCTCGAACTCCCGAGGCTGGCCTTCAGCGTCGAAGCGAAGCTCCGCCGCCATCAGAGGCAGTGCAGGACGGGACAGTACGGTGCAGTGAAGTGCAGTGCAAAGCAGGGCAGTGCAGGGCGGTGCAGTGCGGGGCAGGGCAGTGCAGTGCGGTGCGGGGCGGTGCAGGGCGATGCAGTGCGGTGCAGGGCAGTGCAGTGCGGAGCAGGGCGGTGCAGGGAGGGGGGGGGGGGGGGAACCGTACCAGTGAGGATGAAGGGGCCGGGGCAGGGATGAGCGCAGGGGCCGGGCCGGTGCAGCGGGGCCCGGCAGACGCTGCGGGGCCGGGCAGGGCGCAACGGGGCCGGGCGGGTGCGACGGGGCCGGGCCGGTGCAACGGGGCTGGGCGAGTGCGACGGGGCCGGGCGGGCGCGACGGGGCCGGGCAGGTGCGACAGGGCCGGGCGAGGGCGACGGGGCCGGGCGGGCGCGACGGGGCCGGGCTGGGGCGACGGGGCCGGGCGGATGCGACGGGGCCGGGCAGGGTGCGACGGGGCCGGGCGGGTTCGACGGGGCCGGCCGGGTGCGACAGGGCCGGGCGGCTGCGACGGGGCCGGGCAGGGTGCGACGGGGCCGGGCGGGTGCGACGGGGCCGGGCAGGTGCGACGGGGCCGGGCAGGGGGCGATGGGGCCGGGCAGGGCGCGACAGGGCCTGAAGGCTTGACGCGGCCCAGGAGGGGCGCTACGAGGCCTAGGAGGGGCGTTACGGGGCCCAGGAGGGGCACTACAGGGCCCAGGAGGGGCCCAGGAGGGGCGCTACGGGGCCCAGGAGGGGCGCGACGGGGCCCAGGAGGGGCGCTACGGGGCCCAGGAGGGACACTACGGGGCGAGGGGCGCAACAAGGCCCGGGAGGGTCGCGACGGGGCTAGGGGGTCGCGACGGGGCCCAGGGGGTCGCGACGGGGCCCAGGGGGTCGCGACCGGGACTAGGGGGTCGCGACGGGGCCCAGGAGGGGCGCGGCAGGGCTAGGGGCACGACGGGGCCCAGTGGGTCGCGACGGGGCTAGGGGGGGGGGAGGCACGGCGGGGCCTAGCTAGGGGACGAGCGGAAGCGGTAGGTGGGGGGATCCTAACCTACGCGTGATACCATATCAAACTGAGAGAAATGAATGAGTTGGGTAGAGGGAGTGTACAGATAGATATACCTAAGTATTGTACCCTCTAGGAGGTGACCCTATACAGTCTATGCAAACATAACAATTACACATGTTTGACAGAGAGTGCCTTTTTTTGAAACGTCAGCACTGGTGATAGCGCATCAAAGGAGACTCAATTTTAGCCAATTGGTGAGGCACACAGACTTGCGAACTGTGCACTTGTGTGCCTCGTTACGAGCAGCTGTTCACCTCTTCAAGTGGTTTATGTAAGGCTCAAGGAATTCTCACACTGAGTACATGTATGTTTTGAGTCGTTCAACCATTGGAATTTGACGTACCACTATCGAGGATGGGAGTACAGTACCAAACTGGGCCTTTGTTGCGAACAATCAACCCTTACCTCCCACAAGCACCCTCACCGGGCTGTAGCTTACACTGGAAGTCAGGGTACTTACACTGCTTTGTCAAGGAAAACAGGTTGAAATTTTAACCTAGCCCAGCTTTTGATGCATTCAGAATATCGATATCCGTCCATAGACAGAGATGCCAGAATTATCCCACAGCCAATTTCCGAGTATGGGATAGACCCGCCCTGTAACATGTAATGTTAACGTTCGCGCCCCTAGTAATTTTTTTCCCCCGTGTCATTGCTAGGATTGGCAATTCCGAGCTTGACGAAACTCTTGCCTGCAAAAAACAGTCAAACGTTTTAGGGCTACCCAGCCTGGACGAGTTGGATCCCGGGCAAACTCAGAAACTGCAGGGTGACCCCTAGGATATCGAGAGGTCTGCCTGTAGGTCGGTGCTAGGCTTGGTTGGTGGTCTTGCCAAGAGCGTACACCTGATGCCTTTTCGGGAATTACTTTTATTTTAGACGGGTGCTTTTGTGTCGGACACAATCAACTCTCCTCACAGCTGGGCTTGTACATAGAACCAGGGTTACCACCTTGGCAGCGATGCTGTAAAAATGGGTGGTCTGCGCTGTTGTTTGTGTGAATATCCGTAACAGCCTGCACTTCGGCAGCAAATTCTGGGAGGCATTTCTTTGACCTCTGTGCACGTTTCTCGGAGGAGGAATCTTCACCTGAGATTGCGCCTGATTCTGAGGCCTGTACACCTCGGGCCGTTGCCCATAGAACCTGTCCAGTGGGACTCGGATGGATGGGCAGTTGGTTGAGCATCCTGTGTAGTCTAGTCTCCCTTCGAGCGACTCGCTTCCATATTCCTGCTCCTCGAATTGCCTCGTCCGTCCTGCTGATCAATCTTTATTCCAGAGGTCTGCGCCTCGATATAGTAAATTGTGCAGAGTCTTGCTGTTTGGTAGAATTAATAATAGCTAGGGTCTGCACTTCCATAATGCCGACATAGTAGTCACGCTTCGAGCGGCTCGTTTATCGCGTACGAAGTAGCCAGAATCCCACTCCACTCTCGCCAGCCGCCAGCACTGCAGATCACCGCCATGGGTCGCCACGACCCCTCTCGCCTGTTGACGCTCCGCCACCTGCTCCTCGCGCTCGCCCTGCTCTCGCTGCTGCTCGCGCTGCTGCCGCCGTCGCGCGCACAGCAGCCGGGCGTGTCGACGAAGATGGCGCGGGAGATCGCTCGGGCCAAGAGGCAGCTCAAGAAGATGCGCCTGTTTGGGCCCATCACCGACGTCATCGACCTCATACGTACGGCTTCTAGTGGTCAGATGTTGCGCTCAGTGGGTACAAAGCAGTAAGACAGGTCTGGAACTGCGGGATTGGGTGTTGACGGCGATGGCGCGGAAGATTCAGGGCGCGGAGAGGCAGCTCAGGAAGATGCGCGTCTTCGGCCCGACAGCGGACGTTACTGACCTCGTACGCGCGGATTCAGCGGCTGGTTTCGGGTTTGCCTCTTTCCATCCCGAAAACGATGGAAGACACGCAGTTAGGGTTCGGATGTGGCAGTTAGGGTTCGCAAGTGGGAATGCGGTCGGCGGTGGGAGCATTCAGGCCGCAGTGAACGCCTTCGGGGAGCTCATGGCCTGGCCGTTTCGGTTCCTCATTGCTCAGCAGATCTCCACTTCCGCCCTTCCCCCGTCGCTCAGTGAGCCGTCGCCATTGACGAATCCGCTCCTGCTGTTCCGCTGCACGGCGCACATCTGCTCTCCTGCTCCAAGAAATTGAGTGTGGCCGCGTCGAAGGCCCTCGCTCTCGCCATTTAATCCAACCACTCCCTTCGCGCTCTCCCTCCCCCCCACCCCCCTCCCCCCCCCCTCTCCCGCCCCCCTCTTCCCCACTTTCCCCCCGAGTTCGCCTCCTTCCCTCCCCCCCTCCCCCCCCTTCCCGCCCCCACCTCATCCACCGCTCGGTTCGGCCCGTTATGCCGCCTTCCCCCCACCCACCCACCCCCCCGCCTCCATCCTCTCGCAGTGACGTCACTCATCCCGCTGAACGATGTCACCATTCTCCTCCCCCTACACGCGCGCCATCCGCTTCTTCATGGCGGCCTTCTCCTCGCAGACCCAGCAGCAGGTCATCGCCTACCCCGTGTCCCTGTGTGCTTGACCTCTGCCGCCCGCATCCACCCACTCACTTCGACCTCTTCCCCCTCCCCCATCCCCCTCTCCCCCTTTTCCTTCCAACCCCTATCTCCTCCCCTCTCCCCCCCTTGTCTCTCTCCCCTCTCACAGTGACGTCACTCATCCCGCTCAATGACGTCACCATCCTGCTGCCAGTGCACGCACGCACCATCCGCTTCTTCATGGGCGCCTTCTCGTCGCAGAAGCAGCAGCAGCTGATAGCTTATCACATCCTGGAGGGTCGCTACGACTACCGCCGCCTGCGCTACCTGCCCAAGGGGCGCAAGCTCAACACGCTGGAGGGCACGCAGATAGTCAAGCGCGGCCGCAAGGGCGGGCTGCTGGTGGCGCTCAAGGGTAAGGGCGGCGCGCCGGTGCCCATTGTCATGCCGAACCTGTTCAACGGGTCGCAGTTCACCATCCATGCCGTGTCCGAGATGGTGGTGCCACATGACATCTACTAGGGCGCCTGGGGAGCTGCTTTATGAGTCAGCCAAGGCAGCACAGGGTTCGGTATGGTTCGGCCACAGTGCACCATCCATGCGGTGGCGGAGATGGTGGGGCCGTGAGACGTACTGATGGTGCAGTCATAGTCAACGTAGGAAGCAGAGGGCTGACTCTCATCGCTCGCGCTGCACCATCCCTGCGGTCGCTCGCACGGGTCCGACTGGAATCGTCTGATGCTGGGGTGGAGGAGGGGCGTCGAGGCTGGTTGGGTATGGAACCCAACGGTGAGACAGGGGTTTGGGGGTGTGTAGGGCTGGCAGCGCCGGTGGCACCGGCATGGTCTTGCTGGTGGTGCAGGGCAGGCGTGGGACAGTGGCAGCTCAGCACGTGGCTGCAGTCGTTGGGGAGAGCAGCTGGGTTGGGGGAGAATGGCTGAAGTGGAGGGATGCGGTTGGAGCAGTGGGAGAGGGGGCCGGTCTGGAAGGACAGTCACGCAGACTGCTCATACGGCATGCCTGCATCGCCGCTCCTTGGGTTCCTGCATTGACCTCCGCCTAGCACACTGGGCAATCAACTGACTAACATAAGCCACAAATGGGGATTGGCTGGGAATGGCGAACAGCGAGATAAGGACTGTACATTTGAGAAAGACAGGTAGCTGTGACGAGGTGAGATTTGGCACAACGGAGTTGGATGGGATGGGAGTGAGCAGAATAGACAGGGAAGAAGGGCCAGCGGGTAGTGCATGCATTGGCTTGAAGGGGAGCAATGGATGTCGAAGAGGGAGAAAAGGGTACAAGCAACAGATGGACTGATGGTGGTCACAATTCATGCAAGTACCGGTAAATGTTTTTTTTGCATAAGTTTGTGTGAATGTGATTGGTTTTGTTTATTCATATTCTGATTCTATTACCGTAATCCCCCGCATATAACACCCGCCGGAATAGTCACTCCATCGGTGGTTAATACAGGGGGGGAGCTTATGATCAGGGCTCCTGCTAGGTTTTAGGGCAATCTGAAAATCAGACGGGTACTTAGAGCTTCGTCTGACTGTCAGACGGATTTTTTTTGCCTGTCTTACGATTCAGACGAAATGCAAGCACGTGTCTGAGAATTCAGACTGTTTATGTGCGCTGGACTGTTTTGCTGCCGCGCTCGGGGTAGAATTGAATGCGCGTGCTGCGGTGCACATGGGACCAGGTGGCAGGCAGTGGCCCAATGGGCATGTGTGTTAAAGTGAGAACTGAATAATTGAATAGAGGGAGAGAACAAGGGTATATACCTAAGAGAATGTGTCAGAAACCCAGTCACTAACCACTGGGTTAAAAGGGCTTGTTGAATAGCGGGTAAGTGCGCCCATAGCCCCCCAGGCTCTGCACCTGTGGCCCTTCCCCGAGGATCTCAAGGGCAACCCCAGCGGGTCACTCAACAAAATGTACCCTCCAAGAGGTGACCCTACACAGTCTATACAAATATGAGTTATACATATATTTGACACACCCCCTAGACTGCATAGGGGCAAATCCTGAACAAGCAGCTCAGGGCGGCACTACTAGTCCAGCCACTGAGACAAGGGTCTAAAGACCAGTCAAAAGGAGTACAGGCAAGACAAGAACAAGACCAGGGAGGCACTACTAGTCCAGCCACTGGGAAAGGACACAAGTCCAGTCTGAGTACATATATAGATATGTATAGGACAGTACAAAGTCAAGGTCCTAGCAAGTGAGAGGCTACAGGAACTAGACCGAGCTGTACACAGTGCCGCTGATGATCTTTAGGCGCAAGCGCCTTCGTAAAGATATCAGCTGTGTTGGCACCAGAGGCCAAGTGAACTACGCGGGCCTGGCGACGCTGCTGTAGCTCGCGCAGGAGGAAGTACCGCAGCTAAATGTGCTTCGCTCTGCCCTCAAATCGAGGCTCCTGACACAGGAGTATCATGGCCCTGTTGTCAGCGTACAGGACCGGGGCAGAGCTAGGCCGCTCACCTAAATCTGTGTGCAAGAAGGTCAGCCAGCGGAGCTCCTGTGCCGCCATGGTACCAGCGTAGATCTCAGCCTCACAGCTCGATTGAGCAACAGACGACGAACGAGTGGATCTCTAAGAGATAGCACCCGAACCAAGGCTAAAACAGTAGCCCTGCGACGACCTGAGCGTCTCAAAGTCGTCTGCCCAAGAAGCGTCTGTGTGCCCAGTGAGGACCACTGGCCTGCGTCCTCCTAGCACTAACCCCATGCCTGATGTACTTGCTAGATATCGCAAAACCCTCTTAGCTGCCGACCAGTGCTGTGGTCGGTGTCTGCCAGTGGCCACAAAGCGAGCCAGGATGCTGAGAGAGTATGCGAGATCTGGGCGAGTGCAGGTCATCAAGTACATGAGGCAACCCACCAGCTCTGCGTAGGGGCCGCTGGGCTCTACTGACTCCTCAGGAACAGGAGCGGAAAGCCCGTGGTCTACAGGTAGAGGTGTGGGCTGTGCCGAGGAGAACTGAAGACCAAACCTCTGAAGGACCTGACGCACCAAGTGTGACTGGGTCAGAGTGATGGTGCGTGCTGCTCTGTCCCTAGAGATCTGAAGGCCAAGATAGCGACGCAGCTCTCCAAGATCAGTGCAGGTGTGTCTCTTCAGCAGCTCAGTCTTCACAGAGGCCAGTGCGTCCCTGTCAGGAGTAGCGAAGACGAGGTCATCTACGTAGACAAGGATGTAGAACGGAGTCTGGCCGGCACGCACAAACAGTGAAGGGTCAGCAGAGGACGGAAAGAACTGCAGGTCTGCTAACGCGGCACGTAGCGTGTCGTGCCACTCGCGGGGAGCCTGACGCAGGCCGTAGACCGGGCGCCTGAGAAGCCACCGGGTCCCAGGAGGGAAGGTACCAGTGAAGCCCTGTGGTCGGCGCAGGTAGACCTGCTCGTGTAGGCTGCTCTGAAGAAAGGCAGTAGAGAAGTCGAGGGAGTGAAGCTCGTAGTCACGCTGTGCTGCTACGTGTAGCAGCGCCCGAAGAGTGGTCATCTTCGGGGTCGGGGCGAAGGTCTGGAAGAAGTCAACCCCCTCGCGTTGACTGAAACCTCTGGCCACGTAGCGCGCCTTGAAGACAGGCGGCTCTCCAGGGGGGCGTTTCACCTTGAAGAGCCACCGACCATCGACTACGTTCACCCCAGGCGGGGGAACTGCGTCGACGTAAGTGCCGGTGGACCTCCAAGATGCCATCTCCTGCTCCATGGCAGCTATCCACTGAGAGGCCCAAGGTCCCGAGGTGGCCTCAGCGTAGGTGCGAGGGGTCGGGATGTCGAAGGCGTCTGGGTCACCCTCAGGGACTAAAAGCATGGAGCAGAGATGGGGAGCAGCCTCGGACAGGAAAGCAAGCTCGTACTGCCTGTCCTCTAGGACGTCACTGCCAAGGGCAGGAGCACCCCCGACGGACGGAGGACGGGCATGGTCAGAGACCAGAGCGGTAGCGTAGTCAAGGCGACGTGTAGAGGCGAAGTCAGCGACAGCAGCGACAAGCGCGTCAAGGCGCGAGACAGGAACAGAAGGGTCGGTAACAAGAGAGGCAAGGACCCGAGGGACAAGGGGACGAGCAGCACGGAGGTAGTCAGAGAACGGAGGAGGTGCAACAGCAAGGGACGAGGGAGGAGGGGACGGGAGGAGAGGAGGATGAGACGAGCGGGAACGGAGCAACATAGGGTGGGTGGGCAGGACAGGAGAGACGACACGAGCACGGGAGGGACGACAAGCCCAAACGTGAGACGGAGGGGTAGGGTTAGGGGACAGCGGAGGAGACACAGGAGGGGAACGAGGAGGAAGACGGGCCGGAGCAAGTCCGGCGGCGGGAAAGCAAGACCGTAGACAGGAAGGTCACCGGGCGGTGGGGGAGACATCGGCGCGCGGTCCGGGGAGGGAAGGCCGAGTAGGCGGAGAGCAGAGACCGGTGGCGACGGCTGCTGCGGCGGCGACGACGGCTGGGCCGGAACTCTCGGACCGGCAGAGGCAGAACGACCGTCGGCAGAACACTCAACAGCAGCACCCCCAGAACCAACACCCCCAGAGCGAGAACCCCCTCCAACACCAGCGGCACCCCAAGAAGCTGCAGGACGAACACCCTCCTCCACACCAGCACCCCCAGGGGCCAAGAGCGGCGGCGGCAGTGGCGGCGACGACTGCGGCGGCGACGGCTGCGGCGGCGGCGACAGCGGCGACGGCTGCGGCGGCGACGGCGACGGCGGCTGCAGCGGGGTCGGCGACTGTGACAGTGGGGGCGGAGGCACTGGGGAAGGGGGACGCGGCAAGGACAGACCGGGGGTACCACCAGAGTCAGCAGACTCCTCAACGGGGACAACCGATGGGAGGGGAGTGACGTGAGAGACACCAGACGGGGCAGGACGAGGCGGGAGAGGGGCAGGGGCTACCGGGGGAGAGGGAGCAAGGAACAGGGGGGGGTCAACTGAGAGGCCTCGGTGAGGGAAGCGGCGGTAAAAGGAGACGGACTCGTCAAAGGTAACGTCACGAGAGTGGAGGAAGCGGTGAGACGGCGGGTGATAGAAAAGCCAGTCAGACGAGTCCAGGGGGAAACCGAGGAAGACACAGGGGACAGTGCGGGCAGTGAGCTTGTCCGTGCCAGAGGCACGAACGTGAGCAAGGCAGCCCCAGACGTGGAACGCAGACGCGTCACCGGGGGACCCGGTCCAAAGGAGGGTCGGCGAAACCTGCGGCCGCTGGGAGCGTGGCCACAGGTTAAGCTAGTGAGGAGCGTAGCGAACAGCGAACGGCCACAGAAAATGGGGGGCATCGGCATGGATCATGGAGGTGCGAGCGACCTCCATGACCAAGCCGATGCGGCGCTCAGCAACCCCATTCTGCTGTGGCGAGTCCGGCAAGGTGTACGACTGGGTGATGCCCTCCGCACGACAGAACCGTCCAAGCCGACCAGAGGCGAACTCGCCGCCACGGTCGGAGTGGAGACACAACACGGGGAGACCGCGGTGGAGACGCGCAGCCACAACCCACAGGAGAAGAACGTCGGGCACGTCGGCCTTCCGCTCCAGGGGAAACACTGTGGTATAGCGCGTGTAGTCGTCGACGAGCACAAGAAAGTAGCGCTCACCGCGCGGTCCGGGGACGGGGGCAGGGCCCCAAACGTCCAGGTGCAGGGTCTGAGGGGGGGCAGTAGCAGGGCGCAGCGAGGAGGAGTGAGGAGCACGGCGGAGCCGACCCTCGACGCAAGGCGTGCACGGTGGCGCAGTTGAGGGAGGAAGGGCAGGGAGCGACGCCGGGATACCTAAGACAAGACTGTGCTGGGACATGTGACGCAGACGCGGAAGAGCAGGGTGACCTAAGCGGTGGTGCCAGAGAAGGGACGGGTGAGTGAGGGAACGACACGAGCAAGCTGCAGCAACCTGGGAGGACGCACCAACCGGAGGGGAAGCGGTGTCTAGGGTAAACAGACCGGACAACGGGTCCCTGGGGAATGTCGCAAGGAGGGAACCTGATGCAGACTCAGAACAGACAGCGAACCGCTCGTGCCCGGGGAACGTGGTGGTGACGCCGAGGTCCTAGAGACAGCCGACACCAACCAGGTTCCTCGAGAACGAGGGAACGTGGAGGCCTGTAAGGGAGCCCGAGGGAATGGCTGGACAGGGAAGGGGCGTAGAACTGCGAGCGACGACAGGACCTGCAGAGGGGTCGGCGAGAGAGACGACAGCTGGCGTAGCAAGCTTAAGTGCGGAACGGTCGCGGAAGAAGCAGGCAGAAGCACCGGAGTCGAGAGTGAAGGACAGCACAGCAGTGGCAGGGGCGGGGAACGGAGCCGGTCCAGAGGCGAGGCTAGACAAACTAGGCAGTCCTACGCCTGACGCAGTAGGGGAGGCTAGGCTACACAACGGTGCAACACCTAAACTAGAGAACACATGATAATAAGATCCAGCAACACTAGCAGCGTCAGAATACATGGCATGCAAAGCAGCACCTATCTGATCCATGTCTAACTCAAAGATCGGCACGCCCTGGCGGAGCAGGCTGTGCAAGTCGGGGAGGTCTGGGGCCGGGCCAAAGCGACGATGAAACAGATCATCGAGGCGGCGGAAACAGCGGGCAGTTGGGTACGGGCGGCGGCACAGAGTGCCGCGAAGGGGCCCGGTCTGAAGCTCGTACTGACCGGAGTACCGGAGCCGCTGGTAGACGCCAAGCTGCGCGGGCCGCCACCACTGCCACCACCCCCTGAGGTGCCGGGCCAACCAGGCGGGAGGCGAGCCCACTGCTGCGGGGGCTGCGGCTGGGACGGCGGCTGCGGCGCGGGTTGCTCTTGCTGCGGCTGGGGCTGCTGCTCCTGACCACCAATGCTAGTCCCCCCAGACGGACTACTCTCACGACCACCAGCACCACTACCTGCACCACCACCCCTACCACCCTGGCGACCACGGCCACCGCGGCGCGAGCGCTACTGCGGGTGGACCGCAGTAGCCGTCTCGGTGAGAGGGGTCACCGTGGCGATCGCAGCCAAAACGTCAGTGAACGTGCACTGGGAGGGGGCACAGCCGTGAAAGATAGAGACTGCCGGCGCACCGCTCGACTGAGCGATAGTGCGCTGGCGAGTCTCGATCTCGGTGAGGGTGTCGACAAAGGCAGTGAGAGTGAGGTCAGCCGGGTGCAGGCTAAGGAAGTGATCGCGAGCACTAGAGAGGCGGTCTGGCAGGCGCATGGCGATAAAATAGAGCGTCATGCAGAAAGGGGGGGGGAGCGCAGTGAGCTGGGCAGCAGTGCTGGCAGTGCGATAGCGGGTCTCTAGGGCACGCAGGTGAGTGGCAAAGTCTGCGACGGTAGGGAAAGCTGCAAGGTCTGGGAAAAGCATAGGGAAGAGCAGGCGACCAGCAGAAGCAGACGCGGGTGTGGAATAGCGGGCAATAACAGCGTCTAAGTAAGCTTTGGCCGTCTCAATAGTAGCAAAACGCGAGCGCTCAGAGACACGGAGGGCATGGCTAATGGCAACCTGAGCGACTGCATCGCGGGAGTCCCAGACCGCACGGGCAAGCGCAGCAGTAGAGAAGGTCTTACGGTCATCAGAGGAGGGATCAGCAGGGAGGGGAGCAGGTGCGGGGGGGCGGGGGAGCAAGCTGTCAACATGGACAACCAAAGAGTGGCCATCCTGGCGCTGACCTGTAAGGTGGCGGCGGAGATCGGAGAGCCAGGCGGCGAAGTCAACCGCATGGCCCTCGGCGTCCAGTCGGAGCACGAAGTCTGCCATCGTGCAGGGTCAGCAGCACAGCTCCACAGGAACACAGCTACAGCCCCCTCCAGCACAGTGGCCACGAAGCGCCTCAGCACGGACGAGCAGAGGAGACGGAGCCCGAGGCGGCACAGCAGGACGAGCCGGGGCGAAAGGGCCAGGCAGGTACGGTGGGGCCAGGCAGGCGCGGCAGGGCTAGGCAGGTGCGGCGGGCCAGTCAGGGGCGGCAGGGCCAGGAGGCATGACGGGGCCAGAAGGCGCGGCGGGGCCAGGCAGGTGCGGCGGGGCCAGGTAGGCGCGGCAGGGCCAGGCAGGCACGGCGGGCCAGTCAGGGGCGGCAAGGCCAGGAGGCACGGCGGGGCCAGGCAGGCGCGGCGGGGCCAGAAGGCGCGGCGGGGCTAGGCAGGTGCGGCGGGGCCAGGTAGGCGCGGCAGGGCCAGGCAGGCGCGGCGGGCCAGGCAGGGGCGGCGGGGCCAGGAGGCGCGGCAGGGCCAGGCAAGCGCGGCGGGGCCAGAAGGCGCGGCGGGACTAGGCAGGTGCGGCGGGGCCAGGCAGGCGCGGCAGGGCCTGGCAGGTGCGGCAGGGCCAGTCAGGGTCGGCGGGGCCTTGAGGCGCGGCAGGGCCGGGCAGGCGCGGCAGGGCCAGGCAGGCAAGGCGGGGCCAGGCAGGCGCGACAGGGCCAGGCAGGCGCGGCGGGTGCTAGGAGGCACGAGGGGCCCAGGAGTGGCGCGACGGGCTAGGAGGCGCGCCAGGGGCCCAGGAGGGGCACGATTGGGCTAGGGGGCGCGACGGGGCTAGGGGGGGCGCGACGGGGCTTAGGAGGGGCGCGACTGGGCTAGGGGGGTGCGACGGGGCCCAGGAGGGGCGCGACGGGGCTAGGGGGGCGCGACGGGGCCCAGGAGGGGCGCGACGGGGCTAGGGGGGGGCGACGGGGCCAGGAGGCGCGACGGGGTCCAGGAGGGGCGCAACGGGGCCCAGGAGGGGCGCGACGGGGCTAGGGGGGCGCGACGGGGCCAGGAGGCGCGACGGGGCCCAGGAGGGGCACGACAGGGCCCAGGAGGGGCGCGACTGGGCTAGGAGGCGCGACGGGGCCCAGGAGGGGCGCGACGGGGCTAGGAGGCGCGGCAGGGCCCAAGAGGGGCGCGACGGGGCCTAGCTAGGGTACGGGCGGAAGCGGTAGGTGGGGGATCCTAACCTACGCGTGATACCATGTTAAAGTGAGAACTGAATAATTGAATAGAGGGAGAGAACAAGGGTATATACCTAAGAGTGTTGTACCCTCTAAGGGGTGACCCTATACAGTCTATACAAATATGAGTTATACATATATTTGACAATGTGGACTAGTAGTGGCCCTGCTGCTTGAAGGGTGGGTTTGTCGGTATCAGACGGAAAAAAATGGCCGGTCTTATAAATCAGATGAATGTGTACACCTGGTCTGATGTTTCAGACGAATTCTTATAACTTGTCTGAACAATCAGACGAATATATTTGGCTCGTAAAAAAATCAGATGAAACATAAAAACCCGGTTTGATTTTCAGACCATCAGACCGATTTGGTCTGATAACAGGAGCCTTGCTTATGATATGGTGCATTTTTAAGAGTACTCGCCTTTCAGGTGATGAATTTTACATAACGCCCCCCCCGTTTTTATTGCTTGGAGTACACTGAGCCGATTGTACATTCAACCATATGGATCCTACCGTATCACTACAGCAACGTTACAACACGCTTGAATTCCTACTCATTGTTGCCTACCAGAATAGCATCCAGTGGCTAGTGCAAGGCCTATCATGTCCTAGGGCTTTCAGTTAGCAATTAGGGACATCATTCACTACCTAGTACTCGTCATCCTCATCTACAGCGTGCCAAGCCTCTACGTCATCATCGTCGGATGCAATATCGTCCCAATCGTACTCTTCAGTCCAGCGGGAGGTGGCTAGTCCAGCAAGTACCTCCGCCGCTGGCGCCATCTCTGTGGAGTCCACAACGCTGCTCTCTGTAGTGTCAGCCCCTTTACGCGCAGTTGCAGCTGCTGCTGGTCTTGTCGATGTTGATGCTGCAGCTTCTGCAACGTTAAGTCGAGCCTCCGCCATTGCAGAGGATTCCGCCACATCGGCCGCACCAGGTGTCGTTGGTGCATGCTGCGGCAGGTCGACTACGACAGTGATGTCACACTCCTCGTCTTCCGAGAGCTCGTCGGCGGTCGGCTCTACCAACTCGGCTTCGAAGAGGGGGTTCGTCTTCTCGCCGGTCGTCTCAACCTCCGCGTGCACATCGTCCATGACCTCCAGCTCCGCCTTGTGACGCATGTGGGCGAGGATGAGGTCATCTTCGAGGCCATCGAGGTCGTTGGAGATGCCGCAGGTCTTGAAAGCCTTGCCGATGAGGTCGGCGGGGACTGCCTCCCAGGCGACCGCGATCCATTGCAGCACCTCCTCCGCCGGAGGCTTCTTCAGATTTCCTGAAGGGCGGACAGGGTTGGGTGGAGATTATATCGCGCATTAGGCAAACCGAAGCGAGAACTGTAGCAACACGTCAAGGCATCGTAAAGCAAACGCTAAACAATAATGTATGAAAAGCAGAGCTCAAGGGTGAGAAGGGTTTCACCTGCGGGAGTTGTCGAGTCGCAGCCGAAATCCTCAAACCAACCTGAGTAGGACCAGCAGACATGAGCCTTCAAGCATCGGTTCACAGCTACGTTGAGAGGTTGGGCGATTGGCGTGCAGCAGCCAGGTATCACGGCACGTGAGAGTTTGAAGAGACACATCAACGCTGCCACCCCCTCAGTCAGATGGCCTTTGTAGGAGTCGAGGACGACGAGAGCCTTCTGCCGCCCGCCACGGCGCACAGGAAGTCGCTTCAGAAAGGGGACGAGGATAGTCGTAATCTAGTCCTTCACGTGGTCCTCATCCATCCATCCCTTCTCCTATGTGTGGATGACGATTCTTGCATGCAATAATGAAAGAACCAGACAGCGTAGTGTTAGTTCTAACTCCGGTACATGTAACACTTAGTCACATCAAGACCCAGTCGATACTGATCTGGCGGGACTCGAATCTTCGGGAGCATCTTGTGCTTGAAGATCACATACGGCTTGAGCTTCTGCCTGCCAGCAGTGACCGCCAGCATGACGGTCAACCACTCCTTTTCGTAGCCAGCAGTGCGAACATGTACCGTCCTTGAACCGCGGACTTCCAGTGTAGTCTCTTGGGGCATTTCCGGGAACAAGGGCGTCTGGTCGGCATTGATGATCAAGTCTTCGGCATACTTGTTGACTGTGCGCATCTGGCGCATGAACTCCCAGAACTTCTCGACTTTAGCCTCGCAATCTGCCAAACGAGGCGACAACATACGATGTGAGTGTACATGCTTAAGTTCTTACAGCTCAATGAATGGGAAACCGCAGGCGAAATTGCTACAGAGCTTGCATATCAAGAACATAATGCACCGCTGGTTAGGCGCTGGTCCATCTTTGTCTTGACACGCCGTGTCAATCCCCAAAGCGTGCGGAACTGGAAGGTCCAATGAGATGACGCACGCCAGTCGACACCGGGATGGTGCTTCTGCATGAACTTCTTACTCCACTTCTGCAGACAATTGACCGACACCGCCAAGCCGCGCGCACGGTGTGAGAGGAAGCGGTTGTACATCTCCTTCTCCATGTCGAGGAACTTCGCCTTGCGTCTAGCGGCTATCTTTGCCAGCTTGCGACTCGAAAGCTTCGGGTCGGAGTCGAGATGGGCCGACCAGTATAGCTTTTCCTCCGCTGTGCGCGCGACTCTCTTGCGCCTGGTCCTGCAATTTCTGGGGGAGGGAGGTGCAGCATCCGGGTTCATTCACGGCATGTGGGGATGACGAATGGGCTGAGGGAAAGATGGAACAAATGACACGAGGAAGTGTTGGGGGTGGCTCTGGCTCTCCGTCGGCAGCATCTTCCTAGTGTAGCTCATCATCGTCCTGCCAGTCGTTGTCCCACTCCTCGGCAGGTGTTGCGTTGGCAGCATCTAGTGCACCTAGCCTAGCATTAAAAGGCGAGAAAGAACTCTAGCAAGGCGACGAGCCTGGAGGGCTAGGTTGTTAGAATACGAGAAGTTCAGCGAGCCAACTAACTTGTACGAAATCTGAACGAAACAACTTAGATCGCACGAGGTTTGGTGCCACTCATTTTCGAACACTCATGGCACACGTCAGCACGTCATCTTACCAGCAGTACCGTACTAACTAATCATGTGTTGAATTACGCTAGGTAGCTAGGGAAGAGAAGCCATGGAATGGCGAGAGGTTTAGGAAGGAGAGAGTGTCGAGAGAGAAGAGAGGATAGGACTAGAAGAGAAGGAGATACAAGAAGGGGGTTTGTCCCCTCTACAGTAGGATTCAGTAAGTGGCACAACTACCAAGCCTACAAGTATATATAAAAATATATAATTTAACACACCCCCTAGGCTTGGTAGTGGCAAGCCCATCCCACCCCCAGCACCTCTAAGCCTAGCATCCCCATACCCTGCAGCAGAGGTGACTGCAGGGAAGAAAGGCGCTAGGCATCCTTGAGCTGCGGCGGGGTGGAGCCAGCTGGCGTGGCGAGCTGGGACCGACGCTGCAAGCTGGGACTGATGCGATGAGCTGGGTCCGGAGCGGAGAGCTGGGACTGACGCGGCGAGCTGGGTTCGACACGACAAGCTGGGGAGATGCGGCGAGCTGGAGTGAGGGCTTGCTGCCTAGCGCCTAAACCAGTGCACGACCCACTGCTGCCTGTGCGCTGACGCGACGACGGCGGCACGATGGCACGACGAAGCCACCACGATGTGGCGTCGAAGCCACGGCAGCACGTCGAGGCTGCAACTGCAGCACGACGAAGCCCCCATGGCAGCACGACATGGCCACCTTGGCGGCTCGGAAGGAACACAAGGGGAAGGAGTACGTGGCGGAAGCGTGAGGAGGTGGCCCACTAGGGTGGACCTCCTGCTCTGATACCATGTTAGAATACGAGAAGTTCAGCGAGCCAACTAGCTTTAACGAAAGCAATAACGAAACAATTTAGATCACACAAGGTTTGGTGCCACTCATTTCCGAACACTCATGGCACACGTCAGCACGTCATCTTACCAACAGTACCGTACTAACAAATCATGTATTGAATTAAGCTTGGTAGCTATGGAAGAGAAGCCATCGAGTGGCGAGAGGTTTAGGAAGGAGAGAGTGTCGAGAGAGAAGAGAGGATAGGGCTAGGAGAGAAGGAGATACAAGAAGGGGGTTTGTCCCCTCTACAGTATGATTCAGTAAGTAGCACAACTACCAAGCCTACAATTATATATAAAATATACATAATTTAACACATGTTGGGTACAGGCATGGTCGAAAGGCCTGGAGGCGGCGCGAGCCAGCCTCGGGGTCGCATCGGAAACGGACCGAGCCTGGTCTTATGAGAGTTCGGGTGACCGCGATTGCAGTACTATCAGAAACTCAGTCACTAACCACTGAGTAAAAAGGGCTTGTTAATAGCGGGTCAGTGCGCCCATAGCCCCCTAGGCTCTGCACCCGTGGCCCTTCCGTGAGGATCTTCTCAAGGGTAACCCCAATGGGTCTCTTGACACCCCCCTGGCTGGGATAGGCGGAGGACACGAGCGCCTCTGCAGCACTAGCGTTGGGAATTGAACCCGAGTCGCCAACGCTCTGATAGCATGTCAAAAACTCAGTCACTAACCATTGAGTAAAAATGGCTTGTTAATAGCGGGTCAGTGCGCCCATAGCCCCCCAGGCTCTACACCTGTGGCCCTTCCCCGAGAATCTTCTCAAGGGTAACCCCAGCGGGTCTCTTAACAAGTACAACCCAATAAGGAATACAATTCCTTACACTAAACCCCCTTCCAAGGAAGGTGATCAATATCGGGAAGGCCTTTTCGAGTCAAATAAAGGCGTACTCCTACGAAGTTGCTCTCAAGGTAGAATCGAATGATTAGAATGGTGCAAACATGTGGGGTTTGTCTAAGAAGTTGTACCTATTAAGAGTATGCACCTATCTAGCCTATGAAACATATACAAATATGTTTGACGCACCCTCTAAGCTAGATAAGGGGCAGTGCCTGGCAAGAGACACACAGCTCAGGGTGGCACTACTAGTCCAACCTCTGAGGTAAGGGTCTAAAGACCAATCAGCAAGAGTGCAAACAAAACAAGAGCAAACCAAGGCAGTAGTTCTAATCCAGCCACTGGGACAAGGCCACAAGGCCAGTCAAGATAATATAAAGTAGTACACAATTAAGATCCTAGCGAGTGAGGAGCTATTGGAACTAGACCAAGCTGTACACAATGCCGCTGATGATCTTTAGGTGCAAGCGCCTTCGTAAAGATATCAGCTGTGTTGGCACCTGAGGCCAAGTGTACTACACGGGCCTGGCGACGCTGCTGCAGCTCGCGCAGGAGGAAGTACCACAGCTGGATGTGCTTCGCTCTGTCCTACAATCGAGGCTCCTGACACAGTAGGATCATGGCCCTGTTGTCAGCGTACAAGACCGGGGCAAAGCTAGGCCGCTCACCTAAGTTTGTGAGCAAGTAGATCAGCCAGCGGAGCTCCTGTGCCGCCATGGTACCGGCGTAGATCTCAGCCTCACACCTAGACTGGGCAACAGATGACGAACGGGTGGACCTCCACGAGATGGCGCTTGCACCAAGGCTAAAGCCCTCAGAGGACCTGAGCGTCTCAGCGTCGTCGGCCCACGAAGCGGCTGTGTGCCCAATAAGGACCACTGGCCTGCATCCTCCTAGCACTAGCCCCATGCACGATGTACTTGTTAGATAACACAAAACCCTCTTAGCCACCGACTAGTGCTGCGGTTGGTGTCTGCCTGTAGCCACAAAGCGGGCCAGGATGCTAAGAGTGTATGCAAGATCTGGACGAATGCAAGTCATCAAGTACACTAGTCAACCCACCGGCTCTGCGTAGGGACCACTAGGCTCTACAGACTCCTCAAGGACTAGTGCAGAGAGCCTGTAATCTACAGGTAGAGGTGTGGGCTGTGCGGAGGAGAACTGAAGGCCGAACCTCTTAAGGACATGACGCACCAAGTGTGACTCAGTAAGAGTGATGGTGCATGCTGCCCTGTCCCTGGAGATCTGCAAGGTAAGGTAGCGGCGCAACTCTCTAAGGTCAGTGCAGGTGCGCCTCCTCAGCAGCTCTGCCTTCACACAGTCCAGTGCGTCTTTCTCTACAGTAGCGAAGACTAAGTCATCTATACAGACAAGGATGTAGAACGGGGTCTGGCTAGCACGAACGAAGAGTAAGGGGTCTGCAGACGACGGGAAGAACAGCAGGTTAGCTAACGTAGCACGTAGTCTGTTGTGCCACTTGCGAGGCGCCTGCCGTAGGCCGTAGACTGGCCGCCGGAGAAGCCACTGGGTCCCCAGGGTGAAGCCAGATGGGCAGCACAAGCAGACCTTCACCCCGGGGACCCAGTGGCTTCTCTGGCGACCAGTCTATGGCCTACGGCAGGCGCCTCGCAAGTGGCACGACACACTGCGTGCTACGTTAGCTGACCTGCTGTTCTTCCCGTACTGGTCGTCGGAGAAGCCACTGGGTCCCCGGGGTGAAGGTACTGCTGAAGCCAGGTGGGCGGCACAAGCAGACCTGCTCGTGCAGATTGCCCTGAAGAAAAGCTATCGAGAAGTCGAGAGAGTGCAGCTCGTAGTCACGCTATGCGGCTACATGTAGCAACGCCCGAAGCGTAGTCATATTCGGGGTCAGAGCGAAGGTATGAGAGAAGTCAACTCCCTCATGCTGACTGAAACCCTCTAGCCATGTAGCACGCCTTGAACACAGGCGGCTCTCCAGGAGGGCGCTTCACCTTGAAGAGCCACCGGCCATCGACTACGTTCACCCCAGGTGGGGGAACTGCGTCGACATAGCAGCCAGTGGATCTCCAAGATGCCATCTCTGTGTCCATGGCAGCTATCCACTGAGAGGCCTAGGGTCCCCAGGTCGCCTCAGCATAGGTGCGAGGGGTTGGGATGTCAAAGTTGTCTGGATCACCCTAAGGGACTAGCAGCACGGAACAGAGATGGAGAGCAGCCTTAGATAGGAAAGCGAGCTCGTACTGCCTATCCTTTAGGATGTCACTGCTAAGGGAAGGCGCACCCCCGGCGAACGGAGGACGGGCAGGGTCGGAGACTAGAGCGGTGGCGTAGTAAAGGCGGCGGGTAGAGGCGAAGGCATCGACATCAGTGACAAGCACGTCAAGACTTGAGATAGGAATAGACAGGTCGTTAATGAGAGAGGCATGAACTTGAGGAACAAGAGGACGACCAGCACGAAGGTAGTCCGACAGAGGAGGCGACGGGAGGAGGGGAGGACGAGACGCGAGGGAATGGAGCAACATAGAGTGAGAGCGCTGAACAGGAGAGACAGGATGAGCACGAGGGAGACGGCGAGACGAGTTGTAAGACAGAGGCGTCGGGTGAGGAAACAGCGGAGGAGATATGGGAGGGGAACAAGGGAGAAAACAAGCCGAAGACAAGTCCGGTGGTAGAAATACAGGGCCGTAGACAGGCAGGGAGGCGGCGGTGAAGGAGGCGCACTCGGTCTGTCGGAGGAAGGAAGACCAAGGAGGCGAAGGGCGGACACCGACAGTGACTGCTGCTGCTGCAGCTCCACGTTGACACGAGAACCTCCAGTGGCTCCATTACTACCGCTGGGCAGCTCCACGCCAACACCCCCAGAACGGGAACCCGCTCCGGCACCGGTGCCACGTGCAGGACCGCCGGGACAAGCCACGACAGGAACCCTAGGTCTAGCACCCTCCTCAACACCCGCATCCCCAAAGCTCGCAGACCCTTGCGGCTGCTGCGGCTACGGCGGCGGCGACGGTGGCTACTGGTTCGGCTGTGACTGCAGAGATGGCTGCTGCTGCTGCGACGGCTGATGAGGAGATATAGGGGCAGAGATCGGCGGCAAGAACTACGCCGCGGGGCTGCCAAAGTCAGCCGACTCCTCGACCGGAACAGCCGACGGGAGGGGAGTGACGTGAGACACACCAGACGGGGCAGGACGTGGAGGGAGAGGAGCACGAGCTACTGGGGGAGTGGGTACCACAAACAGGGGCGGGGGCACCAGGAGACCTCTGTGGGGAAATCGGTGGTAGAAGGAGACAGACTCGTCAAAAGTGACGTCACGCGAGTGAAAGAAGCGGTGAGATGGCGGGTGGTAAAAGTGCCAGTCAGACGCGTCGAGGGGGAAACCAAGGAAGAGACAGGGGACGGTATGGGCAGTGGGCTTGTCTGTGCCGGAGACACGAACGTGAGCAAGGCAGCCCCAGACATGGAACGCAGATGCGTTACCAGGGAACCCGGTCCAGAGAAGGGTCGACGAATTCCGCGGCTGCTGAGAGTGCGGCCATAGGTTAAGCTGGTGAGCGGCATAGCAAATAGCGAACGTCCACAGAAAATGGGCTTCACCGGCATGGATCATGGAGGTACGAGCCACCTTCATGACCAAACCGATGCGTCGCTCAGCGACCCCAGTCTGCTGCGGTGAGTCCGGCAGGGTGTATGGCTGGGTGATGCCCTCCCGCACGACAGAACTGGCCTAGCCAACCAGAGGCAAACTCGCCGCCGTGGTCGGAATGGAGATGCAACACGAGGAGGCCGTGGTGGACTCGCGCAGCCACCACCCACGGGATAAGAACGTCAGGCACGTTGGCCTTCCTCTCCTGGAGAAACATCGTGGTGTAGCATGTGTAGTCATCGACAAGCACTAGTAGCGCTCTCGACGTGGCCTAGGGCAGAGGGCTAGGCCCCAGAGGTCCAGGTGCAGAGTCTGGAGGGGCACGGTGGCAGGGCGAAGTGAGGAGGAGTGAGGAGCATGGTGCAGCAGGCCTTCGACGCAAGGCGTGGACGGCGATGCAGGCGAGGGAGGGAGGGCAGGGAGAGACGCAGGGAGATCTAGGATAAGACCGTTCTGGGACATGTGAAGCAAAAGAGGGAGTGCGGGGTGACATGGACTGTGGTGCCACAGATGCGACGGGTGAGTGAGCGACCGATACGAGCAAGCTGCAGCAACCTGGGTAGACGCAGGCACCTGGGGTGACGCCCTCACCAAAGGGGGCTCAGTGTCAAGGGTAAACAGACCAGCCAACGGGTCCTGGGGGAATGTGGTGAGGAGGGCACCTGAGGCGGTATCGGTACAGACTGCGTATCGCTCGTGTCGGAGGAACGTAGTGGTGACGCCGAGGTCATGAAGACAGCCAACACCAACTAGGTTTTTGGAGAACGAGGGGATGTAAGGGAGCCCGAGGGAACTGCCGGAAAGGGAAGGGTAGTGGAGCTACGGGCAAGTACCAGACCTGAGGAGGGGTCAGCGAGCGCGACAGCAACGGGGGCAGTAAGTGGCGTGAGCGCAGTGTGGTCACGGAAGACGCAGGCAGACGCTCCAGAGTCAAGCGTGAAGGAGAGTGAAGTGGTAGCGGCAGCCAGCATAGGTGCTAGCATAGAGCCTAGGCTAAACAAGGCAGAAGGTCCTATGTCTCACGTAGCAGTGGAGCCTAGACTACACACAGGAGGCACACCTACACAAGGCAACAGAGGGTAATAAGATCCGGTCAGACTAGGGGCATCAGCATACATGGCATATAAAGTAGAGCAAATCAGGTCCATGTCCAACTCAAAAACACTCACACCGTGACGCACCACACTGGGCCAGTCGCGGAGGTCCGGCACAGGGCCGAAGCGGAGACGGAAGAGGTCGCCGAGGCGGCGAAAGCACCGGACGGTAGTGTGAGTGGAGCGACCACACACTGTGCTGCAGAAGGGGCCGGTCTGGAGCTGGTACTGGCAACTCACAGCGCCGAAGCTACCAGCCGACACCAAGCTGCGAGGGCCGCCACCGCGGGCACCACCACGAGAGGCACCGGGCCACCCAGGCGGGAGGCGGCCCTACTGCTGTGGCTGCTGCTGTGACTGCTGTTGCTACTGCTGCTGCAGCTGTTGCTGCTGCTGGGGCTACTGCTGCTGCTGCTCCGGGGCACCAGCCCCGCTCCCCTCGTCTGAGCCATTGCCCTCGTCTCCACCTCCACAACCCCCGCCACCCCTGCCTCTGCCAGACCCCCCCCCCCCAAAGGAACGGCGGCCCCTACGCTAACGCGGCTATGCGGAGGCCGCAGCGGCGGTCTTAGCGGCAGGGGCTGTCTCAGCGACAGCGGCCGAAACGTCAGTGTAAGTGCACTGGGAGGGAGCACAGCCCTGAAAGATAGGGGCTGGCGTAGTACCGCTAGACTTAGCAACAGTGCACTGCCAGGTCCCTATCTTGGACAGGGCGGCGACAAAGGCGGGAAGGGTGAGTTTACTAGGGTGCTGACTAAGGAAGTGGTCGCGGGCAGTGGCTAAGCGGTCCGGAAGGCGCATGGAAATGAGGTAGAGGGTAGCACATAGCGGCGGCGGGAAGGCCGTGAGCTAGGCCTCAATACTAGTGGTGCGGTAGCTAGCCTCAAGCGCACGGAGGCTAGTGGCCAGGTTAGCGACAGTAGGGGAGGCCATCATATCAGGGAACAGTATGGGGAGGATCAAGCGGCCAGCGGAGGTGGAGCTAGGCATGGAATAGCGCGGAACTACAGCCTCTAAGAAATCCTCAGCGTTCGCTACAACAGTAAAGCGGGGACACTCGGACAGGGGGAGAGCGTGACTGATGGCAAGCTGCGCTACGACATCGCGCGAGTCCCAAACAACGCGAGCAAGCGCAGCAGTAGCACAAAAGGTTTCACGCTCAGCAGTGGTGGGGGCATCAGGAAGGGAGCCAGGCGTGGGGAGGCGGCGAAGCAAGCCATCGACATGCACAACCAGGGAGTAGCCATCCTGGTGCTGACCTGTCACGTGACGGCGGTGGTCGACAAGCCAGGCGTCGAAGTCGATTGCCAAGCCAGGCGGTGGTCGCCAAGCTCGGTGTTCTTTGTCCGAAGTCTCATGACTTCGCTATTCAAACTGGCCATCTGGGCTTGCATTGCCAGCATCTGAGCCATGACTTCGTCTAGCTGGGCCTGAGTCATGATGCGAATGCCATGCCTTCCGGGCAGGGGAAAGGCCGTGGTAAGAAACTGCAGGGGGCGCACACGCTATCGTAGTTGTGTGAGCTAATTACTCTAGCTCACGGACAACCGCTTTGCAGCCCCGCAGGGTTAACCACGCCTTGGAAATAAACTACCCTGAGATAGCGGGGTGAACCAGGAAAGTAGCTTTGATACCAGATGTTATGAATAATAACTGAGAGTGCATGGAATAATAATGACCAGTTTAAAAATGGGAGCCTAGCATTATATACCGAGAATTCTAGCTATGCGACGAGCCCAGAAGGGTTAGGTTGGGTACAGGCGCGGTCGAAAGGGCTGGAGGCGGCGCGAGCTACTGTAGCCTCGGGGTCGCGTCAGAGATGGACCGAGCCTAGTTTCTGGGAGTTCGGGTGTACGCGATTGCAGCACAACCTGGTAAGGAATAAAATTCCTTACACTTTCTTTCTTGCCAACTAATGGGTTACAGCTCTTTTCAAATTTATACACCCAATGACACGCAACAAGGCATGAAGCATTCGCCTGTCGAGGAAACCCTCGGTCTTTCCCCGTCTCCGTCTTTCTGCTCGACTCTTCGTTCTCTCCTCCCCACCGTTCCTCGCTCTCCGGCTCCAAGTCGTCATCTTATACCACCAGGCGACTCCATTCCCGCACCTTGCAGCACTCTGCAAATATAAATAGCGATGGGGGGTTTCTTGAACTTCGTCTCTTCACTCATCTCTAATCATCAAAGCACTCTCGCCGCCATGCGCCATGTCATTTTTTTAGATCCCATGTAACAACCCTTGCCCTTATAGCATGGACAAACAAGGGTTGAAGTCAAAACCAACATCCAAGATCCTAGGGTATAAAGTCAACTTGCGATCTCCTAGCATTGTACTTAGGAAGAACCCCCTCTAAGAAGTAGCTTAAGCTTGTAGGAAGGCTCTTGGAGAATAGTACTTGAGGCTCTGGTTGGGTAGGGTTTCCCCTAGGAGACTACACTAGAAGCTACTAGTGTAGGAAGGCTTGTGAGGAGAGCTCATGACTTCAAGATTGGTTTCTTGGAGTGGGAAGTTGAGAATGAGCTTCTCTGCCCAAACCCCTTCCAATGACTCCCAGGAGCTGCTGAACCTCCTCCATGGCTCCAAGGAGGTGAGCTAGCTTATGTGGCAAAGGGTTGGATTTCCAACCAATGAGAGGTTTACAACAATGTATTCAGATTAGCATATGGTGTACAGCATAGGAATGTTCGAGTTGAGTTGACATTGCCAACCAACTCCCTAATTCTGATTGGTCGCAAATCCAACCATCGCGTGTTTTGGGAATTTCGCCAACTCAATCTGTACAACTAAAATCTGATTGGTCCCAAGTATTGACCAATCCCAATCCTCCCCTCTCAACCCTTCCTTCCCATCTCGTGCTACCTAGCGTAGGTAGCCAATTTAAGGAAGGTAGTTGGGAAGGTTGTTTCTAGGCCCACGTACTGTGCAAAGGCCATGCGTTACACTCCTCCCCCTCCAGGTGGCAACGTCCTCGTTGCCGTAGAGTGCTTTTGGGGACGGGTGCTTCGAGTGCGCTGAATCACATTAGGACCAGGGTCAACACCATCCACTGGTTGTGAGGCTGCTCGTTGAGCCAGGTCTTCAAGATATCCGTTAACCGTAGTTTCGGTCAAATGTTCCTCTGGCTCCCATGAGTTGTGTTCAGGCCCATAGCCTTTCCACTTAGTAAGGAACTCACGTACTGTTTTGCGGACGCGCTGTCGATCATGGTGCATGAGTACACGCTCGACCTTATAAGAGTTCCTCTCCAAGGACGATCGTTGGCGGAGGTAAGTACTTGCCTCCAGCAACATACTTATTGAGCAGAGACACGTGGGAGACATTGTGAATCTGCAATGTATCGGGTAACTTCAACTTGTAAGCTTCCACACCAACGCGCGGGATCACCTCGAACGGCCCAATCAATCAAGGGAACAGCTTTTGTGCCCAAGGGATTTTGAGACGAATGTTCTTCGTGCTCAATAATACCTTGTCTCCAACCTCAAAAGAGATTCCCAACGTTTCATGTCGGCATAAGACTTTTGTCGCTGCTGAGACAGCTGCAGCCAGCGGCGAGCAGATTTGAGCGCTTCTTGCTGCTTGCCCACAAAGTCTTTCACGGCAGGGACTCGCAATCTGCCTATCCCATGCTTAGCAGGTGTCCTGGGATGCCGACTATAGTTCAGAATGAAGGGTTTTTCATGGGTACCTTCATGGACAGAATTGTTCACTGCGAACTCAATCACAGGTAACAAGTCATCCCAATCATCCAGAGTTGGGCCAATGAAGGAACGAAGCATCTGCTCAAGAGTACGATTCGTCCGCTCCGTTTGCCCATTCGTCTGGGGATGGAAGGCTGACGACATCTTTAGCTTCGTTCCTAGTGTCCGTGTAACTTTCTGCCTGAACCGGCTTGTAAAGCGCGGATCTCGGTCGGACACCAACACACGCGGTAACCTGTGTAAGCGGAAAACGTGTGCTATAAACAACTTGGCGGTAATACGTCGGTTGTAGTAGCAATGAAGTGCACCATTTTGGTCAATCGATCCACAAAGACTAGGATCGCAGTATGACCATCGCGTGTCTTGGGGAGGTCTGTGATAAAATCCAGTGAGACACTCTCCCAGGGTTCTTCTAGAATCCCTAGTGGTTGAAGAAAACCACCGGGCTTTTTGTTGTCAGACTTGTTGCGTGCGCATGCATCACAAGGCGACACAAATTGTTGGACCTCTGTCCCCAATCCAAGCCACTAGTACACATCACTTAAGGCCCACCGGGTTTTCTTGATGCCCAGGTGTCCTCCGTACTTGGTGCTATGCAATTCCTCGATTATATCATGTCGCAGGTTACCCACGTGGGGTACCATAATCTCTTTCTCTCGCCACCAGAGCTCATGCTCGTACTTAAGGCCCTTCATATTTTGTGGGTTCTGGAACCACGAGTCAATATGGTATCCTGTGCGGATGCGTTTTGAAAACCACTGAAGGTGACCTCACTCACTCGAGCCACGGCAAGAATATCGAGACAAGCAGCAACCACCGCCTTATCCTCGGTTTCATCAAGCCCAGTCACTGCCCCTATCGGCTGTCTACTGAAGGGGTCAGCCATGTTCGTAGAACCTGCAGAGTATCGAATATCAAATGTGAACCCACTAAGGAGTTCTGCCCAGCGGGCTTGGCGCCGAGTGAGTGTGGCTTGAGTAGATAAATAGGTGTTCAGACAGTGGTGTATCGTGACCACAAACTCCACACCTTCCAAATAACATCGCCATGTTCGCAGCGCATGCACGACCACCAGCAACTCTTGTTCTGGCGTCGTATAGCGCTGCTGTGCCGTGGAGAACTTCCTACTCTCAAATGCCACTCGACGGCCCTCCTGCAAGAGAACCGCCCCAATCCCTACAGTCGAGGCGTCTGTGACCACCTCATAGGGTTTAGAAGGATCTGGCAATATAAAAACCGGAGCCTTGGTCAGCTTCGTTTTGACTTCGTCAAATGCCTCTTGACATTGTCGAGTCCACTCCCATGCACTACCCTTTCGAGTGAGTGCTGTCACAGGGGCAACGTCAGTCAAGTAATTTTCCAAGAACTGGCGGAAATAATTGGCGAGGCCTAGGAAGGACCTGACCTGGCCCACGTCTTGTGGGACAGGCCAAAACTGAACAGCCACCACCTTCTTGGGGTCGAATTTATGTCTGTTGTTCCCGACGAGATGACGAGACATTCCAACTAGCGTTACTAGAAATGGCATTTCCATAACTGAGCATAAAACTTGTGTTCTCGCAACTTCCCTGACACCCATTTTAGGTGTTGAGTGTGGTCCTCTTCGGTCTTGGAATAAACTAAGATGTTGTCGAGGTAAACCAGATGAAGTGCCGATAGCTTCGTGAAACACAACGTTCATGGCCATCTGAAAAGAGGCCGGAGCATTGGTCAAGCCAAAGCTCAGCACGCACCATAAAAAATGGCCAAACGAAGAAGAGAATGCCGTTTTTGGAACATTTTCCTTAGTGATGCGCAGTTGGTGGTACCCTTGTGCCGAATCTAACGTGCTAAACAACTGAGCACCCTGGAGTCGATCAAACAGATCTTCTATCCGTGTAAGATGATATCTGTTCTTGTTCATGATCTTGTTCAAGGCGCGGTAGTCGACGCACATGCGTAAGCCACCACCCTTCTTGTTGACGAACAAGATTGGTGCTCCATAAGGTGATGCGCTTGGCTCAACCCATCCCTTCCTAAGGTACTCCTCGATCTGTTGTTTAGCCTCCTCGTACTCAGCTCAACTGAGGTGATAAATAGGTTGAAACGGTGGGAGCTTTCCACGCCCCACAGGGATGGTGTGGCCCACGGCGCGGTCAAGAGGGAGTCCGTCTGGAATAGACTAAAAAACCGCCTTAAACTCATCCACCAGTACCTTCATCTGAAGTGGAAAATCCTCAACGTTGGGCGTCAGGGTTCCAGCTTCCTCGAGCTGTACGACGAAAAGTGTGTTAGCGATGCGGTAATGCTGGCCAAATTGACATGCAAGAGCAAAGCATACGTCTGGACTTTCCGTCATTTGAATAGCGGGGATGGTTGTGTCGACAGACACCTTCCACTGGATTGGTTCACCATTCTTGGTGACAAAAACTGTATTTTCCTGGAAATCCAAAATAACCTCATTTGCACGTAACCAATCCATTCCCAAGACTACGTCAACACCTGCAAGCAAGGGGAGAATGTAAGTGCGAATCTTTTCGCTATAGCCTTGGATTTCCATGTCGATCATTGTCCGTCCTTTGCTTGGGATAATAATATCATCACCAAGGCAAATGAGACATGACGGTCCTTCAACGAGGACCCCATGCATTGTGACCCACTTTTCATCAAAGAGGGAAACAATGGCACCTATATAGACAAGAATTTTCGCGCTATTTCCGTTCACGCGACCCAAAAGGAGTAGATTTTGTTGATGCATTGGGCGGATGGGGCATGCCACAATGTTCGACGAGGGTTTGTAGTACACCTTGACATTGTAGCGAGCTCTTCCAAAGGATTCAGGTTTAGTCCACCACACATGGTGTCCCTTGTCCCAAGACGCCAGTACAGCCCATCCATGAAGCGACTTGAACGTTTTGCCCTTCACTGTACGAGTCACCATGGCGACCGCATTTAGGGGGTGCTCTTGAGTACAATGACTCACAACATCGAGTACAGAAGGCGATGTGTCTAGGCCACAGTAAACGACTGAGAATTTATCTCGTAACGCTTCGATGGATATAGCATCAAGTGGGTACGATTGAGGTGCAAACATTATTTTTTTTATTAACAAAAGAGGCAAACAAAGACAAGATTTTGCATTCAGCAAGCTTCTCTAGCTTTAATAAATCATCGTCACATAAAGCATATGCCTCATCCCCTCGATCTACCTGACCAACTAGGTACCCACATCCTATTTGAACTTCTGAAAATCCTTCTTACTGCCAGAAGGTCCTTTGCTGCCATTGTTGTTGCCCTTAGGCTTGCCACTATGCTTAATGGCATTCTTATCGCAGCACTGAAATTCCATATGACCACGGTGGCCACACCCTCGGCAAACGACATTAGAGAATTCCCTTGGCGGCCCTTGGAGGACGCTGCTGGTTACCATTCTGGTGGAAGGTCCTCTTGTACCCATGGCCCTTCCCCTTGGAATTTCATTGGCCACCACCATTGCCACCAAGTCCTCGACTCAGGCTAGTCCGTGGAAGGCATTGCTAGCATACGAACAGTCTCGTCCGTAGCTTGAACTGCCTCTTTGAGCTCCTTGTAGGTGCTCCATTTGTTGAGGCCATTTGCGACATGCTTATCCTGCAGGGACTTGGGCAAATTTTGGCAGAAGACATACATAACTTCATTCTCAGACTGTTTCTTTCCAAGCAGTCGCAGAACGCCCTCAATCTCTTGTGCATATTTCTGCACTGAGCGATCGCCGCACTTGATGTTTTCAAGGCGACGATGCACCTCCAATTTAGTTGTCTTGACAAGGAAAGCCGCTTTCATGGCAGTGCAGAACTCGTCCCAAGTGAAAAGATTTCCACTTCCTTCGATCTGCTTTTGGCTAGCAAACATTGTTTGGCTAGCATGCTCATCCAACGCACCAGAGATGGCGGTGACACGAGCGTTGATGCGCACGTTGTGGAGGGTCGGCATTTCATCCACACTTGTCACCCAATTTTCAACATCCGTCTTGCCGTGGATGAACTTGGGGAGTGCAGTGGGGAGCGTACCGAAAGGCGTAGCCATAGGCTGGACAAGCTGCTAAGGTGCTGCAGTTGAAGGAGATGCAACAGGAGGCGGATTGGCTTGGGTTCCCGACGGGCCAGTAGTAGCAGGTGAGTGCTGGTAGATAGGACCCCTCCGAATATCTCTGTACTGGTTTTGCAGGTGGGCAATAGCAGGTTGCACCGGGGCGATGGTAGATTGCAGCTGGGCAATTGTAGTCTGTAGTTGGGTAATAGTAGCTTGCAGCTGGTCGCACGTTTTCTCCAGAGCCAGGATTTGATTGCCCCTGTTATGTAGCAGACGCTTGTAATCTCGTACCTCTCCGTATGCCATATTGAGATCGGCTTGCAACCTAGTCGTGTCGGCCTTTTGTGTCGCCAAAGCAATATTGAGGGAGTTTATGTGTCCCTTCTGCTGATTGGTCATAAGCTGCTGCTCGGAGACTTGTGCCCTGGAGTTTAGCCACATTATTGGAGAGCGATCATTCCTCGATGCCATCATCCTCCCCCTCTGCTCCATCGATCCCCTCTACTTCTCCATGCTCTTCATTGCCCTCATTCTCCAAATTTAGGTCCACTTATTCAATATCAGCCATAGCCTCATCTTGCTATTGGTTATTACTAGCAGCGAGGTCGGCTCCCTCAGGAGTCACATTAGGCTCCTCCCTCTCCAATTTCTCCAAACCTTGACTTGAAGTCATAGTAAAACAAGGAAGAGGTTTCAACACATCTGAAATTTTCTTTAAGATCTCTTAAGAAATCTGTTCAAGTCCCAATCACCACAGTGAGAAGGCAAGACAATCTCAATAAAGAGATCTCTTAACAGAATAACTTAATATGAGAAATTACAAGAAAGACAATCTGTTTCCCAATCCCTAGCACCTCAGTGCCAGGGCAAGGTCTAAACTAGATCTTGCAACAGATCATAGATCTGAACCATGCTCCACAAGGGAGTCTTCCACCAACAAGGTGGGCAAGAGAGAAAAGTATCTCTCTTCAAAGCTTGAATGGTGGAGGTAGGAGAAGAAATTTGTAGCAGAAAATGGTCTTGAGAAGGGTTGGAGTGGGTGAAGATCTTGAAGAAGCTCTTCCAATGATTTGGAGAAGCTTGAAATTATTGAAAGATCTTCACATCTTCACTCCAATGTCTTGGATTGAAGCCCTATCACCCCTTAGAAAAAAAATGAAGAAAATCACACAAGGCTTAAGATTAACCTTGCTATGAATACCAATGTACAGTAACAACCCTTGCCCTTATAGCATGGGCAAACAAGGGTTGAAGTCAAACCAACATCCAAGATCCTAGGATATAATAATGGAGTACAAAGTGAACTAGCGATCTCCTAGCGTAGTACTTAGGAAGAACCCCCTCTAAGAAGTAGCTTAAGCTTGAGGAAGGCTCTTGGAGAATAGTACTTGAGGTTCTGGTTGGGTAGGGTTTCCCCTAGGAGACCACACTAGAAGCTACTAGTGTAGGGAGGCTTGTAAGGAGAGCTCATGACTTAGAGAAAAATTCCATTTCAAGATTGGTTGCTTGGAGTGGGAAGTTGAGAATGAGCTTCTCAGCCCAAACCCTTTCCAATGACTCCCAGGAGCTGTTGCACCTCCTCCATGGCTCCAAGGAGGTGAGCTAGTTTATGTAACAAAGGGTTGGATTTCCAACCGATGAGAGGTTTACAACAATGTTTTCAGATTAGCATATGGTGTACAGCATAGGAATATTCGAGTTGAGTCGGCATTGCCAACCAACTCCCTGATTCTGATTGGTCGCAAATCCAACCATCGCGTGTGTTGGGAATTTCGCCAAATCAATCTGTACAACTAAAATCTGATTGGTCCCAAGTATCAACCAATCCCAATCCTCCCCTCCCAACCCTTCTTTCCCATCTCGCGCTACCTAGCGTAGGTAGTCAATTTGTGGAAGGTAGTTGGGAAGGTTGTTTCTAGGGCTGCGTACTATGCAGAGGTCATGCATTACAGAGGGACCAACGTGCCCGCCCCCGGCCAACAACTCCAACCTCCCCCGGCCGGCCTCTCCATCTCATGTTTTCTGGCTAGTGCTACTGACCCTCCTCATCAAGCGCACGGGTTTCACAGGTGAGATTCGAGCTTCGGGATGGTGGAGGTGAGAGTCGAGCATCAGGTGGCAGAGATTATAGTCGAGCCTCAGGTGGAGAAGGTTATAGTCGAGCTTCAGGATGGCGGAGGTGAGAGACGAGCTTCAGGTTGGCGAATCTGAGAGTTGAGCTTCTGGTTGACAGAGGTGAGAGTCGAGCTTTGGGATGGTGGAGGTGAGAGTCGAGATTCGGGATGGCCGAGGGTATAGTCGAGCTTCAGTTTGGCGGATGTGAGAGACGAGCTTTGGTTTGGCGGAGATGAGAGTCGAGCTTCGGGATGGCGGAGGTGAGAGTCGAGCCTCGGGTTGGCGGAGGGTATAGTCGAGCTTCGGGATGGCGGGGGTTAGAGTCGAGCTTCGGGTTGGTGGATGTGAGAGTCGAGCTTCGGGATGGCAGAGGTGATAGTCGGTCTTTAGTTTGGCGGAGGTGAGAGACGACCTTCGGGTTGGCGGATGTGAGAGTCGAGCTTCGGGTTGGTGGAGGTGAGAGTCGAGCTTCGGGATGGCGGAGGTGAGAGTCGAGCCTAGGGTTGGCAGAGGGTATAGTCGAGCTTCGGTATGGCAGAGGTAGGAGTCGAGCTTCGGGATGGCAGAGGTGAGAGTCGAGCTTCGGGATGGCGGAGGTGAGAGTCGAGCTTCGGTTTGGCAGAGGTGAAGGTTGAGCTTCAGTTTGGTGGAGGTGAGAGTCGAGCTTCGAGTTGGCGGATGTTTTACTTGAGCTTCGACTATGGGCAGAGGTGAGAGTCAACCTTCGGGTAGGCGCATGGGAGGGAGTTGCTTCAGGGGAGTTGCTTGGGGATGGCCCAGGGGTGAGGGGGAGGTTGGGGCCGAGTAGGACGCTACACGTGACCCACATCATGATAGGTCTCATTGCATGTTGTGCCTCTTCCCCGCCCATTTTTTCCACGTGTCTCTACTGTCCCAAGATCTACCGCCACTTGCCCCCACCACTCACCTTCCAGTAGCATCCCTGGAGCCTAGGGATCTAGGCCATTGTGGACATGTGTGACCCCCATGTGCACAACCGTCAGCCTGACGTCAGTGAGGTATGCTCCTTGCCAAACGCGCCCCCCATGCTCCACCCCCCAATATCGCCACACTCGTTTACCCACTTGCCTCCGGTTTCATTCCCGTCCATACTCTGCCCTGCCCAATCCTCACTCCGCCTGCCGACACCGTCCCTCTCCCATCACGTCCAAGTTTTTGCTTCCTAACATAACAGCAAACGTGACTCTTTTAACAATTCTGAAAAGCGATCTTGAAGGGTCATCCAACTCCTAAACTCTACTCTCATGTATACCCTCTGTCCCTTTCCACACAGGGACCAGACGGTGCATCACCTTAGAGCTCGCAACCGGGCCAAAGTTCGTTTCAGCTAGCCATGGCTGATTTGTAGCCGGGGATAGCCCTAGAAGTAGTGTAATATTTGCTATTTTGCATTTGCATACCCTCTTAGGTAGGTTGCAATCCAGAAAGATGTTGCACAACTGTGGGGCATGCTGTGCTGGTTTCGTGAATATGCAGGGATACACATCACATATGCCTGGGGATAAATTCCCTGGACGTCGCCAGGCCATGTCACGCATGGAGCTCCCTAGCTGGGTGTTCCAGAAGAGGGCTCGCACTAGCAGCATCCCTCAAAATCCCATAGCCGCGGCAATTGTAGCTAACGCACGGCACAGCGATGGCCCGAATCCTGGAGCGTCCTCCCTGCCGCCCTCCATTTCACCCCATGCGAGTCCAACCACCATGCAAGAGGACAAGGGGAAAGGGGACATGCATGCTGGCGAGGATGATGTGGTGTCTTCCGGCAGTAACATCTCTGTGTGTTATAGAATAGTCAGTGACAGTGAACATGACTCGACTCTCAAGGTAGAACGAATGACTAGAATGATGCAAACAGGTGGGTTTTGTCTAAGGAGTTGTACCCTCTGAGAGTACGCACCTATCTAGCCTATAAGACATATACAAATATGTTTGACACACCCCCTAGGCTAGATAAGGGGTAGTGCCTGGTAAGAGACACACAGCTCAGGATGGCATTACTAGTCCAACCTCTGAGTCAGGGGTGTGAAGACCAGTCAGCAAGAGTGCAAAAAAAAAAAAGCAAACCAGGACTACTAGTCCAGCCCCTGGGACAAGGGCCACAAGGAAGATGATAAAAAATAGTACACAATCAAGTTCCTAGCAAGTGAGGAGCTACAGGAACTAGTCCAAGCTATACACAATGCCGCTGATGATCTTTAGGCGCAAGCGCCTTCGTAAAGATGTCAGTTGTGTTGGCATCCGAGGCCAAGTGTACTACGCGGGCCTGGCAACGCTGCTGCAGCTCGTGCATGAGGAAGTACTGCAGCTGGATGTGCTTTGCTCTGCCCTCCAGTCGAGGCTCCTGACACTGGAGGATCATGGCCTTATTGTTAGCGTACAAGACAGGGGCAGAGCTAGGCCACTCACCTAAGTCTGTGAACAAGAAGGTCAGCCAAGAGAGCTCCTGAGCCACCATGGCACCGACGTAGATCTCAGCCTCACAGCTAGACAGGGTGACAGACGACAAACAAGTGGAACGCCACGAGATGGCACCTGCACCAAGGCTAAAGCAGTAGCCCTAAGAGGACTTGAGTGCCTGAGCGTCGTCTGCCCACGAAGCGTCAGTGTGCCCAGTAAGGCCCACTGGCCTGCGCCCTCCTAGCACTAGCCTCATGCCCGATGTACTTGCTAGATAACGCAAAACCCTCTTCGCGGCTGACCAGTGCTGCGGTCGATGTCTGCCTAAAGCCACAAAGTGGGCCAAGTTGCTAAGAGGGTAAGCGATCTGGACGAGTGCAAGTCATCAAGTACTTGAGGCAAACCACCAGCTCTGTGTAAGGACCACTAGGCTCTACAGACTCCTCAGAGACTGGAGTAGAGAGCCTGTGATCTAGCGGCAGAGGTGTGGGCTGTGCAGAGGAGAACTGAAGGCCGAACCTTTGAAGGACCTGGCGCACCAAGTGGGACTGAGTCAGAGTGATGGTGCATGGTGCTCTATCCTTGGAGATCTGCAGGCCAAGGTAGCGGGGCAGCTCTCCCAGGTCAGTGCATGTGTGTCTCCTCAGCAAGTCAGCCTTCACGGAGGCCAGTGCGTCTCTGTCTGGAGTAGTGAAGAACAGGTCGTCTACGTAAACAAGGATGTAGAACGGGGTCTGGCCAGCACAAACAAAGAGTGAGGGGTTTGCAGATGATGGGATGACCTGCAGGTCAGCTAACGTAGTGCGCAACATGTCGTGCCACTCGTGAGGCACCTGTCGCAGGCCGTAGACTGGGCGCCGGAGGAGCTACTGGGTCCCCAGGGCGAAAGTACCGGTGAAGCCTGGTGGGCGGCGCAGGTAGACCTGCTCGAGCAGATTGCCCTGAATAAAAGCTGTCGAGAAAGTCGAGGGAGTGCAGCTCGTAGTCATGCAGTGCTGCTATGTGTAGCAGCGCTCGACGAGTAGTCATCTCCGGGGTCGGAGCGAAGGTCTGAAAGAAGTCAACCCCCTCACGCTGACTAAAGCCTCTAGCCACGTAGTTGGCCTTGAACACAGGCGGCTCTCCAGGAGGGTGCTTCACCTTGAAGAGCCACCGGCCATCGACTACGTTCACCCCAGATGGGGGACTGCGTAGAGGTAGCTGCCGGTGGATCTCCAAGGCGCAATCTCTGCGTCCATGGTACCTATCCACTAAGAGGCCCAGGGTCCCGAGGTCGCCTCAGCGTAGGTGCGAGGGGTCAGGATGTCAAAGGAATCTGGGTCATCGTCAGGGACTAGCAGCATGGAGCAGAGATGGGGAGCAGCCTCCGTCAGGAAAGCGAGCTCATACTGCTTGTCCTCTAGGACGTCACTACCAAGGGCAGAAGCACCCCCGGCGGACGGAGGACTGGCTGGGTCAGAGACTAGAGCGGTGGTGTAGTCAAGATGGAGGGTAGAGGCGAAGTCAGCAACAGCAGCGACAAGCACGTCAAGACTCGAGACAGGAACAGACAGGTCGGTAACGAGGGAGGCAAGGACCCAAGGAACGAGAAGACGAGCAGCACGAAGGTAGTTAGACCGAGGAAGTGGAGCAACAACAAGAGATGAAGGAGGAGGCGACGGGAGGAGGGGAGGACAAGACGCGTGGGAACGGAGCAACATAGGGTGAGAGCGTTGAACAGGAGAGAAAAGATGAGCACGAGGGGGACGTCGAGACCAGACGTGAGACGGAGGCGTCGGGTCAGGAGACAGTGAGGGAGACACGGGAGGGAAACGAGGGGGATAACGAATTTGAGATGAGTCCGACGGTGGGAACACACGGCCGTAGTCAGGCAGGGGAGGCGCCGACGGAGGAGGTGCAAGCGGTCGGTCGGGGGAAGGAAGACCGAGGAGGCGAAGGGCGGACACCGGCGGCGATTGCGGTTGCGGCTGCTCCACGCCGACACCAGAACCTCCAGTAGCACCACAACTACCGCCGAGTAGCTCCACGCCAACACCCCCAGAACGAGAACCTGCTCCAGCACCGGTGCCACCCCCAGGACTACCGAAACAAGCCACGACAGTAGCCCCAGGACTAGCACCTCCAAAACCAACACCCCTAGAACGAGAACCCTCTTTAGTACCAGTGCCACCCCCAGGACTGCCGAGACAAGCCATGACAGGAACCCCAGGACTACCACACTCCTTAACGCCCGCACCCCCAGAGCTCCCGGACCCCTGCGGCGGGTGCTGCTGCAGCTGCAACGGCGGCGACGGCTACTGCTACTGTGATGACGAAGGAGGAGGAGACAACGTGGCGGAGACCGTCGGCAAAAACGGCGTTGTGGGGCCACCAGAGTCAGCTGACTCCTCAACCGGGACAACCGATGGGAGGGGAGTGACGTAAGACACACCAGACGGGGCAGGACAGGGAGGGAGAGGAGCAGGGGCTACTGGGGGAGTGGGTACAAGAAACAGGGGCGGAGTCACCAGGAGGCCTCGGTGGGGAAAGCGGTGGTAGAAGGAGACCGACTCGTCAAAAGTGACGTCACGCGAGTGAAAGAAGCGGTGAGATGGGTGGTTGTAAACGTGCCAGTCATACGCGTCGAGGGGGAAACCAAGGAAGACACAGTGGACAAAGCGGGCAGTTAGCTTGTGCGTGCCAGAGGTACGAACGTGAGCAAGGCAGCCCCAGACGTGGAACACAGATGCGTTACCAGGGAACCTGGTCCAGAGAAGGGTCGGCAAAACCTGCGGCTGCTGGGAGTGCGGCCCCAAATTAAGCTAGTGAGCGGCGTTGCGAACAGTGAACGTCCACAGAAAATAGGGTGCACCTGCATGGATCATGGAGGTACGATCCACCTCCATGACCAAACCGATGCGTTTCTCAATGACCCCATTTTGCTCTGGGGAGTTTGGCAGGGTGTACGACCGGGTGATGCCCTCTGCACGACAGAACTCGCCAAGCCGACCGGAGGCAAACTCGCCACTACGGTCGGAGTAGAGACGCGGCACGGGGAGGCCGCCATGGACTCTCGCAGCTATGACCCATGGGATAAGAACGTGAGGCACGTCGGCCTTTCGCTCTAGGGGAAACATCGTGGTGTAACGCGTGAAGTTCTCGACAAGCACTAGAAAGGAGCATTCGCGACGGGCCCCGGGATGGGGGCTAGGCCCCTGAGGTCCAGGTGCAAAGTCTGGAGGGGTGCAGTGGCAGGGTGAAGCGAGGAGGCATGAGGAGCATGGCACAGCCAGCCCTCAATGCAAGGCGTGCACGATGGCGCAGGCGAGGGAGGGAGGGCAGGGAGCAATGAAGGGAGACCTAGGACAAGACCGTGCTGGGACATGTGACGCAGACGTGGGAGTGCGGGGTGACCTAGACGGTAGTACCACAGCAGCGACGGGTGAGTGAGCGACCGACACAAGCAAGCCGCAGCAACCTGGGTAGACACAGGCACCTGGGGGGATGCGCTCACCAAGGGGGACTTGGTATGGAGGGTAAACAGGACAGACATCGGGTTCCGGGGGAACGTAGTGAGGAGGGCACCTGAGGCGGTGTCAGTACAGACCACGTACCGCTTGTGTCCGAGGAATGTAGTGGTGACTCCGAGGTCCTGAAGACAACCGACACCGACTAGGTTTCTGGAGATCAAGGGGACATGCAGGCCTATAAGGGAGCCCGAGGAAACAGCCGGACAGGGAAGGGTAGTGGAGCTACGGGCAACTATTCGACTTGAGGAGGGGTCAGCAAGCGCGATAGCAGGGGGCGGTAAGCGATGTGAGCGCAGTGTGGTCGCGGAAGAAGCAGGCAGATGCTCCAGAATCAAGCGTGAAGGAGAGTGAAGTGGTAGCGCTAGCCTAGGCTAAACAAGGCAGAAGGTCCTACGCCTGACGCAGCAGGGGAGACTAGACTACACACAGAAGGAACACCTACACTAGGCAACACAGGGTGTTATCATCCGGCCACACTAGGGGCACCAGCATACATGGCATATAAAGCAAACAAGTCTAGTCCATGTCCAACTCAAAAACAGGCACACCACGACGCACCAGACTGGGCCAGTCGGGGAGGTCCGGCAGAGGACCGAAGCGGAGACAGAAGAGGTCGTCGAGATGGCAAAAAGAGCGGGCAGCAGTGTGAGTGGAGTGACCACACACAGTGCCGCGGAAGGGGCCGGTCTGGAACTGGTACTGGCAACTCACAGCGCCGAAGCTACCAGCCGACGTCGAGCTGCGAGGGGCGTCATTGCGGCCACCACCACCAGAGGCACTGGGCCACTAAGAGTACACACTTATGTAGCCTATAAGAGATCTACAAATATATTTGACATCGACACCGTTTGATGATGTACTTCTTGAAAGTGATAATATAGGCCCTTCGGTTGGTGGGTCAGGGGAGGATGGGGTTGGTGGCGATGAGCCTATTTTGGATGGGCTAGAACCAACGAGGTTCGAGTTTTGGGATGCACTTGCACACCTGCTACTACTCAGCAAGCTCTCGCATGTAAGGATTGACGACCTCTTCAGCATTCTAAGGCTTGAGAGCTCGCAGCTAAGTGACATTTGCAACTGGAAGAGTTCACGTGACGTGCAACAGTACGCAGACTCTAAGTGCCTGGAAGCCCATTGCCAATGGGAGAGGGCGTTTGTCCATGCTCAGGACAAGGCATTCTTGGAGTACTGGTATTGTGATGCTTTGCTGGCAGTGCATGATCTACTGAAGGAACCACAGCTTGTCATGCGGGCAAACGCTAGATGTGTGTTCAAAACACCAGAGAACGGGTTGTGGTGGGAGACGCTTGAAGGGCTGATACTAGAGGAGGATAGTGAGGGGGCAATGGTGGCACTCATCCTAGCGAGTGACGAAACACACATGGACGATTGAGGGAAAGCTAAGGGTCACCTTCTCTTCTTGACCATGGGGAACATTGACAAGGACGATCGTTGGAAGCCGTATGGCCACGTACTTCTTGCGCTTCTTCCTTCTTACCCAGCTGAGTACACGGTTTTTGACAAAATGCAAGCATTCCAACATGTCGTTAATGTTGCCTTGAAGCCGTTGAAGAAAGCTTCGCACATTGGGGTGCCAATGGTCAATGCTGATGGCACCATGTTCAATGCGTGGCCGTCTCTCTACGCATACGTATGCGACTTCCCTGAATCCTGCAAAGTGACGTGCACAAAGTCCGTCGGCACAAAGTACCCATGCTCAATGTGTGAGATTCACAAGGACGAGCTAAAGGATTTGAAGGACCGCATCAAGCCACGCACCCGGTTCGACCAACATGGCATCCTCAAACTCCTCCGACAGAAATGAATCAAAAAGGGGTCGGAGGAAGCACTGTCGACACAATGGGTACGTTAGAACGTTCTTGAAGAATGGGTGCATTGTTCAGGACTATCGAAACACATGCATCTGAGTCGGTGTGTGCATCCCCCCACCTTGCACAGGGCTTCGTATGGGGCTACAGGTGGGAGTCCAACCCAATCCTCACTCCGTATCTGGCAGTAATGCCTGACATCATGCATTAGTTGGACTTGGGTATACTTGAGCACATCGTGGACTCCATCAGTGGGCCGCTCTTAGGCCGTGTGTTGCGCTTCCTCGATAGGAAGCTGAAGCAGTTGAAGCTGAACACGCGGTGGGGCAACCTACGTCTACTGACGGGGCAGTATTTTGCTGCCAAGGGAGCTACAGTGACGGAAACAATTGTCCGGATGTTTTGCATTAGCTGGGGTTTTTGGGCTTTCCGACCACTGTACATAGAGTCTTAATGTTTAATGTTGGTACGCTTTGGGAGGGGAACATAGTGGATGTGCTCACAGTGCTAAAATCCATAATAGTACACGGGATCTAACTTAGTGCCAAAAGATGTACAAAGAGTACATCCGGACAATTGTTTCCCAGAACAAAGAGCAAACTTCTGAACAGCATTTGTAGTACCTAGTCCACCGACCTTTGGCCTCGATGACCACCTGCACCCTCCTAGGCATGTTGTCTATGATGTTAGTGCAAATATTTACAGGGATCTTCTCGCACTCTTCCTGGACCCACCCTTTTGCATAAGGGGTTGAGCCCTAGGAAAATCACGAAGGATTTGAGCGTATGCAAGAGTATTGTGCATGATTTCTTATTGAATGTGATCTCTTAGACTAGCCACGCTGAGGTGTGACCAAAGACGCCATTAGCCGATTGGTCCCGTCTTTTCATGGGTCGTCTCCGTCATACCGCTGTAGGTTAAAACCACGAACAGAGCAGCAAAAACTAGCGTATATGCCACGAAACTGAGGGTAATGTAGCACGGTCAATTGTGCACCCTTGCAATATTAGAATGACGCTAGGATCCGCAAGTCTCATCACAGTGCAGCAGTCAAATAAGTCGCGACTGTTTGGGAAGAATGCTTGAGGTAAGGTCTGGTGTTGCCAAGGGTCACTCCAGCGTAACATACTCATGCTCTCCAAGCCATTCCAAGCCAATTGTCCCGCCTAGGCTTGGAATGGCTTGGAGAGCATGAGTATGTAGCACTGGAGTGACCCTCTTCCTGACTAGACCTCAATCCGGATATTCTTCCCCACCAGTCAGGGCTTCTTCAGCTGCTGCACCGTAACAAGACCCGTGGATTTTAACGTGATTCTAATAATGAAAGGGTGCACGGTTGACTGTGCTATGTTACCCTAAGTTTCGCGGCGGATACGTTAGTTTTCGCCCCTCTGTTTGTTATTTTACCCTTAAACGGTATGACGAAGTCGACTCATGAAAAGACGTGACCAATCAGCTAATGGCGTCTTTGGTCACACCTCAGCATGGCTAGTCTAAGAGATTGCATTCAATTTAAAATCGTGCACAATACTCTTGCATACGCTCAAATCCTTCGCGATTTTCCTAGTGCTCACCGCGTTATGCAAAAGGGTGGGTCCAGAAAGAGTGCGAGAAGACCCCTGCAAAGGTTTGCACTAACCTCGTAGATAACATGCCTAGGAGGGTGTAGGTGGTGATCAAGGCCAAGGGTCGGTGGACTAGGTACTACAAACGTTGTTCGGAAGTTTGCTCTTTGTCCTGTGAAACAATTGACCGGATGTACTATTTGTATATCTTTTGGCACTAAGTTAGATCCAGTGTACTATTATGGATTTTAATGCTGTGAACACATCCCCTATCTGTCCCTCCCAAAGTGTACCACCATTAAACATTAAGACTCTATGTACAGTGGCCAAAAGGCCCCAAAACCCTAGTTAATGCAAAACATTCTGACAATTGTTTCCGTCACTCTAAATACCAAGCATACGAGGAGCGATTTATCATGCAGGTGTTGCCATTCCTGGTGGCTGGGTTCTTGTAGCAAGAGCAAATGAATGCGATCATTGCATACACAGAATGGTACCTGGAGTGTGCTCGTGTGAGGAAGCACACGGAAAGAACCGTGATTCACCTGAAGAACAAAGCTAAGAAGTGAGCCCTTACCCCCCCTAACCAGCACAATTTGTTTCTTTTGGTGATGGCCGGCAGCTAATGCTCGAGCACCTTTCATGACAGGATGATCCATGGACTACAGGACTCGCTTCCACAAACATCGGATTGGAACACCATCAAGACCCACCTCATTAGCCATTACATCGGCTCGATAAGGTGTGCCGGCCTCCTTGAGCATTAGTGTGCCCAAATCTTTGAGCACCTCCAGATTGAGTACATCACGGACCCCTACAGAGCATCAAACATGCGGGACGTGGCATTGCAGATGGTTAAGGTAGATGAGGCTAGGATGCGCCTCAGATCACTCATTCCATTCCTAAGCAAGGCAAAGAAGTACGACACTGCAATGGTGAAGGTGAGGATCAAGCGACCATATAAGGAAGACCCATTAGTGGATGTTCACAATGGTCTGACCCAGACAAACATAGTTCGTAAACTGTAGGCACAGCGTATGATCCACCGCATTATGTCCAAGAGGATTTGGCACCTCCATGACCCACGTGAATGTGAATCTGCACCCTACGTGTTTCCCTGCGCACCTAGACCACACCGAGATGAGCCCCTGCTATCGGCGATCGGGGAGGATTGTGCACACCTGGGCGCTGCACTTAACGAAGCTTTGGTGACGGACAAGCACTTTGAGTCAATTGAGTTTATCAATGTAAGTGCGGCTGGGTTGCAATTATCCCTAAACCTTACAACTAGCGCCAAATACACTGTCCACCCTTGGTTTTCCAGGTTCATTGGGAGATTGCGATGCCAGCTGCCATCGATGCAAACTATGGGCGACTACCTCACCGCATATGCGCACATCCGACGCACCATGGCTGGGACTGGGAGGATCATGGCCTTGTTGTCAGCGTACAGAACCAGGGCAGAGCTAGTCCGCTCACTTAAGTCTTAGAGCAAGAACGTCAGCTAACGGAGTTCCTGTGCCGACATGGAACCAGCGTAGATCTCAGCCTCGCAGCTGGACTGTGCTACAGACGACGAGCGGGTGGACCTCCACGAGACTGCGCCTGCACCAAGGCTAAAGCAGTAGCCATGAGAATACCTAAGGGTCTCAGCGTCGTCTTCCCAAGAAGCGTTAGTGTGTCCTGTAAGCACCACTGGCCTGCGTCCTCCCAACACTAGCCCCATGCCCGATGTAAGATAATGCAAAACCCTCTTAGCGGCCGACCAGTGGTGTGGTCGGTGTCTGCCTGTGGCCACAAAGCGGGCCAGGATGCTGAGAGGGTATGCGAGATCTAGGCGAGTGCAAGTCATCAGGTACATGAGGCAACCCACCAGCTCTGCGTAAGGACCACTGGGCTCTGCTGACTCCTCGGGAACTAGAGCTAAGAGCCTGTGGTCTACCGGCAGAGGTGTGGGCTGTGCGGAGGAGAACTGAAGACCGAACCTCTGAAGGACCTGGCGCACCAAGTGTGACTGTGTAAGAGTGATGGTGCGCGCTGCTCTGTCCCTGGAGATCTGCAGGCCAAGGTAGCGGCGCAGCTCTCCCAGGTCAGTGCAGGTGTGTCGCCTCAGCAGCTCAGCCTTCACGGAGGCCAGCGCGTCTCTGTGTGCTTTAGCAAAGACCAGGTTGTCTACGTAGACCACGATGTAGAACGGAGTCTGGCCAGCATGAACGAAGAGCAAAGGGTCAGCAGAGGACGGAAAGAACTGCAGGTCAGCTAGCGTGGCACAGAGCGTGATGTGCCACTCACAAGGTGCCTGTTGCAAGCCGTAGACCGGGCGCCGGAGGAGCCACTGGGTCCCAGGAGGGAAAGTACTGGTGAAGCCCTGAGGGCGGCGCAGGTAGACCTGCTCGTGTATGCTGCCCTGCAGGAAAGCAGTGGAGAAGTCGAGGGAGTGAACCTCATAGTCACGCTATGCTGCTACGTGTAGCAATGCCCGAAGAGTAGTCATCTTCGGGGTCAGGGCGAAAGGTCTGAAAGAAGTCCACCCCCTCTCGCTGACTGAAGTCTCTAGCCACGTAGCGCGCCTTGAACACAGGCGGCTCTCCAGGGGGGGGCTTCACCTTGAAGAGCCACCGGCCATCGACTACGTTCACCCCAGGTGGGGGAACTGCGTCAACGTAGGTGCCAGTAGCCCTCCAAGATGCCATCTCCTGCTCCATGGCAGCTATCCACTAAGAGGCCCAGGGTCCCGAGGTCGCCTCAACATAGGTGCGAGGGGTCGGGATGTCAAAGGCGTCGGAGTCACACTCAGGGTCTCATGGAACCGAGATGGGGAGCAGCCTCTGACATGAAAGCAAGCTCGTACTGCCGGTCCTCCAAGACGTCACTGCCGAGGGCAGGAGCACCCCCGACGGACGGAGGACAGACAGGGTCAGAGACCAAAGCGGTAGCGAAGTCAAGGCGGCAAGTAGAGGCAAAGTCAGCGACAGTAGCGACAAGAGCATCAAGACTGGAGACAGGAACAGACGGGTCGGTAACGAGGGAGGCAAGGACCCGAGGAACAAGAGGACGAGCAGCACAAAGGTAGTCAGACATAGGGGGAGGCGCGACAATGAGCGACGACGGAGGAGGCCAAGGCAAACGGGGAGGACGAGATGCGTGGGAACGAAGCAGCATAGGGGGAGAATGTTGAACAAGAGAGACAGGACGAGCACGAGAGGGACGGCGAGACCAGACGTGAGACGGAGGCATCGGGTCAGGAGACAGAGGAGGAGTAACAGCAGGGGAACGAGAGGGGAAACGAGCCGGGGACGAGTCTGACAGAGGAAACACAGGACCATGAACATGAAGAGGGGGAGACGGCGAGGGAGGCGCTGGCGAGCGGTCAGGGGAGGGAAGGCCGAGCAGGCGAAGGGCGGACACCGGCGGCGACTGCTGCTGCTGCTGCTGAACGCCGACACCTGGACCACCAGCTGCACCACTGCTACCTTCAGTACACTCCACGCCAGCACCCCCAGAACAAGAAATGTCTCCAGCGCCGGTGCCATCCCGGAGCCCGCCGGGACAAGCCACGACAGGAGCCCCAGGACTAGCACCCTCTCCAACTCCAGCACCCCCAGAGTCCACGAACGGCTGCGGCTGCGACGACGGCTGCGGCTGCGGGGGCGAAGACGGCGGCGGCTGTGGCGGCGACTGCGACAGGAAGGAGGAGACACCGAGTGAGGGATAGGCAGCGCAAACTGTGCCGCGGGGCCACCGGAGTCAGCCGACTTCTCGACCGGGACAACCGACGGGAGGGGAGTGACGTGAGACACACCAGACGGAGCAGGATGGGGAGGGAGGGGAGCAGGGGCGACCGGGGGAGTGGGAACCAAAAGCAGGGAGGGAGAAACCGGAAGACCTCAGTGAGGAAAGCGGTGGAAAAGGGAGACAAACTCGTTGAACGTGCAACACGGAAGTGAAGGAAACGATGAGACGACAGGTGGTACAAGTGCCAGTCAGACGAGTCAAGGGGGAAACTGAGGAAGACACAGGGGACGGTGCGGGCAGTGAGCTTGTCCGTGCCAGAGGCACGAACGTGAGCGAGGCAGCCCCAGACATGGAACGCAGACGCATCACCAGGGAAACTGGTCCAAAGAAGGGTCGGCAAAACTTGCGGCCAGTGGGAGTGCGGCCATAGGTTAAGCTGGTGAGCGGCGTAGCGAACAGCGAACGACCACCGAAAATGGGGTGCACCGGCATCGATCATGGAGGTACGAACCACCTACATGACCAAAACAATGCGTTGCTCAGCGATCCCATTCTGCTGCGGGGAGTCCGGCAGGGTGTACGTCTGGGTGATACCCTCCGCAGGACAGAACTGACCCAGCCGACCAGAGGCGAACTTGCCGCCACGGTCGGAGTGGAGACACAGCACAAGGAGACCGCGGTGGAGGTGCACAGCGACGAGCCACGGGATAAGAACGGCAGGCATGTCGGCCTTCCGCTCCAGAGGAAACACCGTGGTGTAGTGCGTGAAGTCGTCAACTAGCACCAAAAAGTAGCGCTCGCGATGCGGTCCAGGGACAGGGGCTGGGCCCCAGACGTCCAAGTGCAGGGTCTGAAGGGGTGCAATGGCAGGGCGAAGGGAGGAGGAGTGAGAAGCATGGCCAGCCGGCCCTCGACCCAGGGCGTGCACGGCGGCGCAGGCGAGCGAGGGAGATCAGGGAGCGACACAGGGAGGCTGAGGACTAGACTGTGCTGAGACATGTGACGCAGGCGGGGGAGCGCGGGGTGACTTTGGCGGTGGTGCCACAACAGTGACGGGTGAGTGAGCGACCAACACGAGCAGGCCGCAGCTACCTGGGTGGACGCAGAACCAGAGGTGGACTCGCCCCCTCAGGGGGGGAGCAGTGTCCAGCGTAAACAGGCCAGATACAGGGTCCCGGGGGAACGTCGCAAGGAGGGCACCTGAGGCGGCCTCGGTACAGACCGCGTACCGCTCGTGACCAGGGAACGTAGTGGTGACGCCGAGGTCCTGAAAACAGCCGACACCATCTAAGTTCCTGGAGAACGAAGGGATGTGCAGGCCTGTAAGGGAACCCGAGGGAACCACCGGACAGGGAAGGGTAGTGTAGCTGCGAGCAACTACAGGTCCAGAGGAGGGGTCCGCAAGGGCGACAGCGACAGGTGCAGCAAGCGGCGTGAGGGCGGCGTTGTCGCAGAAGAAACAGGCTGACGCACCGGAGTCTAGAGTGAAGGACAGCGACGCCGTAGTGGCCGTCGACGGAGGAGCAATGGTAGAGCCTAGGCTAGACAAAGCAAGCTGTCCTACGCCTAACGCAGTAGGGGAGTTTGGACTACACATAGGTGCTACGCCTAAGCTAGAGAACACTGAGTAATACGATTTTGGAAACACTCGAAGCGTCAGCATACAGAGAATACAAGGCAGAACTAATCTGATCCATGTCTAAGTCAAACACAGGCACACCGTGGCGCAGCAGGCTGGGCCAGTCAGGGAGGTCCGGGGCAGGACCAAAGCGGCGGAAGCAGCGGACGGTGGGGTGCGAGCGGCGGCACACCGTGCCACGCAGGGGCCCGGTCTGAAGCTAGTACTGGCAGCTCACAACACCGAAGTTGCCGGTGGACGCCGAGCTGCGAGGGCCACCACCACGACCACCACCGCCAGGGGCTCCTGGCCACCCGGGGGGGAGACGAGCCCATGGCAGCTGCTGCTGTGACGGCTGCTGCTGCTGCGGTGGCTGCGACTGCGGCGACTGCTGCTGCTCCTGGGCACCAGCACCAACCCCCTCGTCAGAACCACTGTCCCCGCCACCACCACCACTAGCACCACCTCCTCGTCCTCCCTTGGGGCCACGGCGGCCCCGGCGCTGGCGTCGCTGCGGGTACGCCGCAGCTGCTGTCTCAGGTGCAGGCGCAGTCATGGCAACTGCGGCGGAGCTATCAGCATACGTGCACTGGGAGGGGGCACAGCCCTGAAAGATAGGGACTGCCGCAACACCGCTAGACTGAGCGATAGTGCGCTGGCGAGTCTCTCTCTTAGACAGAGTAGTGACAAAGGCGGTCAGGGTGAGGTCGGCAGGGTGCTGACTAAGGAAGTGGTCGCGGATAGTAGCTAAGCTGTCAGGCAGGCGCATGTCGATGAGGTATAGGGTGGCGCAGAAAGGTGGGGGGAAGGCAGTAAGCTGGGCGGCAGAGCTAGAAGTGCGATAGCTGGTCTCTAGTGCACGGAGGTGAGTAGCGAGGTCAGCTACTGTGGGGAAAGCAGAAAGATCAGGGAAGAGCATGGGTAGGATCAAGCAGCTAGCAGAGGCGGAAGCAGGTGTGGAGTAACGCTCAACTACTGCAGCGAGAAAGTCCTTGGCGTTCGTGACAGCGGTAAAGCGCGGATACTCAGACAAGGGGAGGGCATGGCTAATGGCAAGCTGGGCTAGTGCGTCGCGAGAATCCCAGACTGCTTGAGCAAGCGCAGCAGCAGCAAAAGCCTCGCTCTCAGCAGTGGTAGGGTCAGCAGGGAGGGGATCAGGCGCAGGGGGGCGGGGAAGCAAACCATCAACATGCATAGCCAGGGAGTGCCCATCCTGGCGCTGACCTGTCAGGTGCCGGCGGAGGTCAACGAGGCAGGCGACGAAGTTGATCGCGTGCCCCTTAGCGTCAAAGCGAAGAACGGCGTCCGCCATCGCAAAGTGTGACAGCGGCACAGTGGCGCAGCGACTCGGCGGCTCGGCGGCTTGGCGGCTCGGCGGCACGGCAGCTCGGCGGCATGGCGGCTCGGCGGCGTGGGTGCTCGGCCGCTCGGGGACACGGTGGCACGGCGGCTCGGCGGCACGGCGGCGCGGCGGCACGGCAGCTCGGTGGCACGGCGGCTCGGGGACACGGCGGCTCGGCGGCACAGGCGACGAGGCCGGCTAGGGCACAAGGGACCGGCTAGGGCACAAGGGGCCGGCTAGGGCGAGCGGGGCCGGCAAGGGCGCGTGGGGCCGGCTAGGGATGTGGGGGGGGGCCGGTAGGAGCACGAGGGGCCGTAGGGGCGCGAGGGGCCGGCTAGGGGCGCGAGGGGCCGGTAGGGGCGCGACGGGGCCGGCTAGGGGCGCGAGGGGCCGTAGTGGAGTGCGGGGCCGGCTAGGGGCGCAAGGGGCCGGTAGGGGCGAGACAGGGCCGGCTAGGGGCGCGACAAGGCCGTAGGAGCGCGACGGGGCTGGTAGGGGCGCAACGGGGCCGGCTAGGGGCGCGACTGGGCCGTAGGGGCGCGACAGGGCCGTAGGGGCGCGACAGGGCCATAGGGGCGCGATGGGGCCTGCTAGGGTCGCGGTTGGGCCGTAGGGGCGCGACGGGGCCATAGGGGCACGACGGGGCCTGCTAGGGCCGCGACGGGGCCGTAGGGGCGCGACGGGGCCATAGGGACGCGTGGGGCCAGCTAGGGGCGCGATGGTCCGGTAGGTGGCGGCACGGGGCGGAAGCGGGTGGGTGGACCTACCTACTCGTGATACCATGTTAAGACTAGAAAGAATGAATAGAAGAAGGGAGAACAGGGGAGACATAGCGTTTGGGTTGTACCCACTAAGAACATACCCTATCTAGCCTATAAGTTCTTCCTAACAATATATGTATAAGTTGATAGCATCACCCTGAGAACATATGTTTGCATCAACCAGAGCAACAATGCATTGTTTAGCTGGGAGTATCAAAAGAGGCTTGATTGGTTTGGCACCAACATTTACACACTCTAATGATAGTTCTATCAAGTTTCCGTACAAGCATTCTTACTGTACTTCGAGTGCCTTGTTTACTGGCCTATTGACCTATAAAACCTGAGGAGGAGGCCCGATGCACGGAATGCTGTCCCAGCTGCGCTCGTGGGGAGAGCCTTCATGTCCTGGGCAATCCACAGCGCCGGCAATGTCCCTGAATTTTGCATGTGCATGTCGGACATTAGGGACCCAAATGAAGAAAGAGCATGCAGACTGTCGATAAAGAGGCGGCTCGCAACGCGGGTGACAACTCGGGACTAGAGTGAGAGACGGGGTGATGGAGGGAGGCATTGGTAGCCAAAACCTTTGTGGGTGCCTACCATATCATTGACGTGCCAACCCTAGACTGTACAATGCATGCTGCTCTTGGTGTAGTTTGTCAACCACAGAGTGGAAGTTAGGCTTGTGGCGTTGTACATTTCCTAAGTTATGGAACCAGGCCCTCGGATTCGTTTTAGGCCACATTGAATTGTTAGCAGGGTCAGTACAACGAAACACCCTGAAAATCAGAAAAATCTGAAAAAAAAAAAAAAAAAAACAAACAAACAAACAAAAGCAAAAACAAACAAACAAACAAACAAAACAAAAACAAACAAACAAACAAAACAAAAACAAACAAACAAACAAATCAAGAAATCGGAGGGCCTGTATGACACACATTAATTACATGTATTGAGACTAGCTGGTGAGCGAAAAAGGATCCCTGTGAAAGAGGGGGGACGCCCTTAGGATGTCATTTAAGCAAAAGGGGCGTATTCATTGATTATTTGCTGCGGCATCCATCCACCTTTATGCATCATTGTGAAAAATAGCCGAATAATCTTATATCGTAATCTCACGTTTAAAAGGACCCGCTAGCCAGAGAGTCCATGGTTCATTTGTTTGGATCCGGAAACAGTCATTTTGGCCGTCATCGTGAGGACCCCCTTTTTGGGACTTATCATGTTGGCCATACCACAAATGCCATGCTAGCGCCTCTGGGTGTGGCAACAGTTGCGCAACTGCATACACCCCCATTTGCGCCCATTTCCAGCTGCCCTAGATACCAAACACAGTTAACCATCCACGTTTCCGTCAGGTTTAAGGCGGTTTGCGTCGGTCGAGAGGAGTCCACGTGCGCACCATCGACACAGCTGATATCGAAATTAGACAAATGGGCATTCTCGCCCATAAACTCCAGCAAAGGGGAACACCCCCCAATCGCCCCCTTGAATGACCAATTAGGGAGCCCCCGTCGGTGCTGAGAGACCAACCTAACCCCTGTGGCCCCGTATCCGCCCGTCTGACATTTTCCCGATGAGGCTGCCGCGTCAGGTCGAACAGGTCGCGACGCGTGCTAGCAGGCACGTGGCATGCAACGATGAGAGCCACCAATGCGAGGCCACAGGCGAATATCGTTCGCCGGCGGAGGCCGCAACATCGCCAGCCGCTGGCGGAGATAGCGCGGCAGAAGTTAGGGCAGTAGGAGTTAGGGCGGCGGAAGTCAGTGCAACCCGCGCTGAAGAAGGGGCAGAGCCAGGCCAGGCAAGGCTGTGGGTAAAGCTTCTAGGTGCCCGAGCTACCGCCACGGAACAACAGAATATCGACATGTTGACGTAAGAAGTATCTTGTGCCAGATAGGCGTGCCAGTGGGAAATAGGGAATTGGAAAACCCACCCATAACATGACAATAGGCAATGGCAGATTTTCCTCCAGTTTAGTGCATGGTGCATGTGAAGTAGGAAGGTAGCAATGGAGTGCTAGGTTCCGCCCTGTTGTCTGTTAATTTCGAACTTGTAGTAGTTTTGGGGGATATATGGACTGGATTGACTGACCAGTGCTGAAACGAAAATTCGATTGGGATATTTGCAACCGTTACAAAATCATGACTTGCTCGCGAAACGCTGGCGACGTGACCTTTGCTGCCGAACGACTAAAGTTTCCAACTACGCATGATCCCTCCAAACGCCACGCTGGATGCGGAATGGAAAATCGGCAACAGTGATTCTGAAATCAATGGAAATCCGGACCTCCCACTTGGCCATCCGAGTTGGGTAGAAAAAACAAGGACGCGTGTGGGCGAATTTGCAGCCTGATTTGTACACGTAACACCCAATGAAATTGTGCCAAGTGCTCCAATCCGAAACGCAATAACTAGAATGGACGCTAAACTGCCCCTTAGAGCTCAGGACAAGACAAAACCCTCCTCTGGGTGCGCTAACCGTGAATACAGTGCACAGAGTCCTAGTACGAGTAACCTAACAACTAAAAACCCGTGGGTTAATCCTAAGACACGTCATCTCAAACGAGAGAGTTTGACTACCGATGGGCGACAGCTCATCAGTTACGAAACAGGATCTGTTTCAGGCACGAGATTCTTGCAGCCCTAGCGATGGGGCAGGTTACCCGACAATTTGGCAGAACAGACGCGCTACTCGAGCCCTAATTAGTTGCAAAATTGCAGGTGTTGCCGCCCGAAAAGTGTACAAGCACATTTTGTCCAGCGTTTTGGCCGGAGGATACGTGCCCGGACCGTGCAAAAAATTCAAGTGTTTGAATCGTAGAACATGTGTACAGGGACGAAGGCGTTGCTTGCGCTTGATTTGTGCACGCCTAGCTGGTTGCTGCTACACCCTTAACCTCGTTAATGTCACAGCACGAAACATCATAACCGCCCTAACCGTCGCTGCCCAGATCGACTGTTAGGACTGTGATCACATTGCTCCGAAGCCATTTGTGAGTAGCGTGTACCCAATGCGACTTCTATTCGAGACATCAATGTACGAAAAGGGTAGTTTCTGTCGATTTCGTAATGCCCTAGAATTTCCAAACAGGCGACTTTCAGTACTAAGCGAAAGGATGGAAACTTGGCTACCAGCCTAACACTTTTGCTGGGTCTAATGTGGTGGACGTATCTATTAAATAATGCCTACCCTCTCCAAAGCATTTGACCGCTTGGCTTCCCAAGTACTCCCCGAAAGCCAATTTGGGTTCGGGAAAAACCGACAGCGGGCGACCCCCTTCGGAGTCACGTAACATCACATTTCGCTAAATACAAATGCCAACCACCCTGCCCAAAACGAGTAACGTTAACTAGGTTTAGGGTGTAGTCCTTGCAGGTCCACGGCCCGGCTCTGCAGGTAGACGGAAGTCTGGCAGTGTCGGAAACGGGGGAAGGTGGCGTCGAGATTTTGGGGAAGTAGGTAGCAAGGTCCGGCTGCCAGACGTGCTTGCACAATTTCGCCCACCGAAAGTCGAAGGCGCGGGCTCCGACGAGGCTTGGTCACGCACACTTTGGATTGAAGCGCGCACTGGTTTGTTTTGTCTGCCCAAGCACAAACATTGCGAGCGTTTCACGGCGTGGTTCCTGAAAAGACGAGTAGTTTCAGGGCACCTATTTGTGCATGATTCCAAGTCGCGCCCATGTGAAAAACATATATTTGGTGGCTTGCTGACGAAAGCGTGTGGGGTGTCTGATTTGCCAGGCGGGGAAGGTAGTCAGGTAAGTTCGGCAAGGTTGATTTCGCCCGCGATCTGCAGGCTCTCTGATTCCACCAGGTTCGGCATGGAATCACTAGGTTTAACAGTATTTTTCGGCTGCCCAGCCACCCGAACCTAATTTCAGCGATTTCCTACCTGCTGGCAGAAGATTCCCTTGATGGAATCACCTGCCCGCAGAACGAGGCCGATGTGCAACCAGGGCGTGGTTGCACTGCTGCGACAAGTGAATACAAGACGATTAGCAAAGAAATTAGCCAAGTCACATTCAAAACAAAGCATCAAATACATAGCCTAAAGACAAGCCAAGCTAAGGTAAGTTAGAATGCCAAGAAATGTATGGGATACGGTTACAACATGGAGAGAATAATAACTTTGTCAAAGTCAGCATGGGGACAGGTTGAATAGGCAGCGACACAGACCCCCAAATTGCAGACTTTTTACTCTGATTCAGACTTTTTTCAGAGTTTTGTTGGGGGTGTACTCTGATTCCAAAGACCTTTTTTTCTATGTTACTCTGATTTTTCAGAGAAGTTTTATGTACCTACTCTGATTTTTCAGACTTCTTTGACAAGTGTACTCTGATGCTTCATCCTTGTATGGGGGGGGGACTCTGATTCCTGTAACACCGTTATTTTAGGGGGGGTTGCGAGATTTGCGTTGGTACCTCTGTCGTCACCGTCAATCACGCCAGAATTACATTTGCGCTGGCGCGGCCCGAGCCGTCGGGCGGGCAAATTTTGTGCGATGGAGCCAGCACAGAGATAGCCCGAGCAGCCGATTGGTCCTTGACCAAAACACGGTTGTTTTCGCCAATCCTGAGGCATTTTGCTGGGTGAGGCACAGCAGACGAGGCACCGCACCCATGCTGACGCGACGAGTGCCTGGTTCATTCATGCATGGACAGCATCTCGCGCGCTGCGATGGAGTTGCAGCTGGCAGACCCCCTCCTTCTCCATCAGTTCTTTACTGACAGGGAAAACGACCCTTGCTTCTCCCCCCTCCAGCAAAACTTCAGCCAAGCTTCGTGTAGCCCCTCGGTTTTCTTTCAGTGCGTTTGTTTTCCCACCGCGCCCCTGCAGGCCATGGAGCAGGTCGACCTCGATGAGGACGTAGACGAGGCAGATTATGACGAACAAGACGAAGAGTACTGGTGTGCCGAGAATTTCCGCGATGGTCCGGCCGCACTAAAGTTCCTGCGGCAGTCGGATGCTTCAGATCGTAGCCCTCAGAGGAAGCCTGGTGACGCTGCCCCTGCTGATGGCGATGCACCTGTTCCCGATGCAGCGGGCAAGAAGTCTGCGGATGCAAGCCCCCTGCCCACTGCTTCAGCTCCTGTCGCCGGCACCACGCCGTCGGTGACGGCAGCGAAGAGGTTCCGGTACAGGCAAGTGATTCTGCCGTACGCCTCAACGTCGACATGCCAGGATCTGCCTAAGCCTGTGCCGAGCCCCTTTGTACATGCGGACTTGCCAGAATCGTCTGGCGGTAGGTCCACTACTAGAACGAACGAGGACATCTATGCTGAGGCCCAAGAGCATTTCAAATCTCGCTGGTCTGACAGATTCCCTTGGCTCATGCTTTTGAAAACTGATGATGGGCTCCCGGCCTTCAAGTGTAGTGTATGCGCAGTGCATGCAGGACCTGCAGGGCGTACCGGCAAATCGGGCAAGGGAGCAAAGGACGTGCAGACACAGTCGTTCAAGAAGCACGCCGGAACGCAGAAGCATCGCCTCGCCATGTCCAAGCAGGACGATCTCCTGCAACAGGCGTCTAACCAGCAGCGGATCGACCTGCATCCCCGCGCGGCCGACGAAGAGAAGGAGCGAGTCATCGCGCTGCTCGACTCCCTCTACTTCTGCGCCGAGTGTAACGAACCCATGGAAACTTGGATTCGTTTGGTGCGATACCTCTCATCGTGCAGTTTCAAGGGCTTCCCGAAGTCTGCCTACGGCACGTACTATAACTGGTGAGAACTCCAGTGACTATGAACTTCGCTATGTTTCGTCTTTAGATATGAAACTTACAACAACTTGCACTGTGCGTGTCATGTAACAGGTATGGCTTCGGCGAACTGACACAAGCGACGGCCACGTGGCTACACACGACTCAACTCCAACACCTGCTGGCGAGTCCCTACATTGGCCTGAGCCTCGACGAAAGCACCGATTGCTGCCGTGGCAAGCACATGATCGTGTTTGCCACATTCATCCGGGAAGGGCGGCTTGTAACCGAGTACCTGGCTCTGTTGACGGTGGAGAAGGCGGATGCGGCATCGCTACTCGCCCTCTTGTTGTCCCATCTGCAGGCGATTGGCGTCGACCTCGGCCGCATCTCTGGCATTAGCACTGACGGCGCTGCCGTCATGATGGGAGCGCGCTCTGGACTTGTGGCCCGCCTTCGTCTTCGCGTTCCGCACCTTGTCTCTTGCCATTGCATTGCCCATCGGTTCGTCAACCATTTGCTGTGTGCATGTCATGTTTATTTGCTTGTTTTGTTTATAATTCCAATCGCTAATTTGCTTCCTACATTGCATCTCATCCCCTTATCCCACGCAGAGAGGCGCTGGCGGCAAAGGCTGCTGCTGAGGAGATCCCTGTCTTCAGCATGGTTGACAACATCATTCGCGAGATCGCTAAGCTGCTCGGTCGCTCCAACCCTTGGCATCAACGATTCTTGGAGCTCTAGGAGGTGTTCATGTCGACGAACCTCGAGCTCCAGGGCATCCACAACATCCGCTGGCTGTCGCGCGGAGATGCTGTCATCCGCCTGGTCGAGGTCCTACCAGCCATCGTGGTCATGCTGCAGGAGTACGACGCCAAGCTGTACGCGCTCGTCACCAGTTACTGCTTCTGGCTCCTCCTGATGTTCCTCGCCGACGTGCTCGAGCTGCTGAACGTGCTCAACAAGGTCTTTCAGCAGCGGGAGGTAAATATGTTTAATGCTTGTGTTTGCAACTTTTCATGCATGTCGATATTGCTGGTCTCTGCCGCTCGTCCCTTAACCACACATCCCTCTGTGATGCCCTAGCTTTCCTCGCCCCCCTACCCACCAGCTGGACTATACAACGGTGCACGCGCAGATCATCCGCACGACCTCGCTGCTAGAGAGCCGCTACGTGGACTGCGGAGACGACTTCACCGGCGGGCCCAACGACTGGAGGGACAGCTACCCCAACCTGGTCAACTTGTGGGTGGCGGTGGCTGTCCTTCCGTTGAGCACTGTCGAGTGCGAGCGCGGGTTCTCCCGCCAGAACGTCATCAAGAGTTGGCTGCGGGGGGCTCTCAAGGATACTAGGCTAGGAGATCTGATGTGCATGTCGCAGCTAGAGTATGACCCCGACTGGCAAGAGGTGGTCTCCATCTGGCGGGCTTATAAGAAGAGGAAGCCCCTTAGCAACGCCCTCCCCGAGTCTTGTAGCAGCAGGAAGGGAAAGGAGAAAGTAGATTATGATAATGATATGCCGATAGCACTGCAGCAAGATATGCAGGATATTGACTGATTCTGTGCATGTAGTGAATTGTAGTGCATTCTCTAATGAAGAACCATAAAAAAGGCTCATACAAAAGTTTGGCTATGACTCTGATTGGTCAGACAAAAAATTGAAGGCTACTCTGATTTTTCAGACTTTTTCAAGGAGGCAACTCTGACACCCATACCAAGGGAAGGCAGTGGACTCTGACGAATCAGACAGACCCAAAACCAATTTGGGGGCCTGCAGCGACACCTCAATCCCATCTTGAATAATAAGGTAATCTTCCACCTAGCAGTCCGTTTGCATAGTAATTTTTCTGTTGCAGTGATAGCAGAGGGGGGCCCCTCTTGAAAAACGAGAGGGACCCCTTGTTTTTGCTTCCCGCTCGCACACCCTGTCGCATTTCGATCGTCAGGGTTTGGCGATGCCCAGCTGCGACTTGGGTAGCCCCACTTTTTGTTTGGCATGCTATTCTCGCGCGTCACTGGTTTTGTTTTCGTTTTGCGCCAATGGGAGTTCGGCTCATATTGTTTTGTTCCGTTTCGATCCCGCAGTACAATTTGTTGCGGACAAAACAAGTGCTTGTATGCATTACAATTTCTTGTGAAAACAAGCACTGATTGGGGAATTACGAGGGTGGCTGGTTGGAGTGCTTGTATTCTGGCTCGAGCTCGTACAGGCCCTAGATGGGAAAATTTAACTTGATTTCTTCAAGGCGCCTCAGTAAAAAGTCAGCTACGAGGGTGGCTGAGTTGAGTGCTTGTACTCGGGCTTGAGCTCGTACAGGCCCTGGTTGGGTCCTCTCTTGTTGTACACGCACATGTCGCCCAGCACCTCCTTGAGAAATTGCTGCACAGGGGAGTGAACACAGAGGATACACTCGAGTAAGAAAGACTAGACAGACAGCTCTGCATTGCCATGCACACGCACATGAACTTGTCGCCCAACACCTTTTTGAGAAATCGCTGTGTGAAACGGATGGAGAAAAAAACATGTGTATGAGTGTGTCAACCAAAACGTGAATGTGTATCTGTATGTGCATATGTCGCCCAACACCTTGTTGGGGAAGTGCTGCCCAGGGCAGGGGGGGAAGGAGGGTCACGTGAGTGCAGGTGTGTGAGAATAAGGGCATGGGCTGAGTCAACATATATACACGCAAGTCACCCAACACCGCCATGAGAAATAGCACTGTGGGACTGGGAAGGAAGGAGAGTGGATGTGCTGTGCACACATGTAAGAATGACAAAAACGCACATGACGCATGCAGCACCCCTCGTCCGCTCACATGAGTCTGTGAGGTTATTCAGCATCCAACCGGACCTCTCCTCAGCACCGCAGCGATTGGTGAGGGCATGCATGCATGGACACCCCCTCTCAGGCCTGCTGCTCCCTCTCCCCCCCCCTGCGGCTGCTGCGTGGAATCAGTGAGGTGCTTGAGAGCGCCACGGGCTTTGCCTGCGCCTGATTGCACCGTGCAGTCTGTAAGGGGCTTGAGCGCCCAGAGGGGACGCTCCTCAAAAGGCATTCACAGGCGCCATGAGACGCCATGAGTCGCAGCACCCTCTTGACGCTGCTGTGTGGAGTCTGTCAGGCATTTCAGAGTCCAGTGCGGGCGCACCTCAAAGAGTGCAAACAGCTTCGCCTCCTCCACCAACCACCAGCACACCCGTCCCCCAACCTGCTCCCCCCATCCCCTCACCTCAGCTGTGGCTGCTGATCGTCATCTGCGAGGTGCTTCAGCGTCCAGTGCGGCTGCTCCGCGCCTGAAAGAAGAAAAGAGCTTTGCGCCCACCACATTGCACTACTTTTGCACTTGCACCAAACTGTACTAACCTGTTTCAGCCTGCTCCAACCTGCTCCCCCATCCCCTCACCTGCGGTTGCTGTGTGGCATCCGTGAGGTGCTTGAGCGTCCAGTGAGGCCTCTCCTCAAAGAGCGCAAAGAGCTTCGCCTCCACCAGGTCTCGCGACATGCGCACTCGCTTGCTGTCCTTGTCCGCCGCCCGCGCTGCCGCCGCCTGCTGCCACGCCGGTGTGGTGGCCGCCTTGCGCTGACGAGAGGTGGAGGGAGGGAAGGCAGGGAGAGCAAGGAGGAAGGGACTGAGCGCAAAGTGCTTCATCCCACCCCATCCCATTCCACCACATCTCACGACATGCGCACGCGCTTGCTGTCCTTGTCTGCTGCCCGCGCTGCTGCCGCCTGCTGCCACGCTGGTGTGTGGCTCCCGCCTTGCACTGACGAGAGGTGTATGGAGTGAAGGAAGGGAGAGGGAGTAGGAAGAGACTGAGCGCAAACAGCTTTGCCTCCACCACATCTTGCTTCTTGTGCACTGGCTTGCTGCCCTTCTCCGACGCCCTCGCTGCTGCCGACTGCTGCCACGCCTGTGTTGAGCCCGCCTTGTGCAGGAAAGGGAGAGAGAGGTTACGAACGAAAGGCAGTGGGGAGAAAGAAACAGTGGTGGCTTCAAATTGACAGCACGCCAAGCAATACTCTGGTTCGTACTATAGCCGAACCTTGCCCTTCCTCACCAACCCCCAACTTCGGACACCACAGCAGGCATCGGGAGACATCCCACCATGCATTACCCTGGGCAGAGTCCTCCCCTCACCGTACAGCTCATTATTTCGCTCACTAGGGCTTTGCCCACATTACCATACACTGGACACGACTCCAGGAATGGGCAAACTCCACACTGTCCTTGCCGTTGCTTTGAGGCGCAGGTCCCAAGTTGCAGGAACAGCTCAACATTGCGCATTCATTCTGAAGACCTTTTCCCTGGCGATTTCAGTTGAATTCCCAGCTGCAACTCAGGTTGACCAAGTTGGGACCTGGGCTTTAAACCTAAGATGGTCAATCACGTTTTTCAAGTCACATACACGTAAAAATACGTGTAAATTTACATTTACGTAACGTTTACGTTTTTACGCGAAATTTACACAAGGCAGATGATAAAAAAATTATTGTGAAAAAAAAAAAAAAAAAAAATCCACAGCGAGCTTTTGAGCTAATACCGGGCGGGGGGAAACCAGCAGTTGAATGGCAGACGCAAACAGATTTCCTAAAGGAATGGGGAATGGTAGCTCGACAAGCATAGAGTGGGGGTTGCTGGGGAAAATGGATGCGGGCAATGGGAAGGGTTACTAAGGTGTTGACTTATTTTTTTATGTCTAACTGTTGAGTCACCAACCCTTCTCAACATCATCGTGTCGTCGCACCTGCGACACATTTGACTTGGTCGGTAAGTGACATGCCGACCAATTCCCCCGCAGCACGCAACCGACACTTGCAAATTCTGACCAATCAGGAGTCCACCAGAAGCGGTAGTTTCTGTGTGACACACGTATTTGGATGCTTGGTAAAATGAGTGAAAAGCCATCTCTATACAAGGGGCACCCTTGGGCAGCCTGAGAAATAAAACGCTGCCCGGAAACGTAAACTGGTTTTTAGAAAATCGTAAACGTAACGTAACGTAAGCGTAAGCGTAACATAAACCGACGTACACGTAAACGTAAAGTCCGTCTTAGCTTTAAACCGCCCACTTACCAAACCCCTCACCATTCCGCTCAGTGTAAAAAAGGGCCTCCCCTTGACGAGGAGACTGCACCAGGCATGGGCAAGCTCCATATTGTCCATGTCAGCGCCTCAACCCTCCCTCTTACCGAACCGCTCCTCACCATCCACGAGTTGAAAGAGGCAACTATGCTCCGGCTCTATCAACGAACGCAAACACACCAACGCCTCTTCTCACAAGTGCTTACAGTCAGTCGCTCCCGTGTAAAGACCATGGAAAGCAAGCAGTGTTCCCCCCCATACCTTGACATTGGAGACGGCACCAGGCATGGGCAGGCGGGGCCCCGAGGCCCCTGATGGATCCCACTTCTGCAGGCCCGGGACGACAAGAGCACGCGTGGGGAGGACGGGAGGAGAGAAAGGGAGGGAGAAAGCTGAGGGGCGTGGGAGCAGGAAGAGGTGAGGCATGGCAACATGCATTTGCATACATGGGAACATGTATTTGCATACATGGCAACATGCATTTGCATACATGGCAACGTGCATCCGCCTCTGCAGTGAAGGCAGCCAGTTTAAAGGAGAGAGCAGCAGAGACAACTACGGGGAGATGGGTTGCTGGGAGTGAGAGGAGTGAGCTGCTAGATAGGTGAGGAGAACTTCCGAGGGCCAGTGGTTCTACGGATCTGTCCCAGAGTGCAAGGCCATTGAGCGTTGGTGTAGGCGCCTCAGGAATGCGGTCGTTGAGGCAACGAGGAGGCGATTCAGTGAATTGCTGGACCGTCTGTTTCTCTCCCTGCCCTCTCCCTCTGCAGGCCACGCCCTGCCTTCCTGCAGTGCACATCGGCTCACTCGTCCTACCTGCAGCGTGCGCTTGGGTGTGTCACACTTCATCTCCTCGTCTGCAGCATCTCTCAGCACCCTTAGTTTTTCACAACACTCCCAATTTTTTTTCCTTGCTCTCTTCCCCTCCTCCCTCCCTTCTCGCACCCCACCTCCCCACTTGTCCGACCTAGCGTGCGCTTGAGAGCACTCCATTTCGTCTCCCGCCTCCGCAGCATCTGCCCGCACCCTCTTTCTTCACTCTTCCTGCCAGCCCTCATATTCCCACCTCTCTCCCTTCCTGCCAGCCCTCATATTCCCACCTCTCTCCCTTCCTGCCAGCCCTCATATTCCCACCTCTCTCCCTTCCTGCCAGCCCTCATATTCCCACCTCTCTCCCTTCCTGCCAGCCCTCATATTCCCACCTCTCTCCCTTCCTGCCAGCCCTCATATTCCCACCTCTCTCCCTTCCTGCCAGCCCTCATATTCCCACCTCTCTCCCTTCCTGCCAGCCCTCATTTTCCCACCTCTATCCCTTCCACCTCCTCCCCCCCCCACCAACTCCCCTCTCTACCCCAAAACCTGCCTGCAGCATGTGCCTGGGGGCGTGTTCCATTTCGTCTCCCGCCTCTGCAGCATCTGCTGGGACCCTCTGTCGCCACCCCCACACCCTCCACCCTTGTGTGCCCACCCAACACCCCCAGCGTTTACGCCAGGGCATGGTCCACTTCTTCTCCCCTGTCAGCGGCATTCACTCACTCATTTAGACTTCGAGCTACGAGTTCCGTTGGATAGTCATGGTCAAATCTAAAGTTCTACTGCTGTCAGCGGCATTCGCCGATACTAAAGTTCTACGAGTTCCGTTGGGTAGTCACGGTCGAATCTAAAGTTCTACTGCTGTCCGCCCCTCGCCTATCCCTACCTCCCCTTCCCCCCCCCCACCCCCCCTCCCCTCGTCCCTCTCCACCCCACAATTTTACCTGCAGTGTGCGCTTGGGCGTGTTCCACTTCTTCTCCCTTGTCTGCAGCATCTGTCGGTACCCTCTGTCGCCGCTGGGCGGCTGCATGTCAAACTTGTGCTCCACCTTGCCCTCCAGGGCGATGCGGCCTGGCGGACATGCGATGAAGCGATGCGACATGCAGAGGGAGAAGCAGAGAGGAGACACGGGGTGAGGAACACAAGGCATCTGTTGGTACCCGCTGCCCCCACTGCATGGCTGCATGTCGAGCTCGTGCTCCACCTCGCCCTCCAATGCACTGCGCGAGGTTGCACAGGCGACACTCTGACCTAACCTAGGCTCTGATGGGCGAGACCAGCGCAACATCCGTGCGTGCACACCTCCAGCAGACTCGGAGAAGACGTGCATGGGCACGTGGTCGGGGGTGAACGCCAGGTTGTACTCCACCGGTAACTCCGCTGCTGCTCCCTCGGGCACCTCTAGACGCATCATGAACTGCGCCGAGGGGGCGACAGCGAGGAAGGGGAGAGGGGGAGGGAAGGGGTGGCACAGGGAGGGGTGTGAGCGAGAAGAGGAGAGGAAGAGGGGGGGCTGCCGTGAATGCGACGTGGTACTCCACTGGCAGCTCGGCTGGTGCTCCCTCGAGCACCTCGAAACACATCAACTCACTGGGGGAAGGGCCGAGGCGAAGAGGAGAGGAGAGGAGAGAAGAGAATGTGAAGTAAGAGAGGTAGCAGTGATGAGTGCAATGGGGAGGATAGCGCCTTGCTGCCCCCCCCTCCCGAGGCACCTTCAGCCGTATCATCTGGAAGGCTGAGAGTGGCGGGAGGTAGGAGAGGAGGGGTAGGCAAAGGAAGGGGGTGGAGATTGCTGGTGTGCGCTGAACCGTCCGCTGCCCATTGTGTGTCATGGGTGCCTGCTGCTGTTAGTGTTGCGGTGTGGGAGGGGTTGTGTGCAACGTGTTTGTGGCACGGTGCAAACGAGTGGATGAGGCAGTATGAGCTGAGGGCACAGAAAGCTGGTGTGCGTTGCGCCCCCCTGCTGCTGCTGGTGGAACTCAAGGAAGAGAGAGGAGGGAAACGTGATGGATGAGCTGACTCACAGAAGCGGCTCAAGCAAGCCTTGTGATAACGACATGAATTGAAGGCCTCCCGCTACAGTCCCCTCTGAGTAAGCCCTCCTGCTTAGAAGCCACACATTGGCATTGCTCCCAATATTCCCCTGCATGGCAGCCCTCGCTTTAGTCACTTCAGACCAGCCCACGCTCGCCCTACAGTTACCTGCGTGGCAGCCTGTCCGCCCTGTGGACGGGCTCAGGGGTCAACCGCCACACAATCCACCAGCCCCACACTCGCAAGCATTGGAGCTGCTGCACGCGGCTGGTGATTGAGTCAACGCAAAAGTCACCCCCCCGCCACCGCATTCCCAGCTGTTGCCGCTGCACTGTGGCTGTGCCATACCCCTTACCGCCTTACCGAGCCCAGCCCAGCCCTGGTAAAGCTCACCTCACGCCAGCCCAACCCCGTGTTCTCGTCACCTGCGTGGCAGCCCTCGTTATAGTCACCTGTGTGGCAGCCTGTCCGCCCTGAGGGCGGGCACGAGGGTCAAACGCCATGCGCACGCGCCCCACCACCCCCACACTCCCACCCCCCGCTGCTGCTGCTGCCGGTGGGGGCGTGGAGGGGGCGCCCTGCGCCGCCCCTCCCCCCGCTGCTGCCTCGCCCCCGGGCTTGTCGCCCGCCTTGTGCCACCTGTCCGCCACGAACTGGGGCACCTGCAGGGGGAGGGGGGGAGAAGAGGATGAGAAGGGGGAGGTTTGGCTGGGAAGGATGAGAAGGGGGGGAAGAACGGAAGGCAAGGCCAACGAGGTGGGGGAGGATGGTGATGCGTCACCCCCCGTGCGCCATCTGTAGGCCATGAACCGGGGCGCCATCTGTAGGCCATGAACCGGGGCGCCATCTGTAGGCCATGAACGGGGGCGCCTGCAGTGGAATAGCACCAGGGCGAGCGGGAGGGGAGGCAGGGGGTAGATGGGGGGAAGAGGAAGGCCTGTTTTCCGCTTTGTGGCATCTGTCCGCTACAAGGTGGGGCACCTGCAGACTGCAGGGGGAGGGGAGAAGGAGAGGTGCGGGAAGAGAGGTGCGGGAAGAGAGGTGCGGGAAGAGGATGAATCGTTGCCTGACTTGTGCTATCGGCCTGCCACGACCTGTGGCACCTGCAGTGGGGAGGAGGGGGGGAAGGAGGGGGGAGGAGGGGGGGAAGAGTAGGGGGTACACGGGGGGAAGAGTAGGGGGTACACGGGGGGAAGAGTAGGGGGTACACGGGGGGAAGAGTAGGGGGTACACGGGGGGAAGAGTAGGGGGTACACGGGGGGGAGAAGATGGCCCGTGCACGGGGTGGCGGCGAGAGAAGGATGAGAGTGGAAAGGTTTGGCGGGGGCGGTGTGGGCGCGGGGGGAGGGGGAGAGGGAGGGGGACGGGGAGGGGGGAAGAGAAACGAGAGGTAAGGTAAGGGAGGTGGGCGAAGAAGGTTGTTTGCCGCCTGTCTGGCGTGTGCCATCTGTCCGCCACGAACTGGGGCGCCGGCAGAGGGAGAGGAGGTAGGAGGGACACGGAAAGAGCGGCAAGGCAGGAGACAAAGGGGGAGGATGGCTTTTCGGCCGCGTTGCTCCAGCTCTCCGCCACCAACCAAGTGCACCTCGTGGCAGTAGCGAGGCGCGAAAGAACTGAGACGGACGGTGGGTTGGGAGAAGGCGGGGGGGGAAGGGGGGAGAGAAAAGGAGTGAGAGATGGCATGAGAGAGACGGGGAAACACTTTGGCTTGGCGCCTGCCTTGCTCCATCTGCACGAGACAGATACTACTACAAATGACGGCAAGGTAGGGGCCGCAGGGTGCTTTTTCGCCAGCTTTCGTCCCTCGCAACTTGTGCCACGCGCCCTGCGTCGCACCTTCATCAGCCACACGCCCTGATTGGCTCGCGACAGGTCCAACTCGCCCGCCCCGTCGCCGCCTTTCGCGCTCGCCATGCCGCCTTGGCGAAACTTCAACCGCCCGCTCCTCCCCGCTTCTGCTCTCCCCCCGTCTTCTGCCGGCTTTAGGCGCCTAAATGACGCGCCGCCCCTTCCCCCCCTCCCTGCCCCTTCCCGTTTCGTTCAAGAAATTTTCCACGCAATCCCTCCTCCGTTGCTGCTCAGAATGTCAAGTTGCTCGACTCGCGCGGATATTCGGTTAGAATTCCCAAAAAGCTGACTCGATACCCACGGGCGCCTCGCACGCCTGGTTACACGTATGAAGTCTTATATTTAGCATCTGATAGTTATTCTTTGAACCGACAATAGCCACGCGCCCTTGATCTAGTCTATTCCCCTTGGAAATAACGGCAGGCGCGGGTGCTCACGATGGTGTCGCGCGTCGTCCACGAATCAACTAACTAGCAGTTTTCGATTTAGGTCGCAATGGAATGACATCAAAGCTACTCCAGGCTCAGAAGAGAGGGAGCGAGATGCGCAATCAGAATAGACAAGTTGTGAAATTGGGCCATAAAAGGGAAGTACTGTCTATATAGAGGGTTTGCACTGGTTTCCATGATAGTTTTCCTCGCTTTGTGTTTATAACGGATTTCACCTACAAATAAAAGGATCTGGGGTTGCTTGCGATGCGAGGCTGGGCGCGACGAGTTTCGCTCGGATCACAAACCCCTCTTGCGAAAGAATCACGCGAAACTAACGCAAGTGCAAACCTGGCACGAAATATTGTTACCACAGGCTCGTGAAGCGTTTGTTTTCGCAAATCCAGCGGAAGGGGGCGGGGGGGGGGGGGGCGCGGGGGTACCTGGCAGTCCCTGTTTGCTGCCAAGGAGGTCCCAATTCCTTACATGCTTTCCCCCGATCAGGGTTTTAGCGTTACCCGCTGGTGCCGGAATCATAAACCTAGGGTTTAGCCTGAACACAGGACGTGCTGTCTGTTGATCGAGTCGCATACCTTTCTGCGACGGCCGTCGCTACGTTCCAACCATGCCGAAGGTCGATCGCGGCGAAGTTGTCGCATGTCCGCCCGTGCGACTGCTCACGGGCGACGAGCTCGGTCTTCTCAAAGGTACGGCGACTGAAATCATCGCGCTAAGCGCTTGGCGTTTAGCGGGAATGGCGGTCGACCGCGTGTCGGGTCAAAGAAGCCGACCGCCCTGGGGTTGGATCCTGCCTTCGCGCTGCCGCTCCGTTTTCCCCAGCAACTGATACCCTAAATTGTCTGCCGCACCATTACTCCTCGCCCTACCCACGCTCTCATCCCTCGCCTTACCCACGCTCACGTGTGAATGCGGAGCTGTCGCGAGACGGCTCGCAATTCCCGAGGATCCTTGACCGCCCCACCCACCCTCCCCCTCGACGGCAAGCCGCGCTGTCACCATGCAGCGTTCGCGCATTTGGCCAACCGTGCCGCTTGATTCCCGCCATCCCTGCTCCCTGCAGTCGTTTCTCTCGGGCAGAACAGAGGCACAGGTGCTGGTGGCTCGGCAGGACCCCAAGCCGGAGCGTCTGGCTCGGGGACAGGCTCGGCGCAGTCCGTGGTTAGGTTCGGCGAGGCGGATAAGAGCCGCGCGGCCGTGTGCTGCTCGGCGTGCGTTGCTGTGGACGAGCGGTCGTCGGTGAGTCCGGTTCGAGGTTTAAGGCAGGTGTTACATGGCTCGTGGCTCGGAACAGCACCAGTTTTTTGGGGTTGGGAAGGCGGAGAAGTGGCGCCCTCTCGGGAGATGCTGTTCGTCGTGCGTTGCTGTGTGTGGCGTGGTGTGGCGTGGTGTGGTGTGCACTCGCCGTCATGGGTAGCGCACCAGGGAGGTTAAATTTGGAGGTTTTTGGGCTAAAGGGAGCTTTACAATGCAGTGTAGTTTATTCCAATTTTCGCCTTTCATGCAGTGACTTGTCTTCACTTGTCACGCATGTTCCCTTCATTGTCGTCTTCCACTCCTTCCTTCCCCACTCTCTTTCAGTTAACCCCTTCCTTTTTCCTTTTTCCTTTTTCCTTTTTCCTTTTTCCCTAACCCTCCCCCATCTCCCCTCCCCTCCACCCCACCCATGTTGATTGGCAGATCGTGGCAGTCGCGCGCAAGCATGGCATGGTGGGTTACGGTGCAGGATTCAGGGTTTCAGGTTGGGGTTTATGAGTTGGCGTGGCAGGACTAGCATGTCGTGGTTGGTGTTGGCGCAGGATTCAGGGGTTCAGGTTGGGGTTTCGGGCTTAGCGCGTGGGACAAGCGTGGCATGGTCCCTTCATATGGAACCCAGGGTGGGGGTCTGAGACGAGCATGCCAATGTTAGGCGCAAGCATGGGAATGGTGGTGGGTGCCATGCCATGCTGTTACCATGTAGAAACGCTCCAAGGGAGAGCACTGCTTTCCAGCACTGCGTGCCTTCTCTTTCTGTCTCTCTCCCCCACTCCACCCCCACCCCCACCCCTCCCCCCCCCCCGGCCCCAACTCCCTAGCCACTCTCAATGATTGTTTCTAGTTTTTTCTATGTTTCTTCAGGGTGCATTATGCCTTCTGCCTTTGCTGACGCATATCCATGTAATCTCCCCAGGGCGTACTTTCTTCTCTCTCTTCTCCCCATCCTCTAGCCCTCTATGCCTCCCTCAACCTTGCCCTCCCCCCTCCCCACTATCCCCCCTTCCCCCCCGCCTGTCCGAGCCCCTCCCCCCTCCGTCGCTCTCTGTCAGGTTGACGTGTTGCTGCTAACAACGCCCGCCGCTGTCGCTCCATCCGCGGTAGAAGCGCCAGCATCAGGCGCAGCAGCTGCACCCGCGGCAGCAGAGGGGGGTGATGGCGGAGCCCCCACCGCCCCCCCCACTAGTACCTCCCCCCAAGTGCGCCTGCTGCTCTCCTTCCCCGCGTGGCAGGGGTGCATGCAGGGGGACGGGCGTGCGGTGCAGAGTGATAGTCAATGCAGGGAGGGTGAGGGGGGGCAGGGGGGGGGGGAGCAGGCGGATGGGGAGGGCAGGGAGGCAGGCGGAGCAGGAGGAGAGCGGCAGTGGGGCCTGGCGGATCCGAGTCTGGACGGTGCATGCTGCTCCCTCGCCCTCATGCCTCAACCCACCAGCCATGGCGCCACATCCGCTCATGGGACCCCTCCCCAAGATGCTGTCACATCCGGTCCGAGTAGTTTGTCAGGGGAGGCGCAAGGAGAGGACTCAGAGGAGCAGGAGCGACCCAGTAGGCAGGCGTGGGTGCTGGTGTCGGCATCTCACAACGGGCTCGTGTGCGTGAGAGAGGTGGCGGTGGTGTGTAGGCCGGACAGCAGGGCGAGTGAGGGGGTGGGGAGGGGAGAGAGGGCGGGCGCACGGGACGACGAGTTGGAGGAAGGGGAGGAGGTGAGTGAGGATGAGGACGAGGGAGGAGGGGAGGGGGGAGTGAAGGAGCAAGGGGAGGGTGCGGAGTGGGAGGGGGAGTGGGGGCAGCGGCTGGTGAGGCGTTTCGTGGCGATTGCACCTCATAAGCCGTCCAGGAAGAAGAAGAGGAAGCAGCAGGAGGGTGCTGAGAGTTGCGTAGATGGCACCACAGGGGCCGGAGGGAGTTCAGGCAGTGGCGCGGCTCCTGCTGCCAATGGTGGTGGTGCTGCTGCTGCTCCTGCTGCTTCCAGCGCGACAGCAGGAGGGCCAGAGAGGCCTCGACTGCTGTGTGGCGCTGTGGACCCCAGTGCAGCCACCATCGCTGTTGGCGGGTGAGTGCACCATTTCTTTCCCCTGTGCTGTGTTCTCTCTGCACCTTCTTTTGCCTACTCTCCTCTCGGCCGTCTGCTGCTGACCGGTGCTGTGGACCCCTCAGGAGCCACCATTGTTGTTGGCGTGTCCGGCTTCTATTCCTGGCGCGTCTTTACTCTCTGCGCCTCTCCTCGCCTTCTCCTTCCCCCTCGTCCCCCCCTTGCCACTTCTAGCACGCCACTGTCCGCCTCTCTTCTCACCCCTTCACCTGCCCCCTTCCTCTCCTACCCTCTCCCAACTCTCTTGCACCGGGAAAGCAGCGCTCTCAACAGTGTGGGATCTGCACACACGTACCCTCAACTGGCACACCAGTCTAAAAGGCGCCTCTTCTCAAACCTCCTCCTTCCCCCTCCACTCTTCCGCTCCTCTCCTCCCTCCTTCCTTCCCCTCCACTTACCACCCCGCACCAGGAAAGCAGCGGACCTAACGGTGTGGGACCTGCGCACAGGCGCCCTCACATGGGAGGCCAGGCTGGTGAGTGCATGTGCGTCGCCCTCACATGGGAGGCCAGGCTGGTGAGTGCATGTGCGTCGCCCTCACATGGGAGGCCAGGCTGGTGAGTGCATGTGCGTCGCCCTCACATGGGAGGCCAGGCTGGTGAGTGCATGTGCGTCGCCCTCACATGGGAGGCCAGGCTGGTGAGTGCATGTGCGTCGCCCTCACATGGGAGGCCAGGCTGGTGAGTGCATGTGCGTCGCCCTCCTCTCCTCCCATTCCCCTGCTTCCATTTTCTCCACCCTTCCTGCCGAGATTTTACTCGCTTCTGCTCGCCCTGGGAATGCCGAGTATTGAGGTGGTTTCTCTGCGGTATTGCTCGTCTCGAGGCGAGGCGAGTATTCTCGCCTGAGTATCAAGTACTCTAATCATTTTCGTGCAATTTGCATGAGTTTTAGGAAATTTTGTGCAATTTGCAATTTGCAATTTGCATGAGCAGCAGACCGAACAGTGTGGGAATGGGAGGAGAAGTTTCCTAAATTTGCAATTTAGGACGTCGGGTGGCGTCGTGTTTCTGGCACATGATACACGCCCTTATCCACCATAGGGTGGAGTCAAGAGCTCAAAACGACCCCCTTGTTCCGCCACTCCCTGTTCCCCCTGTTCCGCCCTCGCAGCCGCTCCCAAGCCCCTACGGCGTGGTGGCGCCCAAGCATGTAACAGCAGTGTGCCACGTCAGCGCCGCCCACCCTGCGCGCATCGTGACAGCGTGTCTGGACAACTCCCTGCGTGTCTTCGACCTGCTGCTGCAGCCACGGCCTCTTAGGGTCGTTTCTCTCGGCACTGTGCCCATCCGCTCCCTCACGGCTTTGTGGAGCAGTGGTGGTGGGGAGTGCAGTGCGGTGGTGGTTGGCACGGGCATGGGGGAGATGAAGCTGGTTGACTTGCAACATGGTGAGTGAAGTGACTGGATGCCCTCCAAACAAGGTAAGCCCGTGGATGCATGACCTTCTGACAGCGTCCCTCGACAACTCCCTCCGTATCTTCCACCTCCTGCTGCAGCCGCGGCCCCTCAGAGTGGTCTCCCCGGGAACTGTGCCCATTCGCTCCCTCGCTGCTGTGTGGGGGGGTTCAGAGGAGTGCAGTGCGGTGGTGTGGTGGATGGCATGGGCATGGGGAGATGAAGCTGGTGGACGTGCAACGGGGAGAGTGCAGGGACTGGATCCAGTCCAAGGCACGGCAGTGGTTGCAGGAGCCACTCACAGCGTGTCTGGACGGCTCGCTGTGCCGCTTCCACCTCCTGCTGCTGCTGCAGCCACGGCCGCTCAGAGTGGTGTGCAAATAAATGTGGCGTGTGCATGAGCAGTGGGTGTGCATGAGCAGTAGGTGTGCATGAGCAGTGGGTGTGCATGAGCAGTGGGTGTGCATGAGCAGTGGGTGGGCATGAGCAGTGGGTGGGCATGAGCAGTGGGTGGGCATGAGCAGTGGGTGGGCATGAGCAGTGGGTGGGCATGAGCAGTGGGTGGGCATGAGCAGTGGGTGGGCATGAGCAGTGGGTGGGCATGAGCAGTGGGTGGGCATGAGCAGTGGGTGGGCATGAGCAGTGGGTGTGCATGAGCAGTGGGTGTGCATGAGCAGTGGGTGTGCATGAGCAGTGGGTGTGCATGAGCAGTGGGTGTGCATGAGCAGTGGGTGTGCATGAGCAGTGGGTGGGCATGAGCAGTGGGTGGGCATGAGCAGTGGGTGGGCATGAGCAGTGGGTGGGCATGAGCAGTGGGTGTGCATGAGCAGTGGGTGGGCATGAGCAGTGGTGGGCATGAGCAGTGGGTGGGCATGAGCAGTGGGTGGGCATGAGCAATGGGTGGGCATGAGCAGTGGGTGGGCATGAGCAGTGGGTGGGTGGGCATGAGCAGTGGGTGGGCATGAGCAGTGGGTGGGCATGAGCAGTGGGTGGGCATGAGCAGTGGGTGGGCATGAGCAGTGGGTGTGCATGAGCAGTGGGTGTGCATGAGCAGTGGGGTGTGCATGAGCAGTGGGTGGGCATGAGCAGTGGGTGTGCATGAGCAGTGGGTGGGCATGAGGCAGTGGGTGGGCATGAGCAGTGGGTGGGCATGAGCAGTGGGTGGGCATGAGCAGTGGGTGTGCATGAGCAGTAAGGTGTGCATGAGCAGTGGGTGTGCATGAGCAGTAGGTGTGCATGAGCAGTGGGTGTGGCATGAGCAGTGGGGTGTGCATGAGCAGTGGGTGGGCATGAGCAGTGGGGTGGGCATGAGCAGTGGGTGGGCATGAGCAGTGGGTGGGCATGAGCAGTGGGTGGGCATGAGCAGTGGGTGGGCATGAGCAGTGGGTGGGCATGAGCAGTGGGTGGGCATGAGCAGTGGGTGGGCATGAGCAGTGGGTGGGCATGAGCAGTGGGTGTGCATGAGCAGTGGGTGTGCATGAGCAGTGGGTGTGCATGGGTGTGCATGAGCAGTGGGTGGGCAATGAGCAGTGGGTGTGCATGAGCAGTGGGGTGTGCATGAGCAGTGGGTGGGCATGAGCAGTGGGTGGGCATGAGCAGTGGGTGGGCATGAGCAGTGGGTGGGCATGAGCAGTGGGTGTGCATGAGCAGTGGGTGGGCATGAGCAGTGGGTGGGCATGAGCAGTGGGTGGGCATGAGCAGTGGGTGGGCATGAGCAATGGGTGGGCATGAGCAGTGGGTGGGCATGAGCAGTGGGTGGGCATGAGCAGTGGGTGGGCATGAGCAGTGGGTGGGCATGAGCAGTGGGGTGGGGCATGAGCAGTGGGTGGGCATGAGCAGTGGGTGGTGCATGAGCAGTGGGTGTGCATGAGCAGTGGGTGTGCATGAGCAGTGGGTGGGCATGAGCAGTGGGTGTGCATGAGCAGTGGGTGGGCATGAGCAGTGGGTGGGCATGAGCAGTGGGTGGGCATGAGCAGTGGGTGGGCATGAGCAGTGGGGTGTGCATGAGCAGTGGGTGGGCATGAGCAGTGGGTGTGCATGAGCAGTGGGTGGGCATGAGCAGTGGGTGGGCATGAGCAGTGGGTGGGCATGAGCAGTGGGTGGGCATGAGCAGTGGGTGGGCATGAGCAGTGGGTGGGCATGAGCAGTGGGTGTGCATGAGCAGTGGGTGTGCATGAGCAGTGGGTGTGCATGAGCAGTGGGTGTGCATGAGCAGTGGGTGTGCATGAGCAGTGGGTGGGCATGAGCAGTGGGTGGGCATGAGCAGTGGGTGGGCATGAGCAGTGGGTGGGCATGAGCAGTGGGTGGGCATGAGCAGTGGGTGGGCATGAGCAGTGGGTGGGCATGAGCAGTGGGTGGGCATGAGCAGTGGGTGGGCATGAGCAGTGGGTGGGCATGAGCAGTGGGTGTGCATGAGCAGTGGGTGTGCATGAGCAGTGGGTGTGCATGAGCAGTGGGTGTGCATGAGCAGTGGGTGTGCATGAGCAGTGGGTGGGCATGAGCAGTGGGTGGGCATGAGCAGTGGGTGGGCATGAGCAGTGGGTGGGCATGAGCAGTGGGTGGGCATGAGCAGTGGGTGGGCATGAGCAGTGGGTGGGCATGAGCAGTGGGTGGGCATGAGCAGTGGGTGGGCATGAGCAGTGGGTGGGCATGAGCAGTGGGTGGGCATGAGCAGTGGGGTGGGCATGAGCAGTGGGTGGGCATGAGCAGTGGGTGGGCATGAGCAGTGGGTGTGCATGAGCAGTGGGTGGGCATGAGCAGTGGGTGTGCATGAGCAGTGGGTGTGCATGAGCAGTGGGGTGGCATGAGCAGTGGGTGGGCATGAGCAGTGGGTGGGCATGAGCAGTGGGTGGGCATGAGAGTGGGTGGGCATGAGCAGTGGGTGGGCATGAGCAGTGGGTGGGCATGAGCAGTGGGTGGGCATGAGCAGTGGGTGGGCATGAGCAGTGGGGGGGCATGAGCAGTGGGTGGGCATGAGCAGTGGGTGGGCATGAGCAGTGGGTGGGCATGAGCAGTGGGTGGGCATGAGAATGGGTGGGCATGGGGTGGGCATGAGCAGTGGGTGGGCATGAGCAGTGGGTGGGCATGAGCAGTGGGTGGGCATGAGCAGTGGGTGTGCATGAGCAGTGGGTGTGCATGAGCAGTGGGTGGGCATGAGCAGTGGGTGTGCATGAGCAGTGGGTGGGCATGAGCAGTGGGTGTGCGGCAGATGAGCAGTGGGTGGGCAATGGAGCAGTGGGTGGGCATGAGCAGTGGGTGTGCATGAGCAGTGGGTGGGCATGAGCAGTGGGTGTGCATGAGCAGTGGGTGGGCATGAGCAGTGGGTGGGCATGAGCAGTGGGTGGGCATGAGCAGTGGGTGGGCATGAGCAGTGGGTGGGCATGAGCAGTGGGTGGGCATGAGCAGTGGGTGTGCATGAGCAGTGGGTGTGCATGAGCAGTGGGGGTGTTGCATGAGCAGTGGGTGTGCATGAGCAGTGGGTGGGCATGAAGCAGTGGGTGGCATGAGCAGTGGGTGGGCATGAGCAGTGGGTGGCATGAGCAGTGGGTGGGCATGAGCAGTGGGTGGGCATGAGCAGTGGGTGGGCATGAGCAGTGGGTGGGCATGAGCAGTGGGTGGCATGAGCAGTGGGTGGGCATGAGCAGTGGGTGTGCATGAGCAGTGGGTGTGCATGAGCAGTGGGTGGCATGAGCAGTGGGTGTGCATGAGCAGTGGGTGTGCATGAGCAGTGGGTGGGCATGAGCAGTGGGTGGGCATGAGCAGTGGGTGGGCATGAGCAGTGGGTGGGCATGAGCAGTGGGTGGGCATGAGCAGTGGGTGGGCATGAGCAGTGGGTGGGCATGAGCAGTGGGTGGGCATGAGCAGTGGGTGGGCATGAGCAGTGGGTGGGCATGAGCAGTGGGTGGGCATGAGCAGTGGTGGGCATGAGCAGTGGGTGGGCATGAGCAGTGGGTGGGCATGAGCAGTGGGTGTGCATGAGCAGTGGGTGTGCATGAGCAGTGGGTGTGCATGAGCAGTGGGTGTGCATGAGCAGTGGGTGGGCATGAGCAGTGGGTGGGCATGAGCAGTGGGTGGGCATGAGCAGTGGGTGGGCATGAGCAGTGGGGGCATGAGCAGTGGGTGGCATGAGCAGTGGGTGGGCATGAGCATGGGTGGGCATGAGCAAGTGGGTGTGAGCAGTGTGGGCATGAGCAGTGGGTGGGCATGAGCAGTGGGTGGGCATGAGCAGTGGGTGGGCATGAGCAGTGGGTGGGCATGAGCAGTGGGTGTGCATGAGCAGTGGGTGTGCATGAGCAGTGGGTGTGCATGAGCAGTGGGTGGGCATGAGCAGTGGGTGTGCATGAGCAGTGGGTGGGCATGAGCAGTGGGTGGGCATGAGCAGTGGGTGGGCATGAGCAGTGGGTGGGCATGAGCAGTGGGTGTGCATGAGCAGTGGGTGGCATGAGCAGTGGGTGTGCATGAGCAGTGGGTGGGCATGAGCAGTGGGTGGGCATGAGCAGTGGGTGGGCATGAGCAGTGGGTGGGCATGAGCAGTGGGTGGGCATGAGCAGTGGGTGGGCATGAGCAGTGGGTGTGCATGAGCAGTGGGTGTGCATGAGCAGTGGGTGTGCATGAGCAGTGGGTGGCATGAGCAGTGGTGTGCATGAGCAGTGGGTGGGCATGAGCAGTGGGTGGGCATGAGCAGTGGGGGCATGAGCAGTGGGTGGGCATGAGCAGTGGGTGGCATGAGCAGTGGGTGTGCATGAGCAGTGGGTGGCATGAGCAGTGGGTGTGCATGAGCAGTGGGTGTGCATGAGCAGTGGGTGTGCATGAGCAGTGGGTGGCATGAGCAGTGGGTGGGCATGAGCAGTGGGTGGGCATGAGCAGTGGGTGGCATGAGCAGTGGGTGGGCATGAGCAGTGGGTGGGCATGAGCAGTGGGTGGGCATGAGCAGTGGGTGGGCATGAGCAGTGGGTGGCATGAGCAGTGGGTGGGCATGAGCAGTGGGTGTGCATGAGCAGTGGGTGTGCATGAGCAGTGGGTGTGCATGAGCAGTGGGTGTGCATGAGCAGTGGGTGGGCATGAGCAGTGGGTGGGCATGAGCAGTGGGTGGGCATGAGCAGTGGGTGGCATGAGCAGTGGGTGGGCATGAGCAGTGGGTGGGCATGAGCAGTGGGTGGGCATGAGCAGTGGGTGGGCATGAGCAGTGGGGGGGCATGAGCAGTGGGTGGGCATGAGCAGTGGGTGGGCATGAGCAGTGGGTGGGCATGAGCAGTGGGTGGGCATGAGCAGTGGGTGGGCATGAGCAGTGGGTGGGCATGAGCAGTGGGTGTGCATGAGCAGTGGGTGTGCATGAGCAGTGGGTGTGCATGAGCAGTGGGTGTGCATGAGCAGTGGGTGGGCATGAGCAGTGGGTGGGCATGAGCAGTGGGTGGGCATGAGCAGTGGGTGGGCATGAGCAGTGGGTGTGCATGAGCAGTGGGTGGGCATGAGCAGTGGGTGGGCATGAGCAAGTGGGTGGGCATGAGCAGTGGGTGGGCATGAGCAGTGGGTGGGCATGAGCAGTGGGTGGGCATGAGCAGTGGGTGGGCATGAGCAGTGGGTGGCATGAGCAGTGGGTGGGCATGAGCAGTGGTGTGCATGAGCAGTGGGTGTGCATGAGCAGTGGGTGTGCATGAGCAGTGGGTGGGCATGAGCAGTGGGTGTGCATGAGCAGTGGTGTGGGCATGAGCAGTGGGTGGGCATGAGCAGTGGTGGGCGATGAGCAGTGGGTGGGCATGAGCAGTGGGTGGCATGAGCAGTGGGTGGCATGAGCAGTGGGTGGGCATGAGCAGTGGGTGGGCATGAGCAGTGGGTGGCATGAGCAGTGGGTGGGCATGAGCAGTGGGTGGGCATGAGCAGTGGGTGGGCATGAGCAGTGGGTGGGCATGAGCAGTGGTGGTGCATGAGCAGTGGGTGTGCATGAGCAGTGGGTGTGCATGAGCAGTGGGTGTGCATGAGCAGTGGGTGTGCATGAGCAGTGGGTGGGCATGAGCAGTGGGTGGCATGAGCAGTGGGTGGGCATGAGCAGTGGTGGGCATGAGCAGTGGGTGGGCATGAGCAGTGGGTGGGCATGAGCAGTGGGTGTGCATGAGCAGTGGGTGGGCATGAGCAGTGGGTGGCATGAGCAGTGGGTGGGCATGAGCAGTGGGTGGGCATGAGCAGTGGGTGGGCATGAGCAGTGGGTGGGCATGAGCAGTGGGTGGGCATGAGCAGTGGGTGGGCATGAGCAGTGGGTGTGCATGAGCAGTGGGTGTGCATGAGCAGTGGGTGTGCATGAGCAGTGGGTGTCATGAGCAGGTGGGCATGAGCAGTGGGTGGGCATGAGCAGTGGGTGGGCATGAGCAGTGGGTGGGCATGAGCAGTGGGTGTGCATGAGCAGTGGGTGGGCATGAGCAGTGGGTGGGCATGAGCAGTGGGTGCATGAGCAGTGGGTGGGCATGAGCAGTGGTGGGGCATGCAGTGGGTGCATGAGCAGTGGGTGGGCATGAGCAGTGGGTGGGCATGAGCAGTGGGTGGGCATGAGCAGTGGGTGTGCATGAGCAGTGGGTGGGCATGAGCAGTGGGTGTGGCATGAGCAGTGGGTGGGCATGAGCAGTGGGTGGCATGAGCAGTGGGTGGGCATGAGCAGTGGGGGGCATGAGCAGTGGGTGGCATGAGCAGTGGGTGGGCATGAGCAGTGGGTGGGCATGAGCAGTGGGTGGGCATGAGCAGTGGGTGTGCATGAGCAGTGGGTGTGCATGAGCAGTGGGTGTGCATGAGCAGTGGGTGGGCATGAGCAGTGGGTGGGCATGAGCAGTGGGTGGGCATGAGCAGTGGGTGGGCATGAGCAGTGGGTGGGCATGAGCAGTGGGTGGGCATGAGCAGTGGGTGTGCATGAGCAGTGGGTGGGCATGAGCAGTGGGTGTGCATGAGCAGTGGGTGGGCATGAGCAGTGGGTGTGCATGAGCAGTGGGTGTGCATGAGCAGTGGGTGGGCATGAGCAGTGGGTGGGCATGAGCAGTGGGTGGGCATGAGCAGTGGGTGGGCATGAGCAGTGGGTGGGCATGAGCAGTGGGTGGCATGAGCAGTGGGTGGGCATGAGCAGTGGGTGTGCATGAGCAGTGGGTGGGCATGAGCAGTGGGTGGGCATGAGCAGTGGGTGGGCATGAGCAGTGGGTGGGCATGAGCAGTGGGTGGCATGAGCAGTGGGTGGCATGAGCAGTGGGTGTGCATGAGCAGTGGGTGGGCATGAGCAGTGGGTGGGCATGAGCAGTGGGTGGCATGAGCAGTGGGTGGCATGAGCAGTGGGTGGGCATGAGCAGTGGGGCATGAGCAGTGGGTGGCATGAGCAGTGGGTGGGCATGAGCAGTGGGTGTGCATGAGCAGTGGGTGTGCATGAGCAGTGGGTGGGCATGAGCAGTGGGTGGGCATGAGCAGTGGGTGGGCATGAGCAGTGGGTGGGCATGAGCAGTGGGTGTGCATGAGCAGTGGGTGGGCATGAGCAGTGGGTGGCATGAGCAGTGGGTGGGCATGAGCAGTGGGTGTGCATGAGCAGTGGGTGGCATGAGCAGTGGGTGGGCATGAGCAGTGGGTGGCATGAGCAGTGGGTGGGCATGAGCAGTGGGTGGCATGAGCAGTGGGTGGGCATGAGCAGTGGGTGCATGAGCAGTGGTGTGTGCATGAGCAGTGGGTGGGCATGAGCAGTGGGTGGGCATGAGCAGTGGGTGGGCATGAGCAGTGGGTGGCATGAGCAGTGGGTGGGCATGAGCAGTGGGTGGCATGAGCAGTGGGTGGGCATGAGCAGTGGGTGGGCATGAGCAGTGGGTGGCATGAGCAGTGGGTGGGCATGAGCAGTGGGTGGGCATGAGCAGTGGGTGGGTGCATGAGCAGTGGGTGGGCATGAGCAGTGGGTGGGCATGAGCAGTGGGTGGGCATGAGCAGTGGGTGGGCATGAGCAGTGGGTGGGCATGAGCAGTGGGTGTGCATGAGCAGTGGGTGGGCATGAGCAGTGGGTGGGCATGAGCAGTGGGTGTGCATGAGCAGTGGGTGGGCATGAGCAGTGGGTGGGCATGAGCAGTGGGTGGGCATGAGCAGTGGGTGGGCATGAGCAGTGGGTGTGCATGAGCAGTGGGTGGGCATGAGCAGTGGGTGTGCATGAGCAGTGGGTGGGCATGAGCAGTGGGTGGCATGAGCAGTGGGTGGCATGAGCAGTGGGTGGGCATGAGCAGTGGGTGGTGCATGAGCAGTGGGTGGGCATGAGCAGTGGGGTGGGCAATGAGCAGTGGGTGGCATGAGCAGTGGGTGGGCATGAGCAGTGGGTGTGCATGAGCAGTGGGTGGGCATGAGCAGTGGGTGTGCATGAGCAGTGGGTGGGCATGAGCAGTGGGTGGGCATGAGCAGTGGGTGGGCATGAGCAGTGGGTGGCATGAGCAGTGGGTGGGCATGAGCAGTGGGTGTGCATGAGCAGTGGGTGTGCATGAGCAGTGGGTGGCATGAGCAGGGGTGCATGAGCAGTGGGTGGGCATGAGCAGTGGGTGTGGCATGAGCAGTGGGTGTGGCATGAGCAGTGGGTGGGCATGAGCAGTGGGTGGCATGAGCAGTGGGTGGCATGAGCAGTGGGTGGGCATGAGCAGTGGGTGGGCATGAGCAGTGGGTGTGCATGAGCAGTGGGTGGGCATGAGCAGTGGGTGTGCATGAGCAGTGGGTGGGCATGAGCAGTGGGTGGGCATGAGCAGTGGGTGGGCATGAGCAGTGGGTGGGCATGAGCAGTGGGTGTGCATGAGCAGTGGGTGGGCATGAGCAGTGGGTGTGCATGAGCAGTGGGTGGGCATGAGCAGTGGGTGGGCATGAGCAGTGGGTGGGCATGAGCAGTGGGTGGCATGAGCAGTGGGTGGGCATGAGCAGTGGGTGGGCATGAGCAGTGGGTGTGCATGAGCAGTGGGTGGGCATGAGCAGTGGGTGTGCATGAGCAGTGGGTGTGCATGAGCAGTGGGTGGGCATGAGCAGTGGGTGTGCATGAGCAGTGGGTGGGCATGAGCAGTGGGTGGGCATGAGCAGTGGGTGTGCATGAGCAGTGGGTGTGCATGAGCAGTGGGTGGGCATGAGCAGTGGGTGGGCATGAGCAGTGGGTGGGCATGAGCAGTGGGTGGGCATGAGCAGTGGGTGGGCATGAGCAGTGGGTGGCATGAGCAGTGGGTGGGCATGAGCAGTGGGTGGGCATGAGCAGTGGGTGGGCATGAGCAGTGGGTGGGCATGAGCAGTGGGTGGCATGAGCAGTGGGTGGGCATGAGCAGTGGGTGTGCATGAGCAGTGGGTGGGCATGAGCAGTGGGTGGCATGAGCAGTGGGTGGGCATGAGCAGTGGGTGGGCATGAGCAGTGGGTGGCATGAGCAGTGGGTGGGCATGAGCAGTGGGTGGGCATGAAGCAGTGGGTGTGCATGAGCAGTGGGGTGCATGAGCAGTGTGTGGGTGCATGAGCAGTGGGTGGGCATGAGCAGTGGGTGGGCATGAGCAGTGGGTGGGCATGAGCAGTGGGTGGGCATGAGCAGTGGGTGTGCATGAGCAGTGGGTGGCATGAGCAGTGGGGGGGCATGAGCAGTGGGTGGGCATGAGCAGTGGGTGGCATGAGCAGTGGGTGGGCATGAGCAGTGGGTGTGCATGAGCAGTGGGTGGGCATGAGCAGTGGGTGGGCATGAGCAGTGGGTGGGCATGAGCAGTGGGTGGGCATGAGCAGTGGGTGTGCATGAGCAGTGGGTGTGCATGAGCAGTGGGTGGGCATGAGCAGTGGGTGGCATGAGCAGTGGGTGGGCATGAGCAGTGGGTGGGCATGAGCAGTGGTGGGCATGAGCAGTGGGTGGCATGAGCAGTGGGTGGGCATGAGCAGTGGGTGGCATGAGCAGTGGGTGGGCATGAGCAGTGGGTGTGCATGAGCAGTGGGTGGGCATGAGCAGTGGGTGGCATGAGCAGTGGGTGGGCATGAGCAGTGGGTGGGCATGAGCAGTGGGTGGTGCATGAGCAGTGGGTGGGCATGAGCAGTGGGTGTGCATGAGCAGTGGGTGCATGAGCAGTGGGTGGGCATGAGCAGTGGGTGGTGCATGAGCAGTGGGTGGGCATGAGCAGTGGGTGTGCATGAGCAGTGGGTGGGCATGAGCAGTGGGTGGCATGAGCAGTGGGTGGCATGAGCAGTGGGTGGGCATGAGCAGTGGGTGGGCATGAGCAGTGGGTGGCATGAGCAGTGGGTGGGCATGAGCAACAGTGGGTGCATGAGCAGTGGGTGGGCATGAGCAGTGGTGGTGGCATGAGCAGTGGGTGGGTGCATGAGCAGTGGGTGTGCATGAGCAGTGGGTGTGCATGAGCAGTGGGTGGCATGAGCAGTGGGTGCAGTGGGGTGCATGAGCAGTGGGTGGTGCAATGAGCAGTGGGTGTGCATGAGCAGTGGGTGTGCATGAGCAGTGGGTGGGGCATGAGCAGTGGGTGCTGCATGAGCAGTGGGTGGGCATGAGCAGTGGGTGGCATGAGCAGTGGGTGCATGAGCAGTG